>JBAMBI010000471.1:3600000-4200000 GCA_037043535.1 Drosophila putrida
GTATATAGAAGAGTGTCAATTGAAATAGAAAACCGCGTTACACACAATCGAAGGTGTCAAAGCGTCGGCATTGGCGTTGGCGTTGGCGTTGGCGTTAGCGAGCGGCAAAAGTGCGGCGGCTTTTGGCGCTGGCAAAAAAAGTTGAAAAAGTGTTGCATATCGCAAGGGGAGTTGCCGCAGCGTGTGAAAACGAAGCAGCTCGCGTTTGTGTTTTTTGTGAGGTATACATATATATGGATATGTGAATGTGTATGCGTGGGCCACGTAGTGTGTGTTTTTGTTGCTTTAGTTACTTTTAGTTGCACAGCAACCAAACTCAAACCATGCTTTCGTGAGTGCGAGTGTGTGTGTGTGTGTAGGAGTGTGGATGTGGAATGTGGGATGTATGCTGCAACGACTAGTTAGTAGGTGGACAAACGAAAAAGTAGAAGAAATGTCGACAAAAAATACAAACACACATACATACGCACACACGTGTACAGCGTATGCAGCGCTGCGTTGGCAGCTGCTGATGAAGATGACCATAGTCAAATCCAGCGTCAGAGCCATGGACATCAACGGAAGTTCTCTCTAACCAACATGCCAGCCAGCCAGCAATAACAACAACAACAACAACAACGAGTAGAAGAAGGCGTCGCATTGCCCACTCCAACTTCCGGGCAGCCGCCGAGTTCGGTTAGCTGCAGCACGCAGAAAAATAGAACAAAACGAAATTCGGAAAAAAAATTCGAAGCAAAAAGAGGCAAAAAATAAAAAAAAGATGCAAAAAGAAAAGTTTTGTTGAGCGCAGCAGCAGCGCTCTTTGTTGCTATCACTTTCTTGCTCTCACTCTCTCTCATTCTCTCGCTGACCAGCTCCAAAACATTTGGAAGAGCCGAGCGTACAAGGAAAAAAATCAAAACAACATTTTTTTTAACCCCTTCACAGCAACTGCGGCTGCCGCAGCGAAGTCGACGTCGACTGAAGTCTCACACTTTCTCCTGGCGCTTTGACTCATCCTGGTGAGCAGCTTGGGTTGGGTGGAGTTTCTATGACCAGTCCAACGGAAAGCAGAGGAAAAAAACGTGCAAAAAATTAGGCGAAAAACGTGGATTTTTTTATGCAATTGCAGCTTCAGAATATCCAAGCCCAATCCCAAAACTCAAACTCTGCCCCTCTTCCTGCTCACACAAGGACCAACTGTCGAGCCCAAAGCACAACGCGTTTTGCACAATGTAGCAACCTTTGACCATACCAGACAGACTCCAACTTTACAATTCGTTCCTGTTTTTGGGGAATTCTTTTATTTTCTATTTTTTTTTTATTATTCAGTTGAGCTTCTCGTTTTGGTTTTATTTAACTTCTTTCGCCTTCATCGTTTTATTCATGTTGCCGCTGTCTGCTTCTATTGATTTTTTTCGCATTTAGACATAGAAAAAAATATGTATTCCTCCATGTTCGAATGTTTGACCACCCGCACTGTCTTCATTTCCCTTTTTTTTGACAACCGCACCCCTTGGCTGTGGCCTGAGGTTAGAATTTGTTCTTATTGTTGGTCTCAACCCGCTCGAGTAACAAATTTGTTCAACTTTACTGCAATTACTTTAAAAATTGAAGTTGCCAGCGGTTGTCGCGGTTTTTTGGTTAAACTCCGTTTACCAATACCAATCCGAATGCCATTTAAAATGTTGTATTGGTGCAACCGTGACTGGCCCCATTAGTCAGTTTCAGCCCCAGTTTAAGTCTCATTCCAAGTAGCGCCTTTGCTTCGCTTCGTTTTGCCTTTCAATTTTCACTTATTTCTGTTTTGTTTTTTTTATTGTTGTTTTTGCTCGCTTTTCACTTTGCGTCATGTTGACTTTTTTCTAATTGAAGTATATAAGTATTAATTGCAATTCTTTGTTGTGAGGCGTGTTGTGGTTTAGGGTTTCTTTTTTGGTCGGTTCCAGCCACGGCTCGAAGCACGTTTGACCCACGGCCTCGATGACAATACTTTTTAATTGGAATCTTAAAGTTTCCACATCGTACTAACAAGAAGGACTTCAAATCATTGGATAATCAGTTCCTGTAAATGTCTTTAACATTCCGATGAGAATGAGAAACCAAAGAGTTTCTCTTTAGCTTTTCAAATTAGCATTTGTCATCTGTCTAATTCACTGTTTCTTAACAGTATTGGTTATCTGTATATAAAATTATTGAGTTGGCTGCTTTATGTAGTACAGGGTATTGACAGTCTAAATGCGTTTGTAAGAAAAGATAAATGTGTGTTGACACGAAGCTTTAATCAAAGTTTGGTGTTATGCAAAGGTAAGTTTAATTTGAGTTTAATCTTCAAGAAAACTATGCATACAACTCTTTTAATACTCTTTGCTTAAATACTTTTATAAAACTTTCACCATTATTAATATATAGAGCTCAACGACAGATTTATAGAACCTATGTTAGATTGAAAGGAAGATTAAATAAACCGTAGATCTTCTATTTTAGTTTCCAGAGAGTTTCCTGAAAGCATTCAAATTGAAGAAACAAAATATCCAATCTGTTCAGTATCCTGAAAGCTTTAAAATTCTATAAGAATTAAGTGCAGAATTAAGTGACTAAAGAAAATTAAGTGCAGTTGCTTTCAAAATTAATTAGTGAACTTGGCAAGGCTTTATTTCCATCTCTGTCTTTCTGCTTCTTGCGCTAACTCTCCTTGTCTAGTTCAGTAACTAATTTCACTAATGCAAGTGACAACAACAAGTATAAGTTGTTGTTCCAACAACTGCTGATTCCAAACTGGACGCCGTCCCTTGTTGAACTTTAAAAATTAATTAGCTACGGATATCCTTTAAAAATCAGTCAACGGGCGTTACAAGTTTTGAATTGTTTTGCCGGGGCCAAGGCACTCGCTAACGAGTGGGATTCAATAGGATGGTAAGAGGGGTGAGCCTTTTTAGCTATACACGTCCGCGACAGGTTCGACCCTCCGTTGTCGTTGGAGACAATCAATCTCCATTCAAAACAATAATTTCGCTGCTCGAAAAAGTGAAAAGCGAACTCAATGAACACCGACGGCAAGAACTTGAAAAAAACATTCAAGAACACACAAAATAAAACTAAAAATAAAAAGCGAGAAAAAAGAAAAGTAACGGAAAGGGAAAAAAGGAAAACAAAGTTTTACGCGCCGCGCAAAGAAAAACTTGTTTACATCTTGAAAAACGCAAAAAACGCGAACTGAAAAATGCAACAAAAAAATCTATAAGAATTTTTTTTTCTGCTTTTCTTGTGGCACGCGAACAGCTTTGCAGCGCAGTCAAGAGCAAGGGTCTTCGTGGAAGGAGCAACAGCGAAGGTACAACAAAAAGTGAGAGAAAAAAATAAGCTCTGTGTGGGGAAAAAAAGGGCAAAAAACATTTGTCGACACTGCTCAAAGGACTTTATAATTTTTTTTACGTCGCGTCTGCCTTTTTTGAGTTGAAACAGGGGAAGCAGCTGCGGGAAGGAGCATCGTTCTTGGTTAGGTGGACTTTGACTGAAACTAGGACTGGAGAACTGTGACTGTGTCTCCGTCTCCGCCTCTGTCTACGCCTCCTGTTCTCATTCCTGCTGGTCGTTCGTGTAACAACAGCCGGTCGGTGAGTTAGCAACGGTTTGAGTTTGGTCAGTTGTCGACTGATGGTCGTCGAGTGAAAGTGCAGCGGGTCTGTCTACGGATGACCAATTGGGCTAGGTTTGAGGGCATGAGGTTGGTTAACCAACTGGGAGTCGAGCTAGCCACGCATAACTTCACGGTGTGGCAAATCGCTCTAGAAATTTTCTAAAACGCGATGGTTGTGTAAGCTCATCTTGACTTGGGGGTAAAATGAGGGGTAATGATTTGACCTGGTGTTTGTTTATTGTTCGGTACGCTGCGGGCAAAGGTCGTTCTATTTGCAGCTGTGTTTTGCACACCATCACAAGTTTAAACGAGCTTACGAATTTTATGGTTGATATTTGTGTTATACGAAAGAGCAAGAAATGATCAAAATTTATAAGGAATTGGAAGAAATCAATAAAATATTTTAATAAATAAATTAAGATAATACATACAAATAAAATGTAACAATATTATTCCAAAGAACAAAATAAATTCTATTTAAAGATATATTTCAAAAGCTCAAAGGTAGATTCAATGACGAACACTTAGTGATTAAACCCAAGCTTACGATCGATTTAAAAATCGGTTTTTTTAAATCACTCATGGAAATTTCGATTGATCAAAACATCGGCATTTTGACATCGATTGATCGATTTCTCATTCATGGACTTATAAACACACAGAAAAGTACGTGAACACTTTAATGTATACCACATTTTAACTGAGATCGCTGTCAGTAACATAATCTAATAATGTTATTTATATTTGTATGTACGTTAATAAAATTACAGCTCAAACTAACTAACTAACTTCAACTATTCTATGAAATAAGATTTTCGTCAAGGATGTCCAAAGATTCCGATTTTTAATGGAAATCGAAATCTTTAAATCGATAATTCGGCTAAAAATAAATCGAGCTAAAAAACTAAGAAATCGTGTAAGCAAAAATCGATCAAACGATGCTTCGATGTTATTTTTCATCACTAGGTACACTCCTATCCCCTGCTATTTTTTTTTTTTGCAAATCCAATATTACAAAATTCTTATTTCCGGTGAAAAATATTTACTATAGTATAAGTATTAACTCTTCTAAAATAATAGGCTCAAGGTATATTACGGCTTGAGCTCGCATTCGGCATTAGAATTTATTCGATTAAAAGATAATTGAATATAAGTAGTTAACTCTTCAATTTCAATGATTATATATTGGGAAGTCCCTCCCCAGCTCCTACTTCCCTACTTTTCCCTAGCTTAACACTCTTTAGCGTCTTTATGCGCGCCGAGCAAGCACTGGCAACTGCAGAGATCAACTTATAACTTTTGTCAAAGTTCTTGACCGAAAAGAAGAAATAACTTTCAAATTTGTTTCTGCATCTGAAAAAAATGTGCTCAAATGTCACACTCAAAAGACTACAGAGTGAGGGGACATCGGAGGGATGGGTTAGGCGCATACTTACATCAACATTCCCATTCCACATGTAGTGCATGCCAACGGCGGCGCCGGGATCGTGATGCGTCTGTCCGGTCATGTGCTCGGCCATTACAGCGCTCATCCAGTGGACCAGGCCTTGGGTGGGATTCTGTCCCTGCACACCACCGATCGGCATGTTGACAGCGGCAGCAGCAGCGGCAGCGGCGGCCACAGCAGCAGCGGTTGCGTTGTTGTTGTTGTTACTGTTGCTACTGTTGTTGTTGTTGTTGTTGTTACAGTTGTTGCTGCTGTCGTGAGTTTTACACGTGGCAGCAGCCGTTGGTGATTGCGCTTCGGTTTCCGGTGGTGATTTTATGGAATTGCCGTAGCTTGGACGCGTTTGTGATGCGGGTTGTGTTTGAGTTTGATTCAAATTAATTGCGGACACCGATGTCGCTTGTTGACTGTCATTCACGGGCGGTGTTGGTGGTGTTCCTGGCGTTGAGCCTGGCAATAGAGATGACCCAGGTCCAGACTCGCCTGTTTGGTGCGAATTATGCTGATTGTTGTTGTTGTTGTTGCAGTTGACGACTTCACTTTGAGATCCGTTGCTAGTTGACCATCCGAAGCCGTTATTATTGTTGTTAATATTGTTGTTGTTGTTATGGGGTTTCTGGAAAAGTAAAATTTGTTGTTATTTATGATGAATGAAAAGGGTATTCATATTTTTGTTTTTGTCTTATGCACTGAGCATGAAAAATAAAATGATTTTTTGATGACTATTCACTTTTTTTTACCTCGAAGTCTTTGTTGTTGTTTCCCCCCAGAACAACAGCAAATTTTTTGGCTACCCATAATTAGCGTGAACAAACAACCCCAATTTTATATTTTTTCTAAGCTACCTTTTTTTAACAAAGGTTCAAAAATACGATAGAGACGAGTTGTCGTTTTTGAAAGGAAATACTAAAATTGGATTTTAAAGATAATTTTGACAGTTCTAACAAGCTCAGGTTATTTTTCATAACAGACTAGACTTGAGAGCAGCATTGTAATTTAATATTATAAATTTAAAAAAAATCTATAATTTTTTAAATTATGATAACATGTTTGTTACCTCTTTACTTGTAATAATAACGAATTTTAAAGTATTATACTGGAAAGTTCAATTCTAGTAATGTTATGTTATGTAATTTATACCAAAAAACTATCAAAGTTTTATTAAAGATCTTAGAAGTGTCTCTTTTATCTGTTTAAAATGTAAATAAACTAAATAAAATAATCAAATCAAAAAAATATATCATTCAGTCGGGAGATCCCGACAGTAGCATACCCTGGGGTAGTAGAGAACGCCACACAAATTTTCTTCTTAACAAAAAAAAATTTATTAAATGAATAACAAAAATTAACAAATAAAAATTAAAGAATTTAAGCATGTTTTTACTGGGATTCGAACCCACATCTCCCGTCTGACTACGTGGCACCTCTACCACTTGATAACTTAAAAGAGAGAAAGAGAGAGCGCGAAAACTCACAAAAATAACAGAAACAACACATTAAATTAAAGAATTAAATAATTGCGGATATCTTCCGTGTTTATTATTCAATCTTAATCAAATTTTTACGATGCATCCATATAAGTACAAGTATTGTTCCTTCCGAAGCTCAAATCTCTAGCTTGTTAATTGTCAGTGCTATCTTTTTTTTACTTTGTGGGCGAAGGGGGCGTTTTATCGAAAGTTTGAAATAAACTAGATCTGCGTGCAAATATAAGAAGTCTTTACACCAAATTTGGTGTTCCTAGGTCTTACCATCTCTGAGATCTCATTGTTCACACGGACGGACAGACAGACAGATCAAGAATATATTTACTTTATGGGGTCTGCCACGCCTCCTTCTGCCTGTTACATACTTTTTTTTAACAAACTTAATATACCCTCCAGAGTATAATTAATAAAGCTACAATGAACCAAGCACAACAGTTGGACCCAAAGGCAAATAGAGTTAGAAAGCCAATAGTGGTTTAAGGCCATTGGTGTTTAAAAGCAAACACACTGCAAGCTTTCATTTCTTTCCTTTGACTGTTACTTTGAAAAATTGGGAGTTCAATAACTTCCGAGCTTGCTGTCCTATCAAGATTAAATTAAGACAAATCCATACAATATATACAAAGACTCAAAGCGCTAGTTTTAAACGTGTTATTGTAAGAAGTTGAAAAAACGGACGGACGGACAGAGCTATATCGACTCGGCTGAAGCTGATTATGAATATATATACTACTATAGTAGGTCTTTCACGCCTTCTTCTGCCTGTACATACATTTTAAAATACTTTTTGTTGAATAAATTAAATATTCCCCAAAAGGTATAAAAATAGCGACCTGTGTATACAGCACATTAAATAAAATTCACAAAGGTCAAAAATTGTAAAAGTAAAATTCATTTCATTACAGCATATCATAAAATAAATGTTCTAAGTTGGACTTTCGCATAAACAGGGTAATAGTTACTCTATTTGTAGCTCTTGTCCTTACTAACATTTTTTGAAGTATGCGCAGTTATTATATTCTTAAGGACACGTTTTTGGTCCTCAGCTTCCATTTTGTCCTGGCTCCGTTTTGCTGACTCCACGGCGGCCACACAGACGGCGGAGAACAGCAAATTACTGGACAGCTGGGGATGTGGATGGGGCGATGGTGATAAACTATTAACTCCATCCTTAACAGAAGACATTGGTGACGGTGTTTGTGGGTAGAAACGGCAAACATCAGAATGCTGTTGTTGTTGTTGTTGCAAGACGGCGCTGGCAAACAAGCTCTTGTAGAATTCAGCAGGTGTTAAGAAATGCGCAGGAGTGGGTGCTGTAGTTTTAAGTACATCTATGTAGCTGTCCAGTTCATGGGCCCGACGACGCCTCAGCTGATCCATGAGCATAATGATATTCCAGCACGTTTGGCGTTCAAATGTAGGCAACACTTTTCTCAGTTGACAACTTCACTTTTGTCGGCCACGGGGGAAACCTTCCCAAACGATTTGTCTAACTTGTGTGCCGTTTGTTCCATTTACACACACCTACACTCACACACAAATCCGTGTAAAACCCACAAGTCAAAACAAAACCGTGAAGAATATAACAAAAACAAAACGCAAATAAAAACACAAACTTTGTCTGGCTTCTTTTTGTGCTTTTTCTTTGACGAAACTTTTATTTTATTTGGAGGGCTGCATAAAAAGTTTTTCAAGCATTTGATATGTTTTATTTTTAACGGTGACGTGTCGAGTTTTTTCTATCTCTTTCAGTTCTATTTTGTATTTTTAGATGCAGCTTTGTAAAACAAATACAAATCATTTACGACGATAACTGTCAACAAATGACCTTGAAAATCTTTGCCCCTAAATGTGTGAGGGCTCGTTCAATGTGTTTGTTTTTATGAGTGTTTTATTTTACTTAGATTTAAATTTTTATACTATTGCTATGCATATTGTTTAGTTTACAGTGTGATGACGATTTTTCTATAATGTATTGATGCTTCACACTGGATTTTGTTGTTTATTTTTTCATTGTTATGACAGCGTTGTCTCGCGTTCGCGTGATATACGGCTTAGCTTTTATATTTTTTCCCCTTTTTTGTTTGTTTTCGGTTTAGATTGTCGCTGTTATAAATGTAAGTTGATCAGGTTAGTCAATGTGTCAAAATATACTGTTAAAATGAATAGATTTATCGCTTAGCGTACAAGTAATAAAATAAATTAAAAGTCAAATTTATTATAACAAAATATACTTTAAACAAAATAATTTGCATCTTTTAAAAATGAACAGAAAATAGGTTAAAAGATTAGAATGCTTTGCGGCCAAAAAATAAATTCTTTGTTCTTTAATGTATATATAAAATATGAATTTTCAAAAAATAAAAAAACAGCATATTTTAACTTTTTTAATTATTGTTAAAATTAATATCCACATTAGTACTCCGTTTATTTTTTGGTCAGTGTATTTATGTATATCGCTTAATAAACCCTTTTACAATGACTTACTTAAAAAAATGGTATTTAAACATGTGTTATTTTATAGATTTGAATAATTATTATTTTTAATTCCATTTGGAGTTTATTTTAATACATCACTTAAATACATATTAATTATTTTTTTAAATTTTTTTCCACTATTTACTATTAGGAACTTGTTGTTGCAATTTTTGCAACATTTTTGTAACATTTTTTCCATTTATTTTGCACTTTGTGTAGGAACTTTTGTTGCAGTACTAGTCAAGTACTTTGTAATCTACATTGAGTTATCAATACTAAAACCTACACACACTAAGCTCATTTGGCAAATATTTCAATTTATCTTAGTAGACCAGTAGCAGCATTGCGTATACGCCACGGACACGGGACACTTGTATGAGTCACGCAACTTTCATTTAATACAACAGATATTTGTTCTTATATCCAACATGATACATTTAATTTTTCCGGGTTTTTCTTCTCTACATAGTCAAGCTGAAGTTAAATGTTGCGCATATTACGTATACGCCGCGTTAGTTTCACTGTGAAACTTTCACATTGCCTTATCAAATCAGTCAGTTTGTCGATAGGCATGTGTGAGTGTGTGTCTGTACATGTGTGTTTGCTGTATGTGTACGTGGTCCTTGAGTCCTTGTATCAGTCCCGTCCGTCTCTGTCGTACAGTCAGCGAGCGTGGAATATCTTGCAACAACTGAACAACAGAAACTCAAAGTGCAGTAGCTGAAGCTAAAGCTGAAGCTGCCGCAAAAGAAATTGCGAACGCGCGCGAAGCAGTCAAATATGTATACAAAGAACTATACAAATACATGCACATACACAAACACAGAGGAAAACACATTGTATGTATGTGGAGAAGTGTTTTGTATGTTGTGAATGTTTTTCATTCGTTTTTTTTTCCTCTGCTGCGCTGCCAGAGTCCCTGCAATGTCAGAGCAATCTCAGAGCTACCGTTGCCCTTGTTGTTGTTGTTGCCGCTGCCGTTGTTATGTATTTTTTTCTATCCTTTTTTTCTTATTTTATAATTTTTGCTCCTTGCTCCTTTTTTATGCACGCTGCTGTTATAAAGACATACATTTGGAGCGCACTGCAGCATTTTCTTGTAAGAAAACGAAGCGCATAAAAAAATATAGCTGAATTTGCGCGATGCCCTGCAGGCAGTTGTGGGCGATGGGCGATGGGCGATGGGATGGACGAGAGCAGAGTGAGTTCCATGTAAGGAGCTGGAGCTAGGGTATTACTTGGGTACAGCGTGGCAGATTGATTTTCTTTTATACGGTCTGCCCACGTTTCTGATTTTTATTGTACTTTTCTTGTTGCTGCTATTTCATTTCGTACAAACATGTACGTATAGCTATGTAAGAGTGTGTGCGGGTCGGATGTTAAAAAATTCCTAAGGACCATTATTATTGTTACTGAAGACAAGTTGGGTGCTAAGCATTATAAACTTTGTGCTAAAATTTTTAGCAAATCGTTTTACGACTAAGCTTTTACATCGGAAGTAAGTTAAAAGATTGAATCGGTTAGTGACTTATGTATGATAGAAATTTTAATATTAAGAAAAAACCCTAAGTTAATATGTAACTTTTATGTTATGGACCAAAAGTTAATACAAATTTAAAAAAAAATCAATTCATTTGGCTCAGGGAAGTTATTACAAAATTTACTTTAGATGAGCTTTAAAGCTTATTATTAATGCTTATTAAATAATCATAAGAGCTTGTTTTTAATAGTAACTGCATCATTTTATTTATTTGTTCCAGTCTACACTAATTAAGTGTCTATGTCTATCAAAAATTATCAGTGTTGTACAGAAAACTTTGAAACTGTTGAAACACTACGAATTGGCTTTAAGTTTGCAACAAGAATTTCATGCAGCACAAATGAAGTGATACTAGTAGGAACTGAATATATGAATATGCCGAACACACTGTAGGGAAAAAAGGCTCAACGCCTGCGAAGGCTTAAGTCTGTCATCGCCAGATAACATTGAAGTGAGGAGAACTGAGGCAAGTCCTTGATCACTTTCGGCTGTTAGTGATTACTATTGGTAATTGCAGTCGATCAATTTTTGTGGGTTCGGAAGTGCTTTGTGTTTTTGTTATTGTCACGTGGCGCCACCTAGCGTGCAGTTGTTAAAAACACACGACGCGGACGCGGCACGTCGCGCGACGACCAATATATTTGGCCAAACCCAAGTGAACTGAAGACAACGACAGTTGCAGCCCGCCAAAGGCGACGCAATGGCCATGGACACATGCAACAATCGACGACGCCGACAGCGACGCTGGCTTCGACTGCACCGGAAGCAGCACCCAAACTGCGACTTATGGCAGCTGTAATAGCGGCCATGTTTGTTGTAAGTAGCGGCAGCAAGAGCACCAGCAACAACAACACCAACTAAAATGGCGCGCGTGAAAAGGAAACTCAAGAAGTAGAATCAGGAGCCAGGACCGGGGTACACACACACTCACACACACACACACATATATTGCATGAACATAAAAAAATCCAAGTGAACTTGTATGTGTGTTTTTCTCATCTTTTTTTGCCTTCACATGGAGCAAAAAATAGCAGCGACTGAAAGAAATACATTGCAAAAGGCGACGACGAGCAAAAAACGAAATAATAACAAAAAGTTGTAAAAGAAAAGCGAAACCGTGTGATGTCCTGGCTGACACACACACACAAACACACAGACACACACACAGTAGCAGCAGCAGCAGTCGCAATCGCAGCGCAGCGACGACACATCGAAGAAAGGATAAAAACATTCAGCATTCACGCGAACTGCGCTGCCAGCGTCAACGTCTCCGCCAACGTTCAGCTTCAAAGTTTGGCCGTTAACATTTCATGAGCGTCAATTTCTGTTCCTTCATTTTGTTTATTATATTTTGCTATGCTTTTGTTGTTGCTGGTTGACAATTTATATGCTTTTTTTGATTTTGTTTGTAGCTTTTTTATTAATACTCTCTCAAGGACTTGTTTGAAGCAAACAAGTGGCCTCTCAATCCTATTTTATATTTCATTTCAATTTCATGCTAAGTTATCCCTAATAATTTCTGAAGCTTGCAACATTGTAGCCGTTCACAGCTTCATAGCTGGTATCCCTTTTTTTATCCTTTCTCTCACTAAAAGAGAACTTTCTTATTATTTTTTTGCATTTGTTGCGCTCTTAAGCGGCTTTGCCTTGAAAACAACTCAGCAAACGGAATAAGTAAACTTTTGCCCGCAACTGCAACTGGCTGCGCTACCGGCGTCGCTGCTGACGTCGTCGTTGACGTCGACGTCGTAAATGCAATGCGCGCATTGTGCAGGAAAGAAAAAAACAAGAATCCTGTCCAGGACTAGGAGCATATGTTTTTATGTGTATGCCGTTGCGTTGCTTTTTTATGTGCAAGGATTTCGTTGTTACTTGCAATGAGCATATTCCCTTTAGAGTCCACACATTCAAACGCACACACACAACACACACATATAAACCGAATAAATGGAACTCCTGCTGCAATCGTTGATAAGAGCAAAAGGATATGCTGCTCCCTTCGCATTTGCCAAGTAGAAGATGCAATAAACGTGGCCTTTAAGATGTGCTTTTGCCGGCAGATACGAGAATTGCGTTTGCCGATAATTGAAATGAATGCGAAAAGGAAAGAAAATAAACAGAAAGCACTAAACTCAAAAGCAGTTAAATTTACAATGAGGAAATGATCTCTTCTTCTATATATCTATTTTAGTCTTTGTATAAAGCGCACAGTGTTTGCTAGTTTTGATTACGGCTATTATTATAAGTTTGTATAGTATTGAATAAACTATAATTTCATTAGAAATGAATAAAAGTATAGGAGATTCTTTCTAGCCTAACACGTTTTTTTTCCAAATATTAAACTGATTGTCATCTAGCAATTTATACAATATGAATCTGAGATCTTTATAGCATAAGCTTAATACTAAGAGGATGAAAGAATGTAAAACCTAATACAACATTTTCTCAGGATTTACGAAAAGTCAAGGAGCTTCAGAATATCTGCTTGTTTAGTATTCTAATGGCTGGCCAATTTTGTAAGCTCATCCCCAAATAAATTTTTCCCTGCCTAAGACTTTGAAAAAATAATTTAAATGTCTTCTTCTCTCGGGTAAATAATATTTTAGCAATAGCACAATGGGAAAAGAGTCCGATATTTTGCTATTAATTCAACTTTTTTCGTTAGAATATTGTAATTTTGTCAATTCTTGAATTCAAAAACTTAAGATAAAATAAGAAAATTTTTTTAAATTTTTACAAAGTACCCTTCATTTTTAAGCTTAATCAAAGTCAGGTGACTTTGAACTGCTGTGTGACCAGAAAAGAGCGGCAAAGTTTACTCAACTTTCAGAGTGGCCACAGCCTTAATTTTAAACATAACAAATAAAGTCCGAATACAAAAACGTTTTTCAAGCTATGCAGCATACTATGTTGGTATAAAAGTTATTAGCATATGTGTCTCATTGTGCACTTGTCCAATGAATTATTCATCTGTATTTTCAGCTATCAGCTTAAAGATTTGATCATATTTGTGAAGTATGTCTCTTTATAGCCACACTCATCCCAGTCATTATATTGGAAAAGTTACTAACAAAATTATTTAAAATAAGATACAAATTAACCTTTTTCCCGATCTTGGCTCTTTCTCAACAAAACGACATGTTGCAGGTGCATTTTTAATCGAAAATCGTTGAGTTATTGGACTAGGTTTACGGGGCATATCCAATTAAAAAATATATAAAATTTATAGTCTCTAGCTTTAACTTTAAATTTGTGATAAAGTCAATGTCCAATTTAAACAATCAAAAAAATCAAGTTTAAACAATAAATTCTGTTTTAGTTTAACTAACAGTTTTGCAAAGACTATAGCTATATTTTTCGACTTTATATCAACGTGGAAATGACGTGGCCCAAATTAAAAAAGGAAATCCGAAATTCTGATTACTCTTCCTAATGTTGCTTTAAAATTTCAAGTCTCAGGCTTAAGTTTTAGAACTCAGGCCAAAATATTTGGCTTTCTTCCCATTATCTATTTATATGCCAATCCCATAATAGACGTGATCTTCTAGTGTATCGCTTTGTAAGCCTAAGTAGTTAATATAATCAGGTGTATCCTATAAATTTTAAATAGTGCAAAAGCAATGTCTCAGCAATTTTCAGGGCAAAGCAATTAATGATTTTACATGTACATATAACTTTGTAAATATAACTTTATACTTTTGCAAACCGCTTTATAAGCCGTCAGATTTTGTATAGTAAAAAAGAATATTTTATATATTTATATATATACTTTATGGGGTATTCCACGCATCCTTTAATTCGTTCAAAGCTTCGAGACAAAACTAAAAGGTAAAAAAAATTGTGGAGGTTTTATACGGTTTTAAAATTTAAGAAAAAAAAAATTTTATTGGAATTTAGTAAAATGGCTGCGATATAAATTTAATAAATTCATAAAATATATCAATAATCAACAATTTTGTGGAAGCTGAAAATAAATTATATTAAGGACACTTTTCTGACATCGAAAAATTCGAAAAAAACAATTGAAATTAAGATACACCATGATTCAGAACAGTTATTTTCAAAAGAATTGTAGTCAAAGTATATAGAAATATGTGATACACGCTTGAATACAATATTTTGTGAAACCATTTTTGCATCATTTAATCATCCGCAAATGAAGATTATTATTTAATTAATTCAATTTAATATCGAATAATTTATCAATACTCTTAATTGAGAACAAACTTAATTAAATAAATTTAATATTTCAAAAGAAAAAGAAACTTTGGTCTCATATGAGTTATATTTATACTAAACTTCAACTTGGCTCAAATGAATGAGTATTTAATGTCTTGCCCTGACCTGCCTCTAATGAGACTCTGATCTCTCAGTCAGCGACTAAGGAGACTCCACAAGTTGTTTTCATTTGCTATAAAGGACATTTCCTGCCTTAGCTCCAAGCTGAATGCCACCTGTAGCATGTGAAATGTTTTATTTGAGTACATTCAAAGCAAATTGTATTGAGAGCTTTTTGATAAAAGCTTTAAGTGTCAGCACTTTTGCTACATTATTATGGCATATCCTGTACACGAACCATAAATAATATCCTGTAAGTGGACCATAAAAACCTGTCGTAAGCTTTGTATCTTTGCACTCAAGAGCGTAAGAAATGCTCTTAAAAATGGTAAAGAGAATGAAACATAGCTCTTTCTCTTTTACACTCTGAGGGTGTGTGTGTGAATTGGGGGCGTGTTTGTTGTCATGTTTTTTACTCGCCTTCAAGTTTCGCCCTCTGTTTTTTGATGTCTCTTCTTTTTTGTGGCTTTTAAGTGTTATTGGATGATTTTATGAAAATTGATTTGGATCACGCCCCTTTGAGGTGGTAAGTGCAGCTGCCACCGTTCCACTTGCAAGTGGCAACTGCCGAGTGGCAAGTGGCAAGTGGCATGGCCACTTTCAATTGTACTTAATTATAACTCACCCGAAACTGATGTTCTACGGGACAATCCAAGTTCAATGCATAGTCCTCGACAACTGCGCTTAGTGAAGATGCGGATGCCTCGCCAAAAACCTGCTCGATCTTGATCGGTGGACTAAGCAGTGCTGGAGCCGATCCTGATGTTGTTGCAGTTCCTGTAACTGGATTTATGCAACCGACGGCGGCAGCTGCAGCGGCTGCAGCAGCAGCGGCAGCAGCAAATGAGCCCTCAACAATTATTGGAGTCGCCTCGGCGCCTTGGCCAAGTCCGGCTGCATGGCTACTGCAGGGTGTGCAGGGCGTGGGTGGACAGGGCGTGGCCGCATGACCGTCGTGGTAGGGTGTCACAACGAACGATGGATACGATCGGAACTGATGGTACTCGGTGTGTGGATGATGAGCCAGCTGTGGTCCTTTGTACCAGGTACCATGCATAATCATTTAAACTGATTAACTTTTGGGTTGTCTTTTACTTTTTCTTTCACTTGTTATCACTTTTCATTAACTCAATTACTATTTTATATTCTTTAAATTTTGTATTTGATTCTCACACTGTTATTTTTTTATGCACTTTTTACGGATTAGTTTGCATATCTCGGTTTTCTTCATTTAATTTAAAGGGAAAGGAAAGGGCTTGTTAATTTGATATTTTGTTAGATATACATAAGGATAAAGATAAAGCATAAAGGAATAACAAAATTAAATATGAAAAATGTTTATGGCCTATATAAACTGTAGCCTGCAAAAAAAAACTTTGAAATCATCAAAATTATAAAAGAAATATATTTAATATATTTCTATTATTTTTGTTTCAAAAATTACAGGTTTGATCAGATCTGAATAGAGATATTTTATTCAAATCAATCAAGCTAAACTATAGTAAATTGTAATAGCATATATCGTAAATAAATATAATATCAATGGATATTCAATTTATCTAAGGCTGTAAGCAATCATCATGCAGTTTAAATTTGTGTGTAATAAAAATCCAATATAATATTAAATATACTTGGAATAATTAATGCAATGAGTTGAAAATATAATTTAATATAATACCATTGATCATGTATTAAGTACAAAGACCTCATAGATACCTGGAGACTAAGAATCAGTAGCAAATAGTTTTGAAAATCTAATATAAAATATTATCTGTTTGTTAGGGTTTTTAATATTATACGCTGCATTTAAAATTTGGAATCAGCTAATATCCATTTTAATAGCACTTCTGACGATGATAAGAAAGATGAAGGATGTGTAGTATTCAAATATACCATAGATTTTCTTTTCACTTCTTTTTGGCTTTCCTAATTAAGATGTTTAATTTGACATAGATGTCTTTAGCATTAATAACTTTTAATTTATTATTTTCAAGTATGAATACTTTTTAAAAGCATTAAATATTGTTAGATTGATATTTGAATTACTTCTCTTTCACTTATTGGCAAGCATAATATGTCGATAATTTCCAGACACGAGCATAATTTATTGAACAGATATTCAATTGATCCAAAATCACTTGTTCAACGTTTTATGCGAATAAACCGCACCTCAGAACTTTTATTTATTTATTTTAACGGTTTTTTGGCGTTGTTTTTTATTTGTATTTATCCATTGGATGGAGTAAACACCGTACTGAACTTTCTTTCTTTTTTTGTTGTTTTATAATTGGTTGCACTTGGTTTTGTTGCACTTTAGCGCGCTTGTTAATTGTGATGCAGCAAACAGCTGCAACTGCGGAATGGCGAAAATGCGTTGCACTTGGCGACTGCAACAAAATTCTTCACGTAACGCACAAAAACTCGCAGCCCGCCGTCTTCGAAGCGCACTTGAGTCAGGCTTGAAGCTGTAAACACGCGCGCTTGTTCGAATACTGTGTAGACTGGATACTAGAGTCGATACTCGGTACTGAGTACTGGGGCTGGAAAGTCTCAGTGGTAGTCTGCTTAATTTGGCGCTCGCAGTGTGTGTGGAGCAGCAAGCAACGGCGCAAGCAAAAAAGTTGCTGCCAGCTCGCAAGAATTCCGAACTCGAATGCTGAGTGCTGCCACGAAAAAAACATTCAAATGCCTCGCCGCCAAGCGGCCAAATCGCAGCCACTGCGACGACGGCAGCGACAGTGGCCCCACGAGTACACTCACACACACACACACGCACACGCACATCCACTCACTCACACTCACGGTCACACTTATACTCACATAATAGAAGCTCGTTTGCTCTCTCAACGGCTGCTGTGCTCTCGCTCTTACGGTGCACCTTGGGGGCAACGGCGACGGCGCATGCGCAGCTTTTTACTCCTTTTTGGCGCGAGCACCAAACAAACGAAAAAAACAGGAACAGCAAAAAGCTGTCTCACTTCTTCTCTCTTTCTCTTCCCTTATCTCTCTCTCGTTCTTTGCTGTACAAAAAATTGTTTGTGGTTTTTCGTGCTGTTTCGTTCTTGCTGTGTCGAGCAGCTCTTGAGCACCTTTGATTTGATTTTGGGTTTTTTGCTTGAGTGCTTTTCTTTGGCTTTGAGCATGAATGAGCATGTTGCTGCAGGTTGTGCGTTGTTTGTAATAAGTGGGTGTAATTTAATTAAGTAAAAATTAAATGATAAGCTTAAGTGTTAGGTGCGACAGTAGGCGTGGCATTCAATGTCAGACCGTACTAATTATAATTTTTTTCTTTTCGTTTTTCGGCAACAATTTTTCAAAAAATAATAGCCAAAATCAGTTCCAGATTTGACAATGTCAGAACCCAGCGAAGAGCCAGCGGAGCTCCAGAATGTAGAAAGCCCACAGTCTATAAAAGAAGAAGATCCAGAGCCTCAACAAGAAGGAAGCATTAGCAATGAGCAAACAAGCAACGAAGTTAAAAGAGTGACAGAAAATGAAAATGTAGAAGAACAGAAAAACGAAAGGACAAAGGGCGACAGCATTTTTAATAGGGGAAGCGTCAAGAAAAATATCGATGAGAATAACGGGAACGTGAAGGACAAAGAACAACCGAACGATAATGGTGACGAGGATGATAGCCAAGATACTGATAATTTATCCTATGGTTATTCAATTATTCGTTCCATTATTTTCTTTGCGGTGGGCTGTACAATCGTCTCGGACTTATCAGGCATCGTCCTTTGGCAGTACCTAGAGAACAGAACTCGTTAGCAGAATTTGAGAAAAATTATATTCAGAGAAACTACATTTTTGGTCTCACTTCCCCTATAGTCAAAAAACAGACTTTAGATATAGATCTATATATAACACATATTATTTAAGTATGTAACTTCAATAATCCTATCTAAAAGTTAGAGTTTATAGATGGATTGCAATCTGAAACATAAGTCAAAATGATAAAGCGAAATCTAAATATCAGTTTCAGGATTAATCTTCTTCAAGCAGTGGGCGTAAGACAATACAAGAGAAAAGACACATCAAAAGCATCCGACACGTTGAACGCACATTAACCCATTGACCAAGTTAGAGGATAGAGCGGCAATAATGAGTTTTTAATACATGTAATATTCAAATTAAAATTTTTGCAGCAAATAAAAAAAGAGCAAAAGCCGTTAACAAAAACGAAAAACAGATACATAACCGTATGAATCCAATTTTTTTTATCTTATTCATACTAATACAAAAGCACATACGTGGCCAATAATCGCACGTATTAATTTCAAGTGCACATAAAAACACTCGTAAGCAAAGCAAATGAAGCTCAAGAGCAGAAGAAGCAAAAAGAAAAGCGCGCTCTCTTAAAAACAGAGCGAGAGGAGAGAGAGAGAGAGAGTGAGCGAGCGAGAGTGCAATAACAATTCAGGTATCCACACTAAAGGTGTGAGCAGTGCAGCACGTCAAAGGCGGCGGAATTTTTATTGGAGCACTTGGCGTTTCTTTCTTTCAGTTTGCTTTAGCTGGTTTTTGTCTTATTTTTCGCTTCTCTCTTTCTGCTCGCCTTTGGATTGGCATTTTTTCTGTAGCTGCTGCAACGTCGACATTTGATTTTCTTCACTATTTTATGGCCGCCTTGCACTGTTGTGCACTGTGTGTTTTGCCGGGGGGTTTGCGGGTGCAGAATTGAAGAAGATTTTCGGCTCGCTCTCTACTTGACAACTGCAACAATTCCGTGGGGAAATGTACCTGCATAAAATTAAAAAAAGGCAGCCTGCATGGCATTATGCAATGGCAGGTTAGTTAATCAATGCAACTGCAACTGGAACTACAACTACAAGTACAACTACAACTACAACAGCAACACTGCCACCTGGGAGATTATACTGCACTGCATTCCAAAAGGAATGTGAATCGCTCGCAATGTTGCAATGTTTGCCATTTTTGCATTACAAGGAAATTACTTTATTTAGCGCTCGATTATCCAAGCACCGACGGCAAACGAGCTTTTTAAACTATATTAAAATTAATCACCGTCTACCGTCGCTTATCACCTTATCGGCTAATTTGATTATTTCATTCAATCAATTTCCGAAAGAAAAAAAGCTGCAATTAGGCAAATTTTTTTATTCTCTGTCATTTGTTTGAGGCGACTATTCGCCTTTCGTGTCATTTTCCATTTGTTTAAGTGCAACAATAATTTTCTTTATCGCCCTCTGTCTGTCATTTGACTTGTTTGCTTTGTCATCAATGTAATTTTTCCGAGCTCCATTTTAAATACACACGTATATGTATATACATTGACCAATGGTTGCAACGGGTTTCCAATTGAAATATAGACCGGTACTTAATGTATAACGGTATTACATAAAAAGTAAGAAAAATAAAATAAAACGATAATATAATGCTTTCTTTGGCGATTGCATAACCTTGCAAAGACATGCATTTAACTTTCGACATATAACAGCTTTACGATGGTCCAATTTTATTTAAACTTCGTTTGGTTAAATAGAACGACAGTAGACATTTAATTTATAAGTCTTTATAGACCGACGACCGACCAGTCATATGGCAGCTAAGTATATGACATAGTAGTTCGAATTTGACCAAATTTGGACGACAGCATGAATTTGTATGTGAGTTGACAAAAACCAAATAGTTTTTCTTTGCTTTTAGACATTTTTGTATTTTAAATGTTGATTTCTAACCGATCGTTCCTTCGGCATCTATCCACTGGTCTAATTCGGTTGACTTTTATGTTATACTGTGTGGAGCTGAGAGAGTGACCGAATGTCATAAAGATAGCTTAAAAACTGAAACACTAGCTTGCATAGAAACAGACCGACGGATGGACGGACAAGCTCAGCTCGTCGTCCTGGTCTAGGATATTTATACTTTATGGGGACTACCACACCTCTTTCTCAACCATACAATGATAATAATTAATTTTTTTTATAAAGATCTTAAAAATCTATAAAAGCTACAGATCCCAATCCCAATTTGTAGGCCCCATAAAGCCCAGACCATTGTTCTATAATTATTCCATTGTATATAAAAAATCTGGTTTCAAAGAAGCATCACAAGAGTAAGTTTCAAGGTGGAGTTAAATAGTAACATATGTATGTTACATGTGATATAGTATAGCATAGCCCGGATCTGTCCTAAAAAATGAATTCAAAAGCTTGAAAGTTCTCTAACAAACAAAGAAAGAAGAAGAGAAGCTGCGGAGTGCTTCTATCGTTTAAACTGTAAGTACCATTAGTTGATAATTTGTAACATATTGAACTTTCCAATGAATTTAAATCCCTAAATCTGCTCCAGACGTAAGATTCGCCAAGAAACGATGAAACGGCACTGAAAGACAATAACACTCCGAATGTTATTTACTTGCACTGAAGTTACTCAAAAGCATCATACATTTTTTTGTTTTTATTATTTTTTTCAATGATAAAGTGGAATACCAATGGCTTCTGTTTTATTGAAGGCTTTGCCACAAACCCCTTTAGCTCATGGTATGGACTTCATACCAAATGCACGCTGGAACTTTGCATTTGAAAACTTAAAAAAAATAAAACATGCACAGGATTGTTGCCAAAATAAAGACAGAACAGTAGAAACCGCAATGGGGAATCTTTAATGTTCATTTTGCAACATTTTGGAAAATTACTTGATAAAACCGCAAAAGGATTGAAACGGGAACAGGACAAGAACAGCTGTGCGGCGCCATTGATGATGCGAACAAAATGCGAAACCACAAGAGTTGTGCAGTTGTGTTTGCTGTGAGCTGGGAGTTTGAATTGGAGTCGTCATGGTTGGTCATGGACGCCAAATCGGTTGACAGACTGGCTGGCAGCACCGCAATGGCGCAGGAGCAGCTCTGCTATAGGGTCGAGGGACCGATGGAGCAGAGAAAAGCCGCAATGGAACGGCTGCGAGGGAACTTCAGTGCTCCGCCTTTTTTATGCGCACATGGCGAGCAGACGGAACCGAACCGCTTTTTGCCCATTGGCTGAAACGGGTTGAAACCAGTCGGCAAGCGAGATGGCAACACCGCGCACTTGTTACACATAAGTGGAAGCGAGCGGCAAGACAATGGACTCAAAAACGTTGAAACAGCTTTGTCATTGGGACATTGCAAGCGAGAGAGCGCCACTAAGTTTACAAGCAGTGCGAGCGGGAAAGCTTTCAACTTAAGAGCGCACAATTGCTTTCTCTGCGCTCTTAGTTGACAGTGCAGACAACACGTGTTGTTGTTGGCTTGCAAAATATTCGAGTTTTTCTTTTGTTATCGGTCGCGTATTTTGTTAATTTAATTAAACAAAAACGTTTTGTTTGTGTTTTTTTCGCATCCACAGTTTTTGCACTCAACATGAAATTGGAATCAGCGCATTTGATTGCCGCCGCCGTGCTCAACTTTAAATATGTTGGGCACTCATACACTGACAGCAACTTGTGTTGCTGTTGTTGTTGTTACTGATGCTCTTGCTGTACAGGTTGTATTTGTCATTTAATGACTTGTGCCGTTAAGTTTTAATTGAAATATCACACATTTTGCCATTGCAATTACAATCGTAATTTTATTTGACTTTGTTTGTACATCAAATCGCTTTTTACGTCATTATTCTAGCTGTAATTGGATTCGTTTGTTCTTTGATCTCCAATACTTCATGAAGTATTTCACATGTGACCGAACTTCAGAGTGAAACTTAATCAGACTTAAATATGGATGAAGTGAAAAGAACTAGAGTCAAAATAGTCTTCCTTTAATTAGAAAATTCAAAATAACAAAAACTTTCCTATTGTAATTTAAGGTAATTTTTAGGTTGTTGAAAGAAGATCCCTTTAAAAAAATCTGTTTTAATAGAGGTTCCGACTAGATATAATTTATATTAGAGATTGACAACCGAAGCCGATTTTATGTATATTCATTTTGTTAAAAACACAAACATTTATTTGGTCATAAAATAAGTTAATGCGCACAATATTTATAATTAAATCCAAATCAAATAAAAGCTGTCGTGGGTGTTAAAGCAAAAAAACACTAGTAAAATTAAACATCTTATTGCATTAATAATTAGTGGAACTGAATAATTTATTTTAGGGCCAATATTTATCGAGTTTCATCATTTCACTTCAAATTCGATTAAGTTCCTGTTAGACTTGATGTGGAACTTAGTTGGAGAGGATTTCTGTGACACCCCTGAATTTCATTTAATTGAATTTTAATTGTAAAGAATTTCGGTTTAATCGACAAATTTAGGTATGTATCTGATTTAATACTATTCATTATTTTGACCTATTTCGTTTTATATCATATATGAATAAGGTTGTATTTAGAAATCAATGATTTCTTTTTCTTTTAATTAAAGTATTTATTCAAGAAATATAGGCCCTCAGAATATGAAATTTGGATGACCAGTTTAAAAATTTATAAGATATGTTATACATGTTAATTATATTTCAAATTTTTTTACAGAGCTGTTCCCTTAGTTTTTAAATTTTTTATTCCTCTTACAGTGTACAAATGAAAGTTGAAATAGATCATTCAACGATACATTGTATGTATTTAGTCAATTATATTTTAGTTACTCAAGCTAAACAAAAATGTAGGCTAATTACAACGGAAAGCCAAAGTGTGTAAATGTTAAGCGGAAGCCACATTAGATTTAATATAGAACTTGCATGTTGGCTCAAAAACTGGAAAAGTCTGAAATCAAAGTACTTGAAAATAAAATAAAACTTCCGCACGTGACTTCCGCGGCACTCACTGATGATGTAGCAACTAACGATGGAGCTGGTACTATAGAGATTCAGACTACTGGTAATTGGGTATCAGAGTAATGCAGTTGAGGCGTAGGCGATTAAAAGGTGATTAAATCAATTGCGCCAGACAGCACTGACAGCGATGGATGGCCATACACTAGCTCCACGTAAAGCTACAGATATAGATACAGATACAGATACAGATTTACAGGTATGGATACACATATAGATAGAGATGACAGGCTTGTTGCATTTGTGGATTCATCTAAAGGCATCAGTCAGCTGTCAGCGCAATCGGCTTAGCTTCTATGTTAATGCGCCCCAAAAACGTTGACATTTATTGGCAGTTATTTATAGTGGGCATGGTCGGGCGAGAGGAACAACACCTTTTTGGTGGCATCTGTCAGCGGCGCGCTCCTAAATGAGGAGGCAACGTCAACCGACTATGGAAAACTCTGTAATTGCAGTGGAGGCCATGCGAAGGTGCCGCATTTGGCACATGCGCATGGCACGCGCTATTGAAGCTCATTAGAACAAACCCGGTTGGAGCCGAACCGAGTTGGATCCAATCTGGATGCAGCATTGATTCGATTCGGTGCACCATGTCCGATCTCTTTAAGGAAGTCTCAAGCTGCAATATGTCCATAAATTTATTAATAATTATGACAATTTATGAGTAAAAGTGTTTGGTCTGCGGCGCTGCCTTATCGGGCAATACCCCCAAGGATTTGAGCTAGTTCCATTTAGTCAGAAAGTTAAGTGGAACCACTATGCCACCAGGGTTCGAATGTCAGATTGATTGACTAATGAGTTCATTAACATTTCCATGAACATCTATCTGGTGTGTATTCAAATGGTTGCGATACTTTGCTGCCAACTTTTGATCTGGTTCTTAGAATCATCAAACAACATCAACTAAGTATGACTATGAAGACACGTGCCTCATCTTTAGTTGGTTCTCAATGGCGAGTCATGTCCATATTGGCTGGTGTTCGATTTGTCGCAATAGCCATATACAGATATATTCAATACCGAACTAGGTGCAAGCATCCTATACATCCCTATACATACTTGCGAGCACTATTCCCCACATAACTACTATGTACCACTTATTATGAATGTCAACAAATAAGGTTTATACTCAAATATTTTTAGTATATGTAGGTCTGTACCTAGACTTACAAAAAAAAAATGGCATCTGAAAAAAGTAAATAACTAAATAGATATGTTATAACAAAAAAATGATTTAATAAAGGATTTATTTGTTATAATACTTATATCAGTGTTTAAAAACGTTTGCTTTTTGCTTTGTTTCGACTTATAAAATTTCTGAAATCTAAGTCAAAGCATAAGTCGAAATTCAAAAAGTCATCGAACAGTTTTTTTTTTACTTGTAAAAACTTCGGAGTCGGAGCAAAAGTTTAAATTCTAGCAGTTACTACAGTCGATTGTTTGTATATGTATTCGCAACTTTGAATCTATTTATCGATTGGGTACACAAATTATGAATACATTTATTAGTTCAGTAATAATTAATAAAATGCGGACATGTGAAACTAGCTTTTTAAATATATTTAACATTATTGATAATATATTTTTATTCAAATTAGGTTGTAGTTCCTATTCACATTTTCCAATACATTTTAGAAATTGCGAAAATTTTCATCCTGATTTTATTTATTACAATTCTTCTTTAGCAAAGGTATATCGATTTCTGGATGGCAATAGTTTTTTGAACCTTGATTTACTCAGTGGCTTAGGAGCAGTCTCTGTATTCTCATTCATCTGCTGAGTGACCTCCTTATCTTCACCCTGATCAACCTGCTGATCGTCATCAACATCTGTCTCACCTGACTCTTCCATAAGATGGTATGCCAGAGGAAGTTGTCCAGAGAATAGACTGTGAATGAATTGTTTAAGTTTGCCTGGCGTGTGGATATCCTCGTAACTTGGAAATAGATACATGTGAACAAACGAATCTATGACTATAACTGGTAGATCTTCTTCCGATATATTTAAATGGTAAAGGGGGTGAGCAAAACTTCTGCTTTCGGCAGTAAGAAAGTTTACATTCTCCACTTCATCCATTAACTCTGCTTCGATAACTTTTTCAAACTCCTGCAATGATTTCAAATCGCCTGCCTTGTAAAAGAGTAAGACAAAGGGTCGTCCCTCCTCGGAAATCTCCTCGGCATTATCAAATGTCAGTTCCCTAACGATCGGCTCACATTTCTTTTGGATCCAGCTTAGCATCTCACTGAAGCCTGTCATGCTCCCCGAATATTCGTTACTGAAATCTAGATTATCAAGGTCAAGATTCCGGTGGAATGTTATTTTATTCTTGCCGGAAGGATTCAGGGACCTCGCCGTTTCATCAAAACTCACATGGAACTGGCAGTGATCTCTCATGGCAAGGGCTGTCTTCCGAAAAACTTCATATTCTAAATGTTCCTTATGCTCGAAATATCCAATGATCATGTAATTCTGGTTATGCAGCTTCTGAAGATCTTTCATTGACTGAAATTCTTCTACTGGACCTCGAAGTTCCTTATAGACAGCTTGGACGATTGCATTCTGCGAACGTTGTCCACGATATTCTCTTCTTGCAACTCGTCCAAGCCGTACGATCTTGATTGTGGGATATTTTCCAACATCAAATCTGCTTGCTAATCCTGGATATTTAAGACAGTCGATCTTTCCCAATA
Source organism: Drosophila putrida (assembly GCA_037043535.1). Taxonomy (NCBI): domain Eukaryota; kingdom Metazoa; phylum Arthropoda; class Insecta; order Diptera; family Drosophilidae; genus Drosophila; species Drosophila putrida. Next base: position 3,626,372 of record JBAMBI010000471.1, read on the forward strand.
TAACTTTACCATCCCCATCAAATGTCGACCTTAATTGATCTGCGGCTTCATCAAAGCTAGGCATGAAATCCATACTGAATCCACATGTTTCCTTGTAGAAAAGAATCATAACCAGTTCATTGCCGTGAAGAATATCATGTAGATTTTTTGGATTCAAGGCAATCGCTTCACTAGCTATTGTCCCAAACAGTTGACAAAATGTCAAAAGAAAAACCAGAAAGATTCCAATTTTTTGATACATTTGCACTAGAAAAGAACTTAGAACTGAATTGAATTCAAACATATGTAGGTAAGAGTGGTACTGATTACTTAAATTGTAATTCGTTCTGTTGTAAATGCATTCGTTTCATGGCATATCTTAAATTATTCTGTAGTTTTGTAAGGTAAAAGTTTTACCTGTGAACATTTTAGCGGCAGTTTAGGTAAAGCAAGTGATAAAGTGGTATATTATATTCTCTTGTAGAAACCGGCAATAACGTTTCAGTAGTGCGATTGAAAAAATGGCTTTAATTGCTTCAGATATCTTAAAAACAAAAAGTTATTACATCGATTTTGTTTTGATTTTTACAGATTTTTGCAGAAGGATTTCAATTTATACTCATAAACAAGATCAATAGTTTTTTGTGCTTCATTAATAATAAATTTTATCTGTTTCTTTGATTTTTAAATGATTTTTCATCAAAAAGTTAGAGTCTAAATTCTTACAGCTTGGAACAAAATAAATAACATACAGAAACTTTACACAAGAACCGCTTCTAATGAAATAATTGTACAAAGCTATTTACAAGCATTAATGCCAATAGTATTTCAATAACAATTTCTAAATGCTGCCAATTAAAATATGCCATAATTACAAGTACGAGAATTCACTCGTAGAACCGGCTGGGGTCTTTGAAAAGCCCATAATCGAGGTAGATCCAGAGCCAGAGTCAAAGTCAAACCAGTCCCGGCGCAAGTTGCAATGTTAATGACATAATTTTAAAAAGCATTTCATGAATAGCCATTACCCCGCCTTTGGACTGACCACAGAAAGACAAAGAGAATCACAGAAGATGGAATAAATACTCGTACGTATTTGAAATTCAAAATTAAAAGAAACTTAGAGCCATATCCCCATGCCCATAACCACATGTGTCTGGTATTGATGTGTTTTAAAACCCAATCTGTAGGTATGATCATTATTATTTATTTATTCAGTCATTTATAGTTAAATGAATGTAACCTCGTCTCTGAAAATCATCAAACATACAATCTATAAATAAAATAACTGACTATAATTAGTGGTAAGTTCTCATCCCAGTTCTCATCTCACAAATAATTTATAATCGAATACTGCAGTTTTTAGTTCGAATCAACTAAACAAAAATATTTTGTATTTGCATTTAAATTTGTAAAACACATTAAACTTTTGTTTTATATTTTAAAAAAATATTCAATCGAAGCATAACTTTGCAATTGTAATTGGAGCTAAGATAAGTTAAAGGCTCAAATATTTATTTATTATGTTTTGATTTAATTATTTTGGATTTTGCTTAAGTGAGAAATTAAATTTTTTTATTTCTTTAAATTACTAATACATACATTCCTGATACACTGGAGGGGACAACTATAGTCACAGCTCTAGATCAGATAGACTCGTGACTGGATGGAGTCTAAAAAGGTCACCGAAATATTTGCTAGTTACGCTTATCTGGTGCTCTGGCATCGTCTCGCGCGACACGATGATATATACAACCCCCGTGTCCTTTGCGCCCACAAGCGAACGGGCATGTCAAATTACTTGAATATAATTCACATCCTTTTGCTGGCCCTGTCGAGTGATTTATGGGTATCTTCTGCATCCACAGAATGCTACAAACGCTGCTCTATAAATAAATATATGCCAAGTCGGTCCACATTCCAAACTACTGAGCAAATTGTTGGCCTCAGCACTAATATCCTTTTGCGCAGGCTGCCGGGTTTTTGAAGACAAACACACGCCGCGCCGTTTTAAGTAATTGCTGACTTTTGCCATTTCCATTCCCATTCCTATTCCCCATTGCTAATGTATGTAAGTTATACATTTTCGATACGAAATTTGATATTCTGACCACATGCTGGGATTGAATTGTTATGCCATCTTTCCTGCGACATCTATAATCCACACGAATTTTGGAGGTGTTCTCCTCTGTCTTCAGTTTTGTAATTGAAAATAGTTTTTGGCACTGAAGAGACAGAGGCGTGCCTAAGATTGTTCTGCTTGATTATATTTATTGTGGCACAGAGTGAGAACTATGAACGTTGTACTTATTTGTATCTCATTACAACAATATAGGAAAAGAAAATATACAAATGAAAAAAGTAAATAATTACAAAATATTCATAAAATCTTTAAAGATTGACCAAAGATTATAGTCAAAATAAAAATATAAAATATATATTATTTTAAACTGAACATTCTTTCAATTAAGTTTTTGTGATACTTACACAGAAATGACTTAACAAAATACACTTAACAAAAATACTTGCAATGGAATGGAATTTTAGTAATATATGGAATAGTTGTAATTTTAGAATTGTAAATCAGATTTGCAACTTCTTTTAAAAATCAAGAAATCCGTAAATAAGATATACCAAATATTTCAGCACTATTTCATTTTCCGATCGTCATGTTGTTGGCCATTTATCATATTGCAGAAACTGTTCAACAACTAAAAACATAACAAAAATTTGCGCAACACTTTGGTATGCAAATTTTAGTAAATTGAAAATTACAGAGGAGCAGAGCATTGCGAAACCACAAAACCCATTGAGAAATATGTTTTGTGTGGGGGTTGTCCAGGTTTAGGTTCAGCTTCAAACTTTAAGACGAACATGTGCACTTGTCATAAATTAGAAACTATAACTAGGGGTGTTACCTTTTTGCTTTTGGCCCAAGTCAGAGTCCGAGCACACACTTAAATTTATTACAAATAACTCTTGCTATTGTTTTTTGCGCTTGCGTTGTGCTTAAAACTCATTCAGCACTTGGTGTGGGGTATTATTTTTTAGCTAAGCAAACTAATCAACGCTTGTAATTTGGACCGGAATGCGGGGCATGGCTTAAGGTCGCCAATGGGATGAGCCATTTTTCCAAAAGGCTTGCGGCTAAATGAAGTGTGCACATTGCGAGTCCCCTTCAAGTTTGTCTTTCTGTTGGGTGTGCAGTGGGAAGTAAACAACAACTCGGCTATTATAAATCTTGGCCTAAGTGTTGTGGTCATTTAGCAAATGTCCAGCGTTGTCCGGCATAAAAAGTTGTGGGCGGATAAATGGAAACGGCTTGCAAAGGATGAGATTGGGCTTGAAGGGTGCTTATGATTTATAAAATATATTAATTAAATTGTACCAAGTGAAGTCTAAGGATTTGATAAAAAACAAGGTGAGAATGAAGGGAATGGTTAAATGAATAAATCAACTATGAATACTCACAATTTTGAGCATAACTTTAAAGTTAAATTTAGTAGACATTAAATTGGCATAATAGCGATGTCTCGCCGAATACATACACAGATACACAAACACTCTCACACACATGGATTCTTAACGAAATACATAAGTGTTAGTGCTGTCAAAGTCAAAATAAACGCAGAGACAATAATGATTTATGCGACCATGACTGAGAAAAGAAAAATCCGAAAAGGAAACCAAACAGAAGACCCTTTATGAAGGGCAAAACTGGTGGTGGTAGCGGGTGAAGGAAAGCTATGTACCAAGAAGACATATGAGAATTTGGTGACAAGCGAAAGTCTTACTTAACTACACAGGGAGAAAAGGACTTGCCCCCCTTCAACTCCCTCTGATAACAAAGAGCGCGACAAATCTGTGTACAATTCAAAAAGCAAGGGAGCTGAATAAGAGTTTCGCGCCCACAATTCAATATTGAAATATGTCCACATTTATTAAATTGCGCATACGAATCATAAATCTTGACAAGAAATTAGCAAGGAACAATGATAAAATGATTAACCGAAATTCAAGTTATCGTAACCATCCAAATGTCTTTAACTTTTGCAGGTCCTTAAAGTTCAGTTCGAATAATAAACCAAGAAATTGGCAATAAAAACTTTTCGCCTGGCAATAAAAGTTTTGTGCCCTTGGGCGTCAAAATGTCAATGATGTTGGTCATAAAACGATTTAGATACTGATATTGACCCTCCCATTTAAGGAAATTATTGAGTGCCAAAAAGAGAAGTTGTTGATTGTATGGTACATAACTATTCTCTAAATTGTCACTTACATTTAAAAGTTAACATTTAAGTACAAATTACTTGAAATAAACACACAAAAAGCCATAGTTTAAGTATAAATTGCCTTATATTGAGAAAAGTAATCTTGAATTAAGTAAAAGTCCAAGCATACTAAAAATGAGTACGAATATTCTTAATTTAAGTTCGGATCCTAGGCTCGAACCCCACCAACGGCTTTAATAAAATAATGTTATTTAATATTTTATCTTCTACTTTGACATTTATTAAAATATACCTTGGGCATAATTACATTTTGACAAATTAATTGTTGCCTGTCATTTTGTCTGACAGCCTGTCTTTCTGTGTAGAATATATAGGTATTTTAATCTTCATCGTATCTCACTGGATTGTGTCTACATAAATAATTACTAAAACAATACAAAAAATTAATAAAAAAAATCAACAACAAAATCCTCGAATATTGTAATTCCGTACTCTGTTCAATATCAAGTTCAAATTTGTGAAGTCATAAGTACGAAATACTCGTAATAATAATTAATAGTTTAGTAGAGAAATTGTCAAAGAGTAATAAAATCTTAGCGATTTCTTTAAACACAACGCCAAAAATGTAAAGTATCTCATTGATTTTAAAACAAAATTGAAAAATCCAACCGCACCATTACGCAAATTGAACTCACACCCAAAATATTCTTTAAGCTGACTGTGGGGATCCAATCAGGTCGTCAGTGCCAAGGCAGGACAAGGAGCGTTACCCCTTGGATGGCGTGCCAGCTCATAAGGCAGAGAAATGCAAAACCGCCATAATAAAGGATAATGTCGGCGCATATTAAATAAATGACTTCCGTCCTCATCGTAGTCGTCGTCTAGGTCTAGGTCTGTGCGCCCCCCACAAAGTTTACTCAATGAAAACAAGTAAAAGGATATTGAAATGAGTTGGTGAAAATGCAAATTCATGCCAATGGGAAATGACGTGTGCAGAATTTCACAGGCCGCGATGATAAAGCAAAATTTAAAAACAAACACACAGTCGGCACTTTAGAGTGTTTAATTAAAAACTTTTCAAAGCGCTTCAGAACATTTAAAACCGAATTAACAGGCCACAGGAAGTGGCAATATTTCAAGTTGTTCCATATTTTCGGGCTATGCGAGAAAACGCACTTTACATTGACCTGTTGCTCCACTAATAGGAGTATGGATGAGAGGCATATGAGAGGTTCTCACAGTAGGTGCAAATAGGGACCAGAGTAGCAACAGTAGTGGTTAATTACAAGACCTCTTGCCAGACCTGGGCTGGGCTTAATCGCTGTTTAAGTACACGGTCGTGGCTTAAACGCGAATTACGCCCAATGTGCTCACTCAGCTCGGCAGACTCATGACCATTTAATGTAAACAATAATTAAAAGCATGAAGTTCCAGTCTTTGCCTGAGACTCTGAGTAAGTGCATCAATCTGAGTCTCAGTCTGGCTCAAAGTTAGACTCCCTTCGTTGCTCTCGCCACATAATTTCCTCAGCTTATGGCTTAATAGCCGCGAATGCAGACGATAAGCGTTCACTTCTTTTCTTGATTATATAGACAGGTACTCCAATAAGTAGTCGTACTTATGCTCATATGTAAACCCATTGGTTTCGGTGCTTTATTAGTCATTCAGTGGAACGGCATTCGACGAGCTTACATATTTTTAGCAGAAACTGGGTAATAGAAATGTCATAGTACTAATAATAATAGATGTAAATATTTAAAATTCATAATTTACGGAACGTAAAATACCTACTAGGTTTTTTGAAGATTTTTTAATGAAATAATTAATACTGGCTTTAAAGTTAATTTCCTTAAATGTTTGCCTCAACCTGCTGCTCATATTTATATCATGCTCCCCAAACTATCTAATACATATTTTCTGCCCCATCTTACAACCATAATTATAAAGGATGCTGTGCATTATCAATGTTAACTTTGTTGTTTGCCCCTCCTATACCCATGAGCATAGGGTGTAGTTTTATTTTGCAGATGCAGCTGACGTTAGCTACAAATCTAAATTCGTTTATTAAATTCACCCTTAAACCTCCTTTTTGTTGCACTTTTGGGGCGTGGTTTGACTGTGACCTGGCGCAGTGCTTTGTGCGCAGTCAAGTTCTCCTCCAGGAAAAGTAGGCGTCTATGCAGATTTGCAGACGCTGCAAGTCCCTGAGAACACTTAACTCTCTGTAAATGGAGCTTCACTTTTGGCAACGCCCACAACAGCGACGGAACGTTGCAAATTTTGAGGGTTGAGTTCTTAAGGGAGAGATTTATTTCGGAAATTGCATTTTTGACATTGCATTCACTCTCTGTCTGTCTCTAGTCTTGAGGATGTCACTATTGTCTCTATTGTGTTTTATTCGCACCAACAAAAAGTACTTTCAATTAAAGTTCACCACAAATTAGAAGTTCTTCTCATGCCTGAAATTCCATAGCACTTAAATTTTGGGTTAAAGATTTTGATGTTCTGTTAAGAAACAACACAATTCAAACGCAAATTATGTTCTCTTGACATATGAAAAGAATATTCGAAAATGCACAAATTAAATTAAAACTTTTCTCTTTGGGTTATGATAAGTTAAAATAACAATTTAAATTAGTTACATTTACTCAAAATTGGTATTAGCTGAAAGACATTAAGCAAACATAAGATAACATATCAAAGTAACCCTTAGCCAAAACCCAACCTGCAAACGTGTATTTTATTATCTCTTATGGCCCCTGCTATAACATGCGCTTACACAGTCAAACATTTATCAAAACTATTCGTACGTGCTGGGCCGAGAAACTGAAACTGAAACTGGGATTGGGACTGAGGACTGAAGAGATATGGCAGTTACATCTCATGAGAGTGAGAAAGACAGAGTTAAAGAAAGAGGGAAGAAGAGAGACATTGCCGCATCAAGGAGCTCTGGTAATCGTATTTTTCAACGAAAATATTTTTGCATAAATTACAATAACAGCGACAGCAGTAGCACCAGTAGAACAATAAGCAAGATGTCTACCAGCAAACCTAACAACAACAACAACAATAACAACAACAACAACAACAACAATAGCAACAATAACAACAACAGCAACAATAACAACAACGACAACATTCTTGGCATATAATTTAGTGTCGCTTATGAAATAAACTTATCTAAGCGGAAATAAAAAGCCCTCTGAAAGTACACATACTTGTACGTATATGTAGACGAAGATGTGTGATTGTGGGTGTGTGCCTCTTAAAGTGTGTGTTGTGGGGTAGGGTGTACAAACAGGTTGTTTTAGCAGTTGCCGAAGACGTTCTACACATGCGAATCCACACACATAAATTTTCGCGTTGCGGTAAAAAATATCCGAATATCTGAATATCTGAGCTGAGTATCTGTATCTGAATATCTGAGGTAGAGCAATGGCGTTGAAATTTAAATTCCTTAGAAAGTCGTAAATTATTTTTAGTGGTTTAAAACGTCAACATTAGGTACATGCTGTGTGTGAAGTCTGTTGTGGGTAGAGCAAGTCAGTTTGTGGGTTCATTTGAAAAGTCGAGCCAGTTAATTGCGATTGTGAATTGACGCTTCACTCGTAAGTACTTGAATAACTCATTACAGCTTCCGCTGTGCGGCCCGCAGGCGCTTATGAGTGCATTCAATGCACTCCTTGACAAATGATATACATAGCAATCAACAGTGGGCCTTTGTCTGTGTCTGGGTTTGGGTTTGGGTTTGTGTTGCATCAACAACGTGCAACTTTGTCCCGCATTTCATTCATTCATCAAAGCACAACACTGTAGGCAATCCGCTGAGAATGAGATTTTGCAGTTGCCATGTTGTACAAATAGAAGACACACGGCTGCGACCGTTGACTAGTAATTATGGCGACAAAACACTCATAAATGGGCGTGGCAGTCATAAGCGTCTGCCATTCCCGATGATGTATGGCAAGCGTTTAGGCGTCCCAGCTCGTAACACTGCAAGTGCAACAGTTGCCGTGGCAGTGACAGTGGCAGTGGCAGTGGCAACGAAGAGGTGGCAACTACCGACTCAGGTCGCAGAGCGCATCTCCAGGCGCCAAGATAAAAGACATTTTTCTGTGATTTATTTTACTGCAGGCGCTACTGTCGCTCCATGATAAAGTTGATCACCACTTCCCAAAGACTCTAGATCTTCGAGCTCTGCTCTTAAGATCGGCAAACTGCTGAAAATACCATTCACTTCCCTTGGAGTATAAAATCTGAAGATTTTGTATGTCATATTGGAAATTCAGTCTTGGCTTATGGCCTTTCCTCACTGTTAAGCATTCTGTAAGAAATCAATACTTAAGAAAAAAATTGTTCAAGATTTCTTCTCATTGCACGTGTAAAAATTGAATAAGAACTGAATATTGCAGCCTTTATTTTCACTCTCCGACCAGTAGCTGAAATAAGAAATGTATGGGGTTAAATTAAGCATTTGACCCAAAAAACAAAATTGCAACACTTTTACTCCCCAGTTTAAAATCGGACTCCCTTTATCTACATTATTAAGACTATGGATTCTTATACTAAATTCGTATATCGCTAGGCAAATTACCAATTTTCTACATTATCATTACTGTCAACAGTACTGTCCACTATTTTTTTGTGTGCTTGTGTCATTATCCTCAGAAATAAATACGTTTTTTACAAACATAATAATCGTGAATATCTCCTCATATAATAAGAATGAGTCTTTTCAATATTTTACCCATTCCCCAAAACGCGAAAACAAAATAAATTGATCGTAATCCAATTTATGAGCCCATTCTCCTAAAAATTTCCAGTTTGTGGAGAAATTGATTTAAATTCAATGGCAAATTAAGTGGCGCTATAAAGCGGCACATTTAAATCACTTGGCAAAGTTATTGTTGGTGTTGGGTCCAAGCAACACATGCCAGTCACTGTGAACCCCAAAGAGCGCCACTTGGACCGACAGTTAGGCAGACAGCGACACAGTCAGGACAGAACTCAAATAGTCAGGCACAGGCATGCCTGGTTGTTTAACATAATCCTGGCCCAAAAAGGCTGACAAAATGCGTCGGCAATTTGTTTATTGGCGCTGACTTTCTTGTTGTTCCTGTTGTTCTTGTTGTTTGCTTTGTTGTTGTCGGCAAACATGCCACAAACTACGCGCTGCAAATAAATCACCAAAAATATTTCAACTACACTCTCTACTTGGAGTTGGAGCTGGAATTGGATTCGGATTCGGATTTGCTTTCGTAGCTGAGGCTGAAGTTACCCACACCACAAGCATATGTTTTCGCCAGTTCCTTTGGCAGTCGGAAGTTTGCAATGTTTCAACAGGAAGCGCTCGATTGTTGTTGTTGTTGATGTTGCTGTTTGTTTGTCAGTTTGTCATTCTGTTTGTGCTCTGTGGACTGTTATTTCGACTTTGGCCTGACACTTTGACTTTTGCATTGAAAGACACGCATTGTATGCGACATCATTGCCATTGATGGGCTCGGAGTGAATTGCGCTAATTCATTTGTCAAGTGCTTGGCGAAACTCGTGAATCATCATTGATATTGATGCCCCATTGTCTGCACATAGACAGGAGGCATTTTGGATTTAAGGATTTGGGAAAGTTGGGTCATTGACTTTATAACTTAAAGCCGATTCTCTTAGAAGCTCATTATTCTTTATAAATATATTCTTCGTAGAACACTTCCAAGTATTTTAAGAAAATTTTTGTTCTCCAAAAAATGAAATCGCATTCCTAGCGACTTTACAATCTCATAAATCAGCGTGAAATTCTTAGCCAAAAGGTACCAAAGGAATGTTGGCGTTCTGGCCACCATTTTAAATTTTTTCCTGGCATTGTTTTCACGTGAGCGTTTTACCAGAGCTCTTTTTTCTCTCAACTCATATCAGTATTACCTTTGTCAGGTAACATGTGGCACATAAATTATAAGGAACAAGAGCAGACATGTGTGTGTGATTTAAAACAACAAAAGACTAAATGAAAATGTAATGAAAAGAAAATTCTTTATGACGCCCCTCTTGGGGTTAAGATGTGGAACATTTTTGTACTATTTTAATGAACGTGTGAAATCCGTGACGTACAAGTACTTCCGAATTAGATCCTTGGTGATAAGCTCTTAAAACGCAAAGTAGCTTAGAAACATCAACAATAAGAGTATTAGTTAAAGACGTTTGGATTCATGCACAATGCAATCCTAAATTTGTTAATATACAATTAAATTTGTTCATTAAAAAAAAGGGTTTTATAATCATACTTGAAATTACAGATGAGCATAGAGTCTGCAGAGTTTCTTGACCTCCCTTTCGACAAAATTATCAAGGTTGTGCCTAAAAATCGTATTTCATGTTGGGCCTAGCTCGTTCCTAACTGTAAGGCATGAAAGCACGAAAGCTCCTATTTATATTGAGATGATACCACACATAGCTAGTCCACAATGTGACCGTTTTTCGTACACTTTTAAAATTGTGTTTCCACACTTGGATTCGTGACCTACAAGTGAAAATGAGTAACGAACATACAATGCTTTACAAAACCATAGGCAACATATATTTTTGTTGTGAAAGCAGGGTCTCACTACTTGTTCTTATACGATTATTATGTAATGTAAGAATATTCTGACATTTATCAACGCATAGTAAGCAAGCAACAACTAATATTAAATATGCCGCGAAAATGCATTTAAGGAAAAATAAGTATTTTTATTTTACAAAAACAATTTACTGCAGTAACTCTACACCTTTTAAATTCTTTTATATCATTTTTATACCCTGGAGGTATATAAAATAAAACAATAACAAAAAAATAAGTATGTAACAGGCAGAAGGAGGCGTGGCAGACCTCATAAAGTGTATATATTCTTGATCAGGGCGACAAGCTGAGTCGATATAGACATGTCCGTCTGTCCGTCTGTCTGTCCGTGTAAGTAGCAAGATCTCAGAGGTGGTAAGACCTAGAAGCACCAAATTTGGTGTGAAGACTTCTTATACTTGCACTCAGATCAAGTTTATTTCAAATTTTTGATGCCCCGCCTCTTTTACCCGCAATATGAAAAAAACCATAACTCTGGTAACTATCAAGCTAGAGACATGAGCTTTGGCACGAACAATACTTAAATGCAAAAGTAAGCATTGTGAAAATTTGATCAAGATCAAGATAATAAGCACGGAAGATATTATTTAATTCTTTAATTTAATGTGTTGTTGTTGTGAGTTTTCGCGGAAGATATCAGCAATTATTTAATTCTTTAATTTAATGTGTTGTTGTTGTTGTGAGTTTTCGCCCTCTCTCTTTCTCTCTTTCAAGTTATTAAGTGGTAGAGGTGCCGCCACGTAGTCAAACGGGAGACCTGGGCTCGAATCCCAGTAAAAGCATGCTTAAATTCTTTAATTTTTTTTTTAATTTTTGTTATACATTTAAAAATTTTTTTTTTGTTTAGAAGAAAATTTGTGTGGCGTTCTCTACTGCCCCAGGGTATGCTACTGTTGGGATCTCCGAACTGAATGATATATTTGTATATGTAAAGGTTGTTCTTAAGTTTCGGTTTCGAAAAATTGGCATGATTTCGATTTTCAAAAATGTCAAGAAATCATTGAATTTAGTGTATTGTTGTTAATCCAAGGTTAACTGTTAACCTCATTATCCATCGTTATTAAATTTCAATTCAATTTTTTAAAATAGGTATTTTTTGTATGTAGGTTACACTGAAGTAAATAATTAAAATCGATTCCAAATTTAAAAAAATAAAGAATTTTAGTCATTGACCAACACCGAAACAAACTGTAATTTTGAATCGGGTTCTAAACGGTTATTTCAGTTTGAAGAATTTCAGATTTTTGGCTACGCAATAAAAAATGTTTTGTTTATGGTTTCAGTTTTGATTATAAATTTCAATTTAACAGAAATGGTTCCGGTTAGGGTTTGAAAAAATTAATTTATTGATTTTGAATTTTAGTCTTCCTGTGAATATTTATATACTTTATATATGTATACTTTACATTTGAACTCAAACTCAAATTTAATATTTGTATAGCTAGTAAATTTGTGGCTTTATTTAAAGCAGCATTTAAGCCTATTCTAATCCACTGCGCCCTAAAAGTTATGCCCCCTGAGGTTGCAGAGACAAACAAAAGCTGGCAGGATTGCCGCAGGCTTGTCAAGTGTCACACTCATATGTGTACCTGTATGTGTTCATGTATGTGTATAAGTGTATGTAACCTGCCCCTTTTTAAACCGCTTAATAAAGTCACTTAAGACCGACCTTTTGACTACGTTACAATTGACACGAGGAGTGTGTTCTCTTGTGTGTGTGTGTGTGTTTGTTGACAAAGGCTGTCCTGTCGCGCCATTGTAGTTGATGTAACAAGACACACACACATGCACATACAGTTAGCCACAGGCAGCGTGACATCATGTCTTTTGTTGCGGTCAACCGGAAAACTGCAAAACATGTCGCCCAAACAGCCGCCCCGTCTCTTGCCCCTTGCTTATGTCCTGGGCCTATGCTTGTCCTTGCTGCACGTTTGTCATAATACACAAAAAAAGGATCACAAACAAGTCTGTCAAGTTTTCAACTTACAAAATACCTGTCGCCGTCGTTTATTCAAGTGTGCATGTGTGTGTGGTGTGTGTGTGTGCCGCACACTCAAATGTGATAAATACGCGCTACATAAAATTGTGAATCATTAATAAAAGCTGCCCTTGGCGCGGGGGTTGCTTGCTTGGACGGAGACGTAGCGAAGCGGGCAAGCCCCATTCCACCTGGTACAGTGAGACCTCTACAATGACCCTAAATAAACAACAGAACGTTGTGTTCAAAATGATTTCATACGCGGGAATACATTTGGCTCTTTCCTTGCTGGACTCAAATAATTTGTACAATTTTTCAGCAGCATCATGTGTTTGCCCGTATCATGCGTATTATCAGCCGTATCCTCATCGTTGTCCTTGCTCTTCTTATTGTAGTTGTTGTCGTTGTTATTGCTGTTGGTCATTACGGTCATTAAGCTGCGGCAGTAGCTGTGTCTGTATCTGTGGCCAAGTTTGTGGCTATGCCGTCGGCAAATGCTACACGCGTCTTAATCCTCGGCCCATTTGACGGTTTCTCTGTCCTCTCGACCCACTCGTTAGACAACAGCCTGAGTGCCGAGGGCAACATCCTTCAACCTGGCCACTTTGTAGCTGCTAAGCCCCGTCTAGCATTGCATTATGACGGATTGGCCTTAATGTTACCTTTAATTTGATCAGATTTTGGTTGTTGGAAAAATTGCCTATTATGTGTGTTAAATTGAGCCTTTTTCATTGTAGTTGAACTATTTTCATAGTTATTATTTCTAGAAACTTATGATTCATGTCTGATCTGCATAAATATATGTATATAGTACTGACTATACACCACTAAATATTTATATCTGACATAATTAAATGTTACTATGTTACTGGTTGACTGAGAGAACCATTAGAAACTGAATCAATATTTTTATCACAGAATATTAAAAAAATATATTACAAAGTTTACAATACCTCATAACATACATACATATGCTAACAAATTGGCTCTTACTTTAGCCATGTTTGTTGGTATCAGCTGTATTGCTCTGCAAGATTAATCCAATATTAAATGGATCTTTAACTTTTCGCTCTCACTTTCGCTAAGAATATCTCCGAGCCAATTTGGACACTGCATCAAGGGCAAAGTCTGCGACTAAAGCTAATACACACATAGTGTGTCGTGCGTGTCGCAAAACATCAAAGTGCAGATAGTGAGAGAGGGAGAGATAGAATTGAGCTCTGACTCGGGAGAAGGTTGATCATAATCGTGGGACATCATCATTGGCAACGACTTCGAAATGCTTTTGTGACTGTGCCGCCAAAGTCTGAGCAGCTGCTGTCGGTGGGCAGCTAATGTTGTGACTTCTCCATAGACAGAGCCTCAGATCGGTTGTAGCCCAGTTTGGTCTACGCATAATTAGTGCAATGTTGTTCCTCATGATTAATTCGCTTTAATTAGAAATGCAGACAATGACGAAATTAATTCAATAAAAATTCCTACTTGTTTTTCGAACTTCAACGCGGTTCTAAAACTTCTGTTTTTTTTTCGGTTTTTTTTTTTTTTTTGTTAAGGCTGCAACATTTTTGCTGGGCCTAAAGATCACAATCTAATAAATTATCATTTGCACTGCAATCGTCAATGTCCTCAGCCTTCAATCAAGTTGGAGGCCTTTGATCAGCTGCCGTGGTCCTCCTCTGCTTCGATTTTGGCTGATCAAAATTCTGACCAGATCAAGACTGAGTGACAGACGTTTACTTAGTTGTTATAATTCTGCTCGTGTTGATGTTTTATTGGATTTCGTTTTCTGTATTCTCGTAGTTAGCCTGCAGCAGAGTAGGTAGGTTTTACTTTTTGGTAGACGCTGCGGATTCCTCTTCTGTCCCCGTCTGGAATCAGATTCTGGTTTCTCAAAAACCGAAAACCAAATACGTCACTGCGAATTTGATGATCCTTTGATGGATTTCTCCCGGCAACATGCCAGAGCATCCCAAAACGCCGTTAGCTGCGGCAAACTTTGCTAATCTAAAGCAAAATATTTCAAATATTTCTGCGGCCAATAAAAAAATACAGTAGCTGGCTCCCTCTAAAAAAAAGAGTTAAAAAGGCCAACAGAGACTGAACCTGGTCAAGCAATGTGTGGCATCCATGTGAAGGGCAAATATACGAGAATTTTGACGGTCATTGCGCCGTTTTTTCAAGCCGATTTTACTTTCTGCACTATTTGCGCCAAATTTTCAAAGTGCTGTCAGCTCTTTAGTTCAACTAGATAAAAAAAAAATTCAAATTAGATCTGCACTCAATTGAACAAATCAACACCCTTTCCAACAGTTAGTTAGGTCGAACATAACAATAATTCCAACACCTCACGCAGTGCTGAGCACTGTTGCTGCATCGCTGAGTTTTTTCTCTTCTTCTCCCCTTATTTCTCACTCTCCTTCTCCCACTCTATCTCCCTTCCTACCCCACTTGCCTTACTCGGTGCTCACCATTTAATTGCCACACTTCCTACTTCCGTTTTCAATGTGTTTGCTGTTTTTTCCTCTCTGTATGGTCGATGCGGACTTTTTCCACCGACTTTTCTATTTTAAAAGTAAAAGTGTCAGTGAGTTTTGCGTATCGAAAGTGGTTGGGCCCGTCGACATACTCGTATTTGTATGGATTACTCGTTTGTGTGACACTTTCATTTTCATTGTGTTTCCTATTTATGAATAGGCGACCTATTCAAAAATTTAATTTCCATAATCAAATTTAATTTATTTAATAGTTCTCGCTACTATATTAAAAAGCTAAAATAAGCCAAATTTATTATTCACAAAAAATGGAATTTTGGAAAAAAATGATATCTTCTTAATATGAATTCATAATAGGTTTGTTTTATTTTAAGCTAGCATTCAACGAGAGTCATAAAAATAAGAAATTAATTATTGTTAGTGATTTATACTTTTCTCATGAAGAGGATATTCCTTTTTGCTGTTTTTCTCTTGCAAAAATAATGCTTTATTACTATAAAACTTATATTATTTTATAATGTAGTTAGTAGGTGACTAATTTTAATGCTAATCACACAAATTAATTGTTAATTAAAGGCAATTTTAAAAAATAAGAAAATGAATTCAAGAATTGATTTATTTATTTCACACAGTCCTTTTATAAGCATTTTCACATGTCAATCTCTAATCGAAACTCAATAATTTACCATGTGCCAGTCGAGACCGGCGAGTAAGTCGTAGTATACTTGTACTCGTACTCGTACTCGCATAAGTAAAAGTTTTTGCTACCTGTGGCAAATATACTCGTAGTCGTTGTTGCCAGTGTGTGTACGACTCATATTAAGCTATGAATTTTCATGTTATTGCATCTAATTTTCATTTAATGCGTTTGCTACCATGGCAAAAAATCAGGAGCGTAGTTGGCGGAATCTGATATGAAATCGGTAAGCACCATAATTGCTAATGACTCCTTATTTGGGCAGCAACGACTTTGGGGTTCTGGTTAATTTTAATTATAAGCCATAAGCTATTAAACGAAATGTATATGAAATAAGTTATATTGTGTACTTATAAATGCCCCTGGGCTTCTGTCTAATGTATAGTATTATATGAAATAAGTAAACAAATTATTTAAAATTATTTTGGTGTACACGATTTGAATAACCTATTGACCCCCTTCTTTTGGGCAGCTACGCCCCTGGGCTCCTGGTTACTCGAATGCTGTCGCCAGCCGACAATCGCGCAATTTTAATTGTAGACCATAAACTATCGAACGTATTGCATGCGTATCGCATGGAGTATCTAATGCCGGTCGCAAACCCGTTCGCAAAGGAAACAGCACAGACGTTGATGTTAGATTCTCACAGTCACCACCAGAGGCAATCCCGAACCACTCCGATGTACACGTCCGTTCGTTGAACGAAAGTGGCAGCACCTGATTTGAGCGGCAGTTGTCCACGTCTGTCACTCAGCCGCTCAGGCGACCATTCAGTCAGTCATTGTGGCGCTCATTCATGCATGCTTAGATACTTATTGAAGTCGCAATTGAAGTTGGAGTCGGAGCTGGAATTGGAGTTGAAGTTTGAGTTGGAGATGAAGTTGGAACTTGCAACAGCTTGAACTGGAGGCATAATTCAATTTCCGCTGGCGCAGAAATGTTCGATCTCTAGTGTATCAGTTACCCATATTGACACATTGATTTAGTGCTTACATGGACCGTTTGCCATTTGTTTTGATATTGATTTATATTTTCAGATATTGATACGTTTGCTTAAAAGCCTCGATAGCTGCTACTTGATTGAGCGATTAACGTGGCGTTCCATCGGTTCACAAAGTTTGTCAATTTATGTCAGCCTCTTGAAAGCCTTCAGTCCAAATCAAAATCGTAATTGTAATGCTTAGGATTTTAGAATTAACACATTTCATTAAACAAATGCTTTAATTTAAAAGCTCTTATACAACTCGAGTTATACCAGGGACCATATAATAAGTAACATTTATCTATTGACTTTTATTAGGCATGTCCACAATTACCTAATATTAATTTTATTTTGTAAATTTTAAAATTATTTAATTTATCTAGTTTTCATTAAACTACTCAGCAAATAACAATTATTTTTATTTGAATTTTATTAGTAAAAATGCAGTAAGCTACGGTGGAGCAAGCTCAACAGTAGGACACCCTGTTCTTATGAGAAAGAGCAAAAATTATAAATAAATAAATAAATTGGTGAAAGTCAAATTTTTCTTCAATGTTTCGTATCAGAAGTTAGACAAGATGGCGGCGCAACGAAGATATGAGTTCACAGGCATAGAGGTCGCTAGCTTCTCTTTTTCCTTTTGCCCGATACATTGTTAGTTGAATAACTTCCCCGTTCATTATCCGAATGAAATTTTTAGGATAGGTTCAGAGCATAGTGTATATGTACTAAAAATCAACGTGCTAGAATTAATAATGGTTGTAATTTTACTTTTTTCCATTTTGTTTTTTCAATTTCCGTGGTAGAAGGGGGGCGTGGCAAAATTCTAAAACAAACTTGATTAATGCAAGATATTGACAAGCTACATGGCAAGTTTGGTGTTTTTAGCTTTTATCTCTGAGATCTAAAAAGGAATTTAAAAAAAGGACAGATGACAGACAGACACACGCACAAATTTTTTTACACTTTTTTAAATTACAGGTCTAAAGATTCAAGTAGCAGAAAAAATTAAAAAAAAAAGTATTATTTTCATATTTATAAAATTAATAAGATAATTTCAAGTTAGTATTTTCATCTTTTTCATAAAAATCACAAATCAAAATTTTATTGCTAGATTAGGTTTATAAATGATTCTACAATACTATAAATTACTAAGCACTTTTTTTTAAATCAGAATACCTTTTAGAATTAAGAATTATATATCATAAAAAAATCGAGACTATTTCGTTGCTTTCAAAACGGCTTTCTAAACCAGAAGCGGATCAAGCTCCTTTGACTATACATGTAATACTATACTTTACTATACATGTAATAGATTTAGCTAGTAAAATAATGTGCGTTTTTCAGGTCACCGCGAAATTGAGCCATATGAAACCATATCTGTTTATTTGTAATTGTAACTATAAGATACTTAGCGTCTGCTTGCATGTTGGCCAAAGGTAATGATTAGGCTGCTGTTAACAAAGCAACACCTCTGAACAACTATGATTGCGCTAGACCCCTGTCTGAATAAGTATTGTATGCGTGTATATCTAACTCATCCACAACAATAACAATAAGAGCAACAACACTAATGCCAACAACAGCAACAACTTTATCGCGTGCAAAGTGCGAGACTCGTGCTGTCTCGTATGGCCAACAGTTTGGGTTTGGTAATGATGATGATAGCTTTTTGATGGTAATGATAGACGAGGGAACAAACACAGACACATGGATGCATAGTTTCTATTTGCTGTGCGGCATGTGTGTAATTGTACTCATCGCAATCGGAAGTCACTGAGAGAACTTTGATTGAAAGTGAAATTTGCAAAGCCGCAAATGATAATCGTTCAATCAATTAAGGTTAATTACAATTTAATGCAATTGGGCAAGGCAAAAATTTGTATATGTCCATGAGAAAAAACCTTTGCCGTCGATTATGCAAAAGATGCCCAAGTCCTCCCGTCAAAACCACCAAAATCAAAGAACAGTTAGTTTTTAAGCTGAAACGCGATGATCAGCGGCAATTTTTATTTTACCACCGTTTTGTTTTTTTCTTTTGTTTTTTTGGTAGCCCTTTCGTGCCAGGCCATAATTTGTTGGAGCCCATTTGAAAATTGCAGTAGCCAGGCAAAAAGATACTCAGCAAAATGGTATAAGAAAGATATTCTAATTTGTTGCGTTATTATGATTTATAATTTGAAATTATTGGGCTACTGGCTTTTTCCTGCGGGCATTTTTGGATGCAGCACATGCAAATTTTTCTTCACTATGTGTAAAAGGTCTTTTGATTATGTCACTAAATATGTTTCGGTTATTGTACGGTATATATTATTATAATAAAACTCTTGTATGATATTAAAATTATAAGAAAATGTAATCTATTACAGAAAGGATTTGCTTTGAATTAAGTAGATATAACTTTAAGTTGAGCTCTTGATTTTAATCATAAGCTGTCCCTATGAGGAATTCAGTTTCAAGAGCAGAAGAGTATATACTATTCGGTTTCCACAGAAGCTTGGAATTTCTCACTCTTCATTTTTGGAAATTGTTGATAAGCTGTTTGGCGCTGATTCTAACGGTAATGCGTTTGGACCAACTCACTTATTGACCACTGCGTGCCGTTTATAGCTGCCAATGTATGTTTATCTGTCTGGGCAATTTGCATAAGCTAAATGATAATTGATATGGTTAGCCTTGCTGTTTTCAAGGTTATCAAGCCACTCACCTATTTCCTGACTACTAAGTGGTCTAAGGATTTTTAAACTTATGCTGCTTATAACTTTTGCAATTGTGGTTTATATCTGATTATTCACTCCAATTTCAACCACTTCCCAGCTAAGTACATAGTTAGTAATTCGAAAAACAATAAACAAACAAACTTGCTCTTTAAACTCTTGAAAGAGAGAGAGAACCGCAAAACAAATTTAGTTACAGCAATAAAATCTCCGTTGCAAGTTCCGTTTAGGTGAATCTGAACCTTGGGCAACGTTTTCGAGTTTGTTTTGTATCGATTGATGATTGTCAATTAGAGCAAATTTAAACGAAGGTTAAGAGTTGCATACGTTTAATCTTGCCAACATTCGCTCAACGAGGTTGTGGCAAAGCCGCAAGCAAATCATTGAAGCGCGTAAAACGTAACAAGCAGGCAGACAGCGGATGCTGTGGCAGTTGCAGAATCTCTTCCAGCTCATCAATACAACACAGTCATGGTAATGATGCCATGTGATAGAGATGCAGCGCCGTTGATTGCAATCGCATTGCCGTTTACTGTTTACATTTGTGTTGCAAATTTACAGCTTCAACTGCGTTGGGGCTGCATCATTACCCGCAGTCACAGTCACCAGCTGGCAACTGACAGCCAAGGTCATAGAGCCGCGATGAGGCAATCTATGGGCTGAGCCACATTGCAACAAATTAACCAAAGTGATGATGCGTAAAGTGGCAAAAATGGCGCAACTCAAACGAACCGCTGAACAACCAACACCAACACCGCAGTCCGGAAATTAGTTTTAGCGGTTTTTGCGCCATTGGCTTTCATTGGTGGTGAGTTGCAGACATGTCACAATTTGGCTGACAGCTGCTTGGCTACGCCCACATTTTGACACTTTGTCTTTGGCCAATTAAAATCAAATTTTATCAATTTTATAACATTTTGATGCAACATTTTGCCACTGATGACAGTTTAATTGCTACCCCCAAAAATTACTGTTCGCAGAGTCTAAATACATATAATGCTATCCTAACAGCTGCTTTCCATTAACCAGAACTCTGTCAGTTTTGGTATCGTTTTGTGGTATCATCATCCATTGGACTACCGATGCCACTTGATAAGACCGACTTCCCCACAACTGCAGCCGCCTCAATATTTTGAGACATTAATTAGCCCTCATTTTGTGGCCACTCAAAATACTCACTCGCGAATTTCCCATTTCCCATTTTGCCAACGTCATTATCATTATCATAAGAGAAATAAGAGGGTCACTTCGATGGGATGGTGTATGTCTATATGGGGGAATAAATTATGCTTCTATAATGTCATAAGCTGTAAAATATAAGTCATTTAACTTTATATTTTGGTCAGTTCACATTACTATAGATATATGTATATAAGTCGAAATCAAGAGATTTTCGAAAAACGTGAGCATTACTTATTGACTAGTACCCACGTTAATAAAATCAAAGTGGCGACTATTCGAAAAGACATTGAAAAGCTATTGACATTAGATATCGAATCGTGCATTCAAGAATATAGGCAGTTAAATAATAATTCTTAACTTGTCATAATACTTAAAAATATAGAAATTTATTGGCAACAGATAAATAATTCACCAATATGATCGCTTGTTTAATTAATCAAATTGAAATAGAAAATATTTCTCAAGCTGGTATGGATGAATTCAACATGATCTTACTCATTTTTACAGTTTTCAAATTTGCTTGAGAATGCCAAACTGTAGCTTAATAGCTAAATAGGATAGTCTATTAGTAAGGGCAAGCGACAAGCTAAAACTGACAGGCACCTTCAGAACATTTAGCTCAACTTAATTAGCCAAGTTAAGATCAAAGAGCGAAACCACCCAGAAGCACGGCACTTAAACAGTAGTAGCTACCGTCCATGTTTGACACAAATTACCGAGTTTAAT
This sequence comes from Drosophila putrida, assembly GCA_037043535.1. Taxonomy (NCBI): domain Eukaryota; kingdom Metazoa; phylum Arthropoda; class Insecta; order Diptera; family Drosophilidae; genus Drosophila; species Drosophila putrida. Next base: position 3,647,967 of record JBAMBI010000471.1, read on the forward strand.
GCGACAGGCCTCTGACTCCAGACTTCTCCTGTCTGTGTGCAAAAATTAACATGACAACGGCAATACTTCAATAGCCAAAGCACGAAGCCTGACGACGTAACCCAAGCCCCAAAAGCCAAGAGGAAAACACACTTGTACACACATAATTTTGGTGTTAAAATGGGAATAGCTGCGTTTTATTATGATTATTATGATTCTCAACTGGCAACAGCGAAAAATTACAAATCATCGTACACCAAGCGGCACTAAAACCATCAGACGAACAGCCAGTCAGCCCGTCAACTCAGCAGCCCGACTGCCAATGACCATCAGCTAAAGAACCATCAACAGACCCAGAAGCAGAAGCCCCGATGCAGACGCGTTAGCAGTAGCAACGGTAGCCGATCGGAGTGCAAGCCAAACAGCTTTAATGGGCAACTGTTTTGGCCAGGCAGTTAAAAAGAAGGGGGAAGGGATGTGGGACTTGCAGGCTCGAATGTGAATTCCGTGCATTTGCAATCGCACTTGACTGCATGAACTACGTCCGGTCTTTCAGTTGGGTCAGTTGGTAGCTGCAGCAGAAACACTAACTGATGTTGTTGCCGGGGCCTAAGGGGAGATGCTGTTGCCGTTGCTGTTGCTGTTGCCGCTGGATGACGACGTTGAAAAGTTTAACGCGTTTTTCGCTTTGTATGATCATTATCGCAGTTTTCGTTTTACACAACTTGTTCTTTTTCAACTCATTTGGCATTTGGTTGCACTGTGTGCCACAGTTGCTTGTTGTTTTTGGTGATCCATCAATTGCAACTGTTGCTGCTGCTGCTGCTACTGCTGCTGCTGCTACCTCTGCTCCATGATATATACTCATTGCATTCGCTTTGCTTTGAGTTTCAGCTTAAGCTTCACTTTAAAGATTTGTTACCTTTTGTGGGACAGCCGAGCCAATCTCTGACCCAATGTGGTTGGGCTTGATTGCATCTTCTGTGGCATCAAAAACAAATAAAAGCTTAAATTGTTTTCAGATCATAAAGCAAAAAGGGTTTAACCCATTGATTGTCTGTTGATTGCCATTTATAGCGCTCCCTCCAACCCTTTTCGTATTGCAAATTATTTTGAGTTGCTTGATTTTGGTGGTTTTACAGCTTCACAGTTATGTTCCCAGCTCATTGAGCTGGGGCTAATGAGCCAAAGAATATGGCCAAGAGCCGCAACTTAAGAGTCTATCAAAACTATGACCGACAAATGTAAACAAACATCAACTCAGCATATTGGTATTGCTCAAGCCACGCCCCAAAAATATTATTCGAGCACATATTACGTATACGCAACGTGTGTAATTAAAAGAAACAAGATGAAAATTTGCCAGTCAAGACATTTACGAGCCATAAACTCATGCCACATACATTGTAGTCAGTACGAGTAGTAAAACTGAAAACAACTAATTGGGTCAAAGAGACATGGCGATGAGTAGTAAGAGGGGACGGTACTGAATGTGTGTACACCTGTTGGCAGGTGAGCGCGAAAAGTGATCCCAATGACGTTTCACTTAGGGCATCGTCTGGCTGTCATAAATAAATACATAATTTTTGACAGACAGCAATGACACGACCCGGCAATGGTGACAATAGAAATGATGACATGACGGATCGTGCTACGCACCACTTTATGAATACACTCATACTTGCACCCGTATTCGTATTCGTTTTCGTGCTCATAGTCGTATTCGTATTCGTAATCGTATTCGTATTTGTGTGTGGTGCACCTTTCATAGCCTAATTGCGTCCTGTAACACATTTTGGGGGTACTCCGGTATTTTTGCCACAGTCAAACCAAATGGCATAAATTTAAATTTTAATTTACTGCCTCGACGTCAATTGAAGTCGTGCCCAAGCACTTGGAACCCGTCCCAGATCCAGTCGAGCCTGAGCTACAGTCAAACTGACGCTGCCTGCTATTTTATTTCATTTCATTTATTTATTTTGAGCTACTTGCAAAATAATTGCATAAATAAATATTTTAAGAAAAGGTACGAGCTGATCTGGAGCTGGAGCTGGAGTTGAAGATGGAGATGGAGCCGAGTCTGGAGCTGAGTGCGTTCAGCATGGCTTTCCCTGGCCATTGACGTCTCCGAGTCTCCCCTGCTCTTTAATTTGTTGCATTTTGATTACAATCGCCAACCGGCAGGTTGTCCACTCTTCTGGCAGATGTGACCAGACGCTGAAGCATGTACATACCTTCTCGCTCCTCTTCTCCTACTACCAGATTGAAGTGTAGTGATTATTTGTGTGTGTAACTGACGCGACGTTTCTACCTGTCCAGCTCTCATTATTATTGTCGTTCTTTTTACGATTGTTGTTGCCATTTATCTGTCTGCCATTCTGAGACAATTTATCAATGAAACGATGGATTTGCGGATGTTCTCGGGTCTGTTAAAGCTGACATGCATTAGGTGAATGTAAATTTTGGCATAGATATGCAAAATCTGGCCACAAATGGAGCCAACTCTGTGGGTCAACTTTGGCTAATGACGCACTCTTTCAGAATGCACACTGAAAAGTCAATCAGTTGGCTTACAGATTTTAATAAAATTCAAGTCTAGGAAATGATTAATAGTAGAAGTATAAAATGCATTTTTTAACTACATAACCTCTTTTAAATATCTTAAATTGAAACCGTACTGAAAAATGCATATGATAAATTCCAATATAACAACTTAACTGCAATATTATGTAAACTATGTCAAACTATTCGTACTTGAAATATAAATAGTTAAATTAAAAAATCTTATGATCATATTGAGGCTTAACTATAATAAGAAGAAGGCAGAAGTACTTGCAATCCGATTCCGCTTATTATTATTGGATTTTAGTCATCGAAGTTTATCTTTCAAGCCCGAATAGAATCAGAAAAAGTATTGTTCGGAAAATGTGGAACAATAGTAATTGTATAGGAATAACTTAATGACAACAACTTAATTCTGGCGCTCTACAAAAGAAAGACAAAAATCTTTCATAAACATGCAGACATTCACAGACATACATATCGACAGGCAATTGACATATGCAGACACGATTAACAAGTGTTTAAATCACAATAAAACTTTAAATCCCACAGATGAAGCCATAAAAAAACTTATGAAAACAAAACCAGTCAAAAGAAATCCAAATAAACTGAAATTGGTACAGGGGCAGCAGGAGCATGCAAAAACTCCCCCCAATAAGAGGGAGCAACAAAATAAACTGAAAAAAATGATAAAAAAAAACCAACTTACGCATCCAAAAATTGGTCAATAAAATCAACGACAAAACTTTTGCTTAGCAGAGTACAAAGGACACCCAGTCAGGCAGTCTGTGCAAAACAGGACAAGACACACAAACACACACACACTCAATGCGAATGAAAAGGAAAAAAGTTTCGGCGGGGCGTGTGCGTCTCACAGTGGTGGACAAAAAACATTCCCAGGGCAATAAAAATGACAACAGTTACAAAGTGGCGGCGGGAGATACATATTACAAAGGCAAACAGACAGACAGACAGACAGACAGACGGAGAGACAAAAAGACAGACATTCACACACTTGTGCAGATTAAGCCAATTTAACAGATGCTTTAAGTCAACCGTCCCCTTAATCTCATGTAGGATTAACGCTTGGTAGTGCGAACTGCAAGTGACTTGTCGGAGGATACTAATATGAGTAGTATCCATTCGATTCAGCTGTATGTGAGTGTGTGTAAAGGTGACTCACTTGACTTCAAGTTACGTGTGCTCATCCAGAATACCCTTCAGAATATGTAGAGAATGCGTATGATTAGTTTGCACTTGTTTTAATCGATAGATATTTTATTTGTCCAAAAAAAGCAAAATTGTTTACAAAAATAAAAAAAAATTAAGCTATTATTTGGATTAAATTTTTAAAGCAATTATCGTTTTAATGTCTTTACTATATAAAATTAAAAGTTAAAGTATAATTACAAATATTTTCATAAAACAAAAACAGTAGTATTTTAGAGAAAAGTTATTTTCTATATTTTTATTTTTTTTTTTTTTTAATTTTTGGTAATTATATTTAACTTTTGTGTTATTTCTTTTTACAAACTTCCGTAAGTAATATACTTTCTAACATATATTTTTATGTAAATGTAAAATCTTGGGTTGGTCTTTAAAAAAATCTAAATTGCTAACAAAAAAAGTCTTTGAAGATGTACTTTGAAATAAAGTTATATAGTTTTATAGTTATGTTTACTATTTGTTCTTACGTTCTTTAAAAGTACAAATTTTCTCAAAAATAATCTCTTTAGTATATGTATAAGAAATTAAGCAAATATTTTCATTGAACAGGCATAATAATATGAATTTTATAGAATTTACCAAGACGGTTTCCAAAAAGAGTAGTATTTTAGAGAAAAGTTAATTTTCTATATTTTCAAATTTATTTATTTTTTATAATTTTTGATAATTATACTTAACTTTTGTGTTATTTCTTTTTACTCACTTTCGCAATAAATATATTAATTCAACATACTCTTTTATGTAAAGGTAAAAACTTGATTTAGTCACAGACATTTTAAATTTGACATCATTATGAGTTGAGCTAACAATCCTTATCTATCTTATTTGATATCAAGTGAATCTTTTGACAATATGTAGAGTATTCGTGTTAAGTACCATGACATTTTCTGGCTACCGAATACGCATTTCTCTGACTTTAGCCGGCAGTTCGGCTTGCATTTATTTCAGTTTTTGGTCGTTTTGTTTTTATTTCAAAATTGCGGCAGAAAATTCCCAAACACACACAGACACAAAGCTGCAGACGAGGCGAGTTCAGCGTATCTTTTGACTGTGCCCGCAAGCTCTGGTTTTTCTACAAATACTTTGTCTTTGCTCAGTCTGCACTGGCAAATCCTTTAGACGACGTCGCATGTTTGCCTTTTTTTGGCACTTTTTTTAATATTATTTCATTTCATATCATTTTTTTTCCCCAGTCCCTTTCATTTTGTGCTCTTCTGTTCTGTTCTCTTCTGTTATTGCTTGAGTTGCCCATTTGTGGCGTTCTGATATGTTACCCGGTAGCCGACCGTTCTTTTTTTTCTCCCTTCTTTTCCCCCCGGTCCTTGGTGTTGGTTTGCAGCCTTGGGCTATGGTTGTGGCTGGTACACATTGCTATGCCCCAACCCTTTGGGCTCAGCCCAAAATGAGGCACTTAAAACGATGAGATTTTTGGCGTCTGGCGACGTCGTTGTTGTCGGCGTTTATCAAATAAATATCTTTGAAATATATAACAAATAATGAAATGCAGTCGAACAGATCGAGCAATAAGCTCAAATTGGTGTTATTAATTGTGAGCAATTGATTTGATTTGTTTATGGCTGGAGCAGTAAGCAGCAGTCACTCTCTCTCACTTTTCACTATCTCTCAAATGAATAGATACATCATCCAGTTGTATGAGGCATCATTAGCGTCTAGCCCCAAAAATAATACGACCAACTGTGCTCCACAAATAAATTAATTGAAACATTACCTAAGCAAACGTCGCCCCAAATGACTAACTTGGCCAACTCACCCAATCATTTGGTTGGCTAATTGAATTTCCTCCACAAAAAAGGACCACGCTACGGTCCACGTGTCCTATCTGGACCGAGCTCTTCTCTTGTCCTCTCCTTGTTTTCCTTGCCGTGTTGATGTTTGTTCACTTGTAGAAAAATGAATGTCTCGCATTTTAAGTGTGGCACTCATTGTCTCGTTTTTTCTACCATGGCTCATGAACATGGTTGGGATGTGTTTTCACGCATAAAAATTAAGGTCGTCAGGCTTTTGTTTGTGTTGTTTTACAGGGTTTCTGTTTACCAGCTTACAAACCTATCCAACTCTCTTTTATCTCTATCAGCTTTGTAGCAATTGTCTTTGTTGAAAATGTGCCTACCATTAGTTTGCTGGCTACTTAACACGACAACCATGATCTCGCCGAACAGGAAAGACAACAGGAACTTACAAAAGAGAAACAAGAATTGCTATGATTGTTGTTAATATTAGTGTACACATTCTGTGAAATCTTTATTAATAATTATTTATTTATTTCTATTAACCTTACATACTTGTATAAATCATAAATAAATATAATTACGATTTATCATATTTTAATCATAATTAAAATTGTTTATTTCAGGGAATATATTTTCATAAAATTAAAATAGACTTACCGAATTTGTTCTCTTTGTCAATTTTTAAAATTATTGAAAATTATCTCAACTGTTTTTAGAGACCGTGCAAGTTTTAACATTTTAGTTATACACAACCCCCTCTTGCATCATCACCGCCGCCCCTGGGCACTTTTCGCAAGCTCTTGCCACAAAAATAGACCACACGACACCCGCATACAACCCACTAAATGACTTTAATTACATCCAGGCCAAAACTTTGATGAAAGCAAGACAATTCATTAAAGCTAAACTAGACTAAAGTGGCTGTGGCTGTGGCCTTCTCAATGTGAAGAGCTTCATAGGAATTTGCCTGGAATACAGCTTGATGAGCAACTGTCCAGTCTGGGCTGAAGGTGGAGCTGGCCACACCCAACAGAGCCGTTAATGATGTGCACCATGGTAGATGATTGTGATTGTGCGATTGCTAATGCCCCAACAGACGACTAAAATGAGATGGATGGATGAATGGCTGGATAGCTGTCTGGGTGGTTGACTGGCCTGGTTGACACGGAGTTCAAGTAGCGGGCTGCATCTCAAGATTGACTAATGGCAATAGAAGCATCGCGACGACGACATACCGTTGATTGATTGTTTTTCCATGTAAATTGTGCGACAAATTAATCAATGCTAATGACACTTTCAGACCGAAAACAAGTTGCCATTTGCAGGTTAGCTCCAAGTTTCCACTAAACGAAAACGGAAACGGAGATGTCTTGAGATGACCGAGCTGTGAATGGGAAATAAACAAATTGCATTTTAAGCGTCGACTCGTCGGTCCTGTCCCGACCTGTCGCAGGATCTGCTGGTCGTGTGTGCAATTTTTCAAAAAGGCTTAAAGTCGCTTCACTTGCAGATAAAACTGATTTACACTTGCACAGTTGTTAATTACCTCGAAGATATTAGATGTACCAGCAAGATGTTCATGCTCATTAAAGCAACGCATTCTATTCGGCATAAATTGTTCTTATCTTAACAATGATTTTATGCTAATGTGTCGCAGTGTCTTGTTAGTACACAGATCCACAGATAAAATGCGCCAAAGATGCAAGACAAGCCGCCAAGTGTTGGAACTTCAGAACTGCCCAAGACAGTTCTTACCCGTTCCAAATATCCTGCAACAAATTCAAGCCTCGCACAACAAGTATTACACGTTCACTGCGTCTGGGTGACGCCCACTTGGCCACAAACGCAGTGGCTCAGGACATTGTCAACCCTTTCTGCACTTTTGTTACCAGCTACCAGTTCCCTTTTCCCAATTTTAAATTTTCAGTTCTACTTACAGTTTGCACCCTTGATATTCGCTTTTTGTTATGCCGTTCTGCATCTAAAGGGTTGATCCACAGCGTGCATTGCACTTTTGTGGGCTGGCAGTTAGTGAGCAACTATAAGTACTCTGAGCACTCGTAGTACATCTATAATTACGTCACCTTTGGCTGCGTAACTTAGTGGCAGTCACGGCACACCCAACAACTTAGCTGCTTTTGGAGTTACGAATCAATGATACTAGTCTATTAATACCGCATGAAATAAGAAGAAAGAATAAGTTTCGTCTAGTGAAGATTAGATAATGAAGTCAAATTCACTATAGATTTGAAAATTTACAGGTTCCGTTTCGGTTTTCACTTTTACTTTTAAGGGATTTAATAATAAGTATTTAGTTTTGTTTCATTTATGCAAAATTTGTAAATTAACTGATTTTCTCTTTTCTCATTTAATTTTGTTTGTTATTAAAAAAATGCAGTAATCTACGGTGGAGCCAGCTCGACAGTAGGAGACCCTGTACTTTTTGAGTGCAAAGCGTTCACTGTAGATTGTTTCAATTTCAATAAATTTCAATAGATGGCGCCACTACGAATATGGTTTATATGATAAGCACAGAGGGCGCTAGCGTATCCTCTTCTTCCTTTCGCCCGTAACATTGTTAGTTGAATAGCTTCCGCGTTTACCATCCGATTTGAATGAAATTTTCAGGATACGTTCGGACTATAGTGTACATTATATGTACAAAGAATCATATCGTTAAAGGTGCTCTCGTAATTTGACTTCGAAATTTTGTATTTCGATTTCTGGGGGCGGAGGGAGGCGTGGCAAAAAACTAAAACACACTTGATCAACATGGGATATAGATGAATCTACATGCCAATTTTGGTGTCTCTAGCTCTTATAGTCTCTGAGAACTAGGTGACACAAAAAGGGACAGACAGACGGACATGGCTATATCGACTCGGCTGTTGACGCTGATCAAGAATATATATACGTAACGTAATAGACCCATTTGTACTTTTTTAAAGTACAGGGTCTAAAAAGTGTAATAAATTCGGAAAGTTTGAGCGAAATATTCGAACAGGTAAACAAAATTTATTTGATATTTTAGTAATAAATCCAATTTGTTTTATTGATCATATTGATTTTTTTATCTATTTGAATAAATAAAACATAATTAATATTTTATTATACTTGATCAAAGTCAGCTGATTTAGAGCTGCTTCGTTAACTGAAAAAGTTAATCATTTTGCAACTTGACTACAGATTCAATTGTCAGGGTATGTAGCACATGCTGGTAAAAAACAAGAATTTAATTTTTGTGTCTCATTGTGCAATTGTCTAATGTGTTCAATAATGTGTTCATGTGTATTTTCAGCTTAAAACTAACAAATGTGTTCACGTTTTGTGAAGTACAAATCTTCCACAGCGCAAGGTTGTTCATCCATTATTTTGGAAAATTTATTTGACCAAAACCATCTAAAGTCAATCATTTAAAAAAGAATTATAAATTAGTATAATTAGTATAATAGTATATTGTAATTAAAAAAAAATATTTTTTTTATTTAAAAACATATATTTGATATGTTGACTTTTAAAGTCGATAAATTTAAGATGGAACATGGCAAGGTCTTTTGGCCAAGATATGGTTGCTGTTGTCAATGTCCATGGAAGCGTCACTCTTTTGATGATGGCATAGTCTTCTCTAACTTCGAGGACATGGAGACCTGCAGTCAGATTTTTCTCTAAATATTTAATAAATAAATTAAGAAAACGAAATTCTACTTACAGAACCGAGAATGTGTACCTTAATTTTTATCGCGCTTTCAATCAGAGTGGTCTACACTCCAATTTACTTTTTTATATAAATGGCTTTAATTTTTATCTAAATAAACAATGTTTACCAAAGGAAATAAAAAAATGAGTAGGAATGTGGGTTAGTTACGTCAAGGGATATTAACAAAATTTGAAAATTGGTACCTCAATCTACTAAGGTTTCAGATATGCCACGAAGACTGTTATTTTCAAACATAAATGAAAATCATTGACTTATTTTTATAATTTTGATACATTTTTTATAAACGTTGTGTTTTGATTTTTAACTCTGGGGGAAATCAATAAAAATAAAAATAACAGTTATCTTTTTATTTGTATTTCAAAAGTTAATGAATAACTGTTATTACATGATTTTTATTATACAAGTTATGAGATTTACAGTTCCTGATGATATGTAAGATCAGTTCCAACAATTTACTCACTTTCCCAAGAGCCAGGTAGTGCCTCTCCTGCTTCGAGGACAGGAAGACCCGCCGGCAGGTCTCGTATTTTGACTTCTGTCCTTGCTTAATTTATTAAATTATTAAATTATTTATTAATTTATTAAATTATATTGAGTTTTAAAATATTACATTTTTGAATATTTAACTGTACAATTTTCTGCAAATAAACAATTGGTTGAAGGTTTTGGTAAAAATATTTTAGTGAAATGTAAATTTAATTGAAATCGCTTTTCAAGGTACCCTAAGTATGTGGATGTTAATGATGCGTTCTCAGAAAGCATTGTGGGAGTCGTGTAACTGAGTTAGTGTGAGATAAAATTTTAGCAGACAATTTGGCAAGCTGTCAGTGCCACGCACTGCAAAGGGGCGTGGCAGGATAGGGCAGCGAAGGAATTGAGCACAGACAAGGACAGACGGGAATCCGAAGCTAATGACTGTCTACAAACACTGGGAAGCAAAGACATCAATCAAGTTGAATTGAATCAACCCCGTAAACGAAGTGAGGAGAGCAGACCAAGTCGGCACTTGATGTCGGCTGTTGCTTAAACAAATAAACAAACTTATAAACTCATTCAAATCATATTTAAAATCATCGAGCAGCATCGACAACGAGCAGCGCCAGCAACAGCTGGCCACATGCGCCTTTTCATTCATGAATTATTTGTAGAAGCTTATCAAACGTGACCAAAATGGGCAAAAAGTTAATAATAAAAAAATAATAACAACGAAGAGAAAGAACAAGAGAAAGAAGTGTGCCAGCTGGATGACAAGGGCAACTGGACAACAGCTGGTCAGGGCTGGGCAAGTGTGAAAAATCAACAAAAATATTGCACAGAGAAAAACTGTGATAAGTGCGAGAGGACAGTTAAGGCATTCAATGTGCACGTCAGCTCAATTTTGAATACAAGTGAGTGTCTACTCTTACATAAGTACGAATATTTGTGGAAAAACTAGGCCGACACTCAGTTCTCTTTGCACTGCTGTTATTATCTTGTGCCTGACCACAAGACGTGTCAACACAGGACTGTGCATTCGCCCCGTCAGCCCAGCTGCACGACTGACACTCCGGTTACACATGCCACATATACTAGTTAGGGCTTAACTCGGACTCTTATATAAATCACATTCAGAAAAACTTTTGCCTGCTACGGACAACCCAAAGATGTGGACAGTGCATCCACAAAATATTTATTTTTCGGAAGCGGCTTATAAATTTTATAGTAATATATTCCAATCCGCTTACAAGTATTGACCAAAATGTAGTATGTATGTAGTATCACATCCTCACCCACTTTTATAAGAGTTGTGGTCATGATATTGTCTGAGTCTGGTAACGTCTTCGTTAGTTGTGGTCAACAAATACCTTTTGCTTAAACTGATAAGTTTATACTTAACCTTTAGTCAAGATGGCGCTAACTTGCAGATTCAGATAACTTACAGACTACAGGCTACAGAAAATTTCTAATTTTATTGATGTTCAGTCAATGTAATTTGCTCTTAAATATCTGTTTATATATTTCGGACGCTTTAATCAGATCATATTATTATATCACAGAGCTTTATTTCAATACGAAAAGGTATACTTATGATCATGACACGTTTAATAGAAAAATAAATACATTATGCTATTATAGAAGTCCCTATACTTATGGGAAAGCGCAAATAGTGGTAAAAAGGGAGTAGTTTATGTACGCTGTTGTGCTATTCTTCATCCTTTTGGCCAACGCCACAAAGTGGGGGTTTTAGGGTGTGTCACGTTGCAAAAATCATTTTTTCGATAGAAGCAATTATAAAAGTAATTTAAGCATTCGTTAGAGAACAACAGAATCAACAGATTAAGAATCCAAAAGGATTTTTAAATCAGGTAAAAATTGTAGATGGTACAGCCTATCAAAGTTGATCTATATTCGTGGTGGTGCACAAATGTGCGAATTTTTCCTAAACCTACCTTCTTTGAAACTTAAAAGTTTGAAATTTGCATCTAAAAAGTAGGTTGTTTTTAGCTAGATACTAATATATTTTAATTCTTCGCCCATTTATCTTCCTACCAGAAAAGTCTAAAAAGGGCACTAAAATAAGGCTATTTTATCTTTAGTGGAAAATAACTCACAAACTTTTACTACTCTCCCTTTTATTACTTTAACTAGCTTATATAACTTTGGCTGTCCGGACTTGCCCATTTACAAGCTAAATGGATAAAACTGATGCAACATCGCAATAAAACGCGCGGCTAGCTGATGGGAGAAGAATTACGAACTTCAATAAACATACGTTCTCGCTGTGGCTGTTTGTCAATATTGCGATATAATCAGTTATATTAACATGTATCTGTTTTATATCCCTTTGAAAGTTAATTTTTTTCTTGTACCACTTTGGGGTACTTTCACAGGTAAAAGTTCACAAATAATGAATAGACTAGGTGTGAATTCAAATGTGTCCTTGACAGAAGTTTACTACTACGGTACACAGGATTTTAGCTCATGGCAAAGATTTAATTGGGTATAAGTACATAGCAATTGGAAGCCTATAAAACCCAGGAATTCAAAAACAAAGACTATAAAAGCTTAGATATGCAATTACTTGCTAGATGTCTCGGATAAGACAGATTTTAATCTCTTTAATATGCTGTCAGCCTCTACAGATCTACTTATTTCAGAACCTAGAAACGTGAAATCGCGAAAGACTTTGTAAGAACGAAACTATGGTTCCGAAATAATAATATTATTGAATATTAATCTTAATGTTAATGCATATTTCGAACAAAATTAGGAATAAAACCAATATTTTTTAAAGTATAACTGCGTTAATGAAACAAATTTAAAAAAAATATACAAAGCTGTTATTTTTTAATGTTTATTGGAATAAAATTAATGGACAATAATAGAAATTTTTTGGAATATTCAAAACCGTAAAATATGCAAATCAAATAGAAGTCAACTTTGACCATCAATGCAGGCCTATCCCGCTGTATGTATATTGATTTTACAGCTTTAGACCTCCTCTCTTAAAGTTTTTCAAGAGATATGACTTTTCAGAGCTAACCGTAAAAATCGTTTGTTGAATAAATTCTGCGTTTATTATCCGATCGGATGAAACACAGGATAGTTTTGAACTAAAGCGTTTATCATATCCTAGCATTAAAGGTGTTCTTGTAATCAGACTTGGAAAATTTGTTTTTCGCACGGCAGGCGTGGCCAAATTCTAAAACAAACTTGATCTTTGCAAGACATAGATAAGCTTACATACCATTTTGGCGTCTCCAGTCCTTATAGTCTCGGAGATCCAGATATTCAAAAAAGAAATGGACAGATAGACGGACATGGCTATATCGACTCTTTTGTTGATGCTGATCACGAATATGTACCTTATGGACTCTGAGAAATAAATTAATTTCAATTTCAAAATCAATTAATTATTTCAATCGATTGTTTAACCGCGATATTATCATTTTTGACAAAATGGGATATGGATGACATTATTGTAAAATTAAAAGTAATTCCAATTTATATAGACTCTCTTGCTCTTGTAAATAATTCTTGTAGTGGAGCAAAAGTTAATATTTTATCCAGTCAAAGAGCCTAACTTGAGACTGAGCAAATGATAAACTGTGAAGTCAAGTGAACGCCAGATCAGCCAAGAGCAAAGAACAAGATTAGGAAGAAGGAGAGAAAAGTCTGTGCCACATGCGGTCGCAGTCATATTTGGCTTATTATAAATGACCAAATGTGAACTGCCTGTCATGTTTTATCTTTATTTTCGTGCATTTTTGGACACATTTCTCTGGGGGCGGAGCAGAAGGGGAGGCTGCTGCCGGCATGTCTGCACATTTTCCATTTTTCGATGTGCTATTTTTTTCTGGCCGAAAGACACAACGTGATGATAATGGCGCTTGCAGGCCGACTGACGTTTCTAACAAAGTGAGTCGCATTAAGAATAATAGAGGCAACTAAAAGCAAAGCACAACAACATGAAACAAAGCAGAGACAACGCCAAAGACAGCCAAAGACGACGACTGATGATGGGCTCGATTTGCGCGTCATTATCCTTGCAGGCACAGGACAGTGTCTGCTTTATATGTATGTAAGTGTGTGTGCTTATGTGTTTGTGTATGCTATTGCCACAAGGCCTGAATGCCCATCAAGTGTAAAGACGCTGCAACGCCTTGCGCCTTTCGTCTTTCTCCGTTGTCCTTTTGCGCATCCTGCTCCTGACATTTTCGTCGTCATCGTACGGCGTTACGAATGATTTATGATTAAATGCCCAAAAGTGGAACTCAAGTGGCGCACCCAACCCACCCTTCGGCTGGAGCAACCCGCTGACAACTTGAAAATGCTCTGCAATTGACAATTGTCCAGACTGAGGTCCTGAGTCCTTGTAGTTGAATGCTGGCCAAGGAAGCAGCCTACAAACAAAGTAAACAAATATTTATTAAGCAAATTAAAGACGAGCTGGCAAATCCCACGAAACAAATGACTTGGGGATTTTGATAGAAACATTTTGTAGTAGCTAACCTACAACATGATGTGGCACTTTCCCGACAGCAACCATTCAGCCATTGGCTAGTCGAATTATGCGCTCTAACGCGCCTCCTAATCTTCAGTCATCATTAGTCAATGCTTTAAGCCCATTTAATCAAAGGTCTAAAAGCAGCTAACAAACTTGGCCTGTTCAGTTGTTGGTTGTTAAGATAAACCATGTTGCGTGTCTTTACTTGCCAAAAAATTATCCAAAATTAAATGAAATACCTCACGTGCCATATGCAATGTGGCAGCTGCTTCTACCGTCTGTCGGCTGCCATGTTGCAAGCAAAGTAAAAGCAAAAACGTATTAAAAAGGGCGCCGATCACATCAACAAAGAGAGAGCGAGAGAGAGAGAGGGATAGCAACAGAGACTTGCTCTTATTAAACAATTAAAGTTTTTGTTTCTTGTTTCAGTTTTTGGCAATTTTGGCTTAAATCACGCCAATTTAAACAGATCCCCATAAGTCTGACAAAACGTACAATGCATATGGCTACTGTTTCCAGACCTGCAATACGTAATTAACCGAAAATCTTTTATGAAAGTCTTACAATACAATTCAATAAGTAAGATATTTATATATTTCAGATGTTGAGTTATAATTTATATATAAAAAGTATTAGACAGATTGAAATGCTTAGTAATGGTTTAACTTTATTAAATCTTAATTGGCCACATGACAGACAAAGTAAGATTGAATACAGAATTTATTACTTCTTTGATGCATTAGCTACACTAGTTGTGCATATCGAGCTACTTTAGCTTATTGCAGTCCCCGGAACTTTCGGCCAACTTTTCTTCAAGAAATCTTAATAAATTCATTGAAACTAATGGCGTAAGATTACTTAATCTGTATAATCTATTTCTTGAAAATTCTTTGAAAATCGCTAAATACAACTCTCGGCAGATTTGATATAAAATTCCAAATAACTTAATTTCAGTATACAATTCAGTTACTAAGAAGAAATATAAATGATGTGGCGCCATCTGGGAGTGGCGACCAAACTTTTCAAGGTTATATTTCTGCTAGGAAGAATAGTAGAATAGCGGAAATAATTAATAATTATTTTAATTTATTATTAGTTTCTGTTTTTTTAAATATTTACTGATTCTTATTAACTTTCTTTATTATTTCCTTATTATGTTAAGTTTTATTAACAACCAAATTTATATGGGAATCGAGCTCAGGACCTTAAGCTTCAGAGTCGGATACTCTGTTCAGTGCCTCTCTTAGCCTATCCGGAAGTCCTCCGATATTTTTAAAGGCTTGTGTCATGTTGTCGACAACATGGTCAAGAATTGAGTTTAACTGCTTCCATATGCGTTCAATCATATTACACCACTTACGAAGTGAAAATTTCACAGATCCGTATAATTCAAATGGTGGCCCCTTAACTTGAAAAGCTTCTTATTTTCCACACGCAGAACCTTGAGTAGGCTTTACTTCAATAATATGATATTATTAATAGAAATTGTTGTCAGCCCGTTATGATGCAATTTTAAAATTTCACTAACAATATGACAAAATACACGAAATCCTCCATATTAATACTTCTGCCAAAGGATTTTAGCATCGGGACATTTCACCTTTATGCCTAGGATTAAACTATATATCAAGTTTTTTCTTTATACGACGATATATGCCACTAATTGGCTTATACACAATTTCATAAAATTTCTTAAATAACTTTACACTTTAAATTATATTTTCGTTCTGGTTTCTTCTCTCTTACAATTAGAGACTTAATAAGCGTGTGTTTAAGCGTATTATCTTAAATTAAGCCGTCAGAAGGTCTCTCAGCTTTTGGGAAACAACTGTGTAAATATTTCAACTGCGAAGTATTATTTTGACTTTATGCAGGTGATTAAAATGACGATATTAAGTCAGAGCCAAGTCATCAGTCAAGTTGAGTAAACGAATTTCACAATGTCGAGACCATATCTAGGTAGAGTTTTATTTCTGTTAGCGTTGCTTACTGTTGGCAGCCAGGCGAATCCCATAGGTGGACGGAAACGTTCCTTTGGTAAGAATCTTTATTTGACTTCAAAGGTCCTTTTTCACATCACTGTCCTGAATTTCAGGCATGGGTTTAATGGGTGGTGCAATGTTGGGAGGAGTGCTTGGCCACGCAATCGCTAAGGGTTCTGGATCAAGTAAGCCAGCAGCTCCAGCACCGGCGCCAGTGGCTCAGGTAGTAGAGAATGGTGTACCAGATGCCCATGGGTGTTATAAACAAACGATTAAGGAGCCTGTTGTTGGCCATCGTAAGCTGTATACAGAAACAGTTCATCTGGTTTGTCCCAATGGATCACCACCAATGCATCCACAACCAGTTGCGATGCCTGCACAAGTTGTTTCTGTTGGTCATCCACCAGTAGCTGTGCATCATGTAGTAGCTGCTCCAGGCCTTGTTCCTAGTTCAAATCACACAGAAAACTCCAGCTCCACACACTCGAATGGCACGCAGACACACACAGTACTTGTCCATCCTGGTCCAGCTCCAGCTGCGATTCCAGCACCATCTCAACCATCTGTTTCATCTATAGTATATGCAAACTCTCCACCAGTGGCCACTCATCATTCGGCGCCAGTAGGTGTTCCTCACGTTGTTCTGATATCCAAAACAGTTAAGAAGCAGAAATCTGCCGCAGCTTCATTGAATGTTTCCTATGGACTTCTAATTGTTCTTGTATTGTACTGTTTAATCAGAAAATAATTTAAAGTCTTGAATGCCTTGATAATAAATTATAAACCGACTGGCACAGACAATAAACTGTTACAATATTTAGTATAAATGGCTTTCTACTTAAAACGAGCGTAACTTCCTTCAATTTAATCCAACAATATTATTTTATGTTCTTAATTGTTACATATTCCTCCACAATTTTTTTAATAATAAATTTTTTTACAACACATTTATTATTTTTGTGCATTTATTTATTTAATATTAAACTAAACTTGTTATACCCTGTGGGGGTAACATTAAGTTCTTTTAGTGATGTAAAAAAACATCGAAGCATCGATTGATCGATTTTTGCGCAAACGATTTTAGAGTGTTTTAACTCGATCTATTTTTCAGGCGAGCAATCGATTTAAATAAATCGATTTTCGTAAAACATCGTACATTTTGCACGTCTTTAGCGAACGCTGCATAAAAGCACGCGGCGTCAAAATTTTATATCGCGCTAAATGTTAAACTGAACAAATATGCAACAAACAAATACGTATGAACTACAATTTTATTAACGTTTATTAAACATACATACATACATACAAATAGTTCGGTCATTTTAGGAAATATTTAATTTAGTCCTAAAAATTGCTTTTAAATTATTACTTTAAGAACCAAATTCTTCTATATTCAATTTTTAAAAACTTGTATGAAAAATCGATCAATCGATGTCGAAATTTCCGATGTTTCGATCAATCGATTTCTGCACGGGCGATTTTCTGAGTCTGATTTTTAAATCGATGTACAGTTTGGACTTACATCACTAAGTTCATTCAATTTGTCAAAATTTGAGTATACTCCTGGAATTTTTATCGCCATTACTGAATTTTAATATAAAGACGTATTCAACACGTTTAGTTTTGTTTATTAGCAATATCAATATTAATATTTATTATGTAATTTCAAAATAGTTGCAGAAAACCTACATGTAAAAAATTGAGTGAATGTTTTTTTAAGTTTCTGATTCGTTAATAGTCGACCGATAGGTTGCGGTGGTCGGACGATACATTCTCAAATATTAACAGAAATTTCGACGAGCAACTGCCATATTCGACGAGCAACAGCAACGACAGCGAAGCCGAATCCATGCAATCTGTAGACACCGCACGCTACATTCGGACTAGTCGTAAGCGTTCTCTTTTTGCAGCCAACAAATGCAGCAGTCCCGTGACTACAATGAAAATGTATTGCAATCTGCCACGGAAGCGCGCCGAGCTGCGTACCAGATACGAGTGTGAGGATCAGGAGCATAGTCGTCACATGCAGTCGCTACAGTTGCATAGACGCAAACAAGAGCGGGAATTCATCCTTCATAGTAATCCCAGACATTCTTCCTACATTTTCAATGGGAGGCACCGTCGTAAGCAGTTGCGTATACGACGTGACACTTCGCCTGTTTCTGCTTCATCGTCCAGTGAGGATGATCGAGACTACGTCAGATATACAAATCGCAATTACCACAATCATAGAGTCAACTATCGCGATTTTCTCTGTAAAAAATGGGAATTGGGATCAAGTTCAATTAAAAATGTATCTGAGGAGGAACTACGTCCGTGCGGATGCTTCAATAACGATCGATTGTGTTCGAATACGGTGCAAATTACCAACAGGTCAACACGGACATGGATAGTTGAGAACGAAAGCAGCTCCGACAGTCCAAAATGATGCAAAATGGTCTCATTAAATCCTCCCAATGCATTTAAGTAACGCACCGTGAAAAGTCACACTTGTTTCATGCCTCACACAAGAAATGCGCAAATTGTAACAACTTTTACAGATAAAGATAAGAAAATGAAACAGAACAAGGCAATTTTTAAATCACTTCCGTGCAAACGAAGGCCGAAACTCGCATCTTTGGATAAAATGCAGATTAAACCAAATCTTGACTTTACCAACAAAGGTCCAAAGTTACCAACAGATTTTGCACAACTCAAGGGATCGACATCAACGAGGAGCAATGTGATAGTTCTGCTAGTTTAAAAGAAATGCGCTTTAGAAAGAATATGCAACTTCCTGATTTGGAATTAGACAGCTCAGGTCACCCTCAGCAGCAGACAAATCAGACGGGCTTTAATAATCCGAATTCTGATCATATTCGAGCAAGGATCTCTTCTACGGCGGATTGTAAGCCCTTAGTCTCTTCACAACGACTGCCATTTTCTATTACTAGGAAAGGGATTCTTCTGCATAAACCCCCTCGACCATCAACATCAGCTGATGAGGATCAAGACAATAGTTCGAGCAATTTTAATTCCAACTTTACGCTCACGGAACACAATCTCAGCCCAATAACTGGACAGCGCAGAGCACGTAAGTTCCTTAAATACTATATGGGCAGCAACAGCTTTAACAGTCGCTGCCATGTTTACTATCGTCCATCGCCCAAGTTGCTAGCCGAGATTAGCGGCGAATGCGATGATGAGGTCTTTAAGATGCTCGCACGGTATGGCGTTATCCACACGCTACATGATTATTTTAATCCATAAATATAAAATAAAATTTGTTAAATAAAACATTTAGAAATCAAGTGTATTTTATTGGTTAAAAAGAACAATTTACAAAATGTTTTTAGTGATTTTGTTTGATATTTGCATGCTTCTTCTAATGCAAAACTATCGGAAAAACTATCATGTAAAAACAAAATTTGTGGAAAATAGGGTTACTGCTCGATAAGACTCTTAAGCTTATTTTTTAAGATTTTACTTTTATTTTAAAGCAGAAGAAGTTTTCTATTAAACGTTTTTTAAATTTATTCGATATCTCATTTGGATCAATATATATGATTTTCGCAAAGTAAAAACTCAAAACCCCACTGTGCGCATTGCGTTTCTCCCACCCCGCCAAAAGTTTGAATTTGTAGTTCCACGAACCGCCACTAGGTGGCGCCAAAATGCTTGCACCTTTTTGTTGGCGGAAAACTTGACAGCCCTATTTCTCAGATTATCCTGCTCACTCGACGGAACCTTTTTAATTTCAGACAGCGTAAGAAAAATTTGAAACTTCGAAATGATTTTTTTCAGAATTATTTAAATATTTACAGAAATTTCCAGATATTTTGAGACTCATTTGAAGCAACTAGGTCCCCAGAAGGGCTAAAGAGACGAAACATATTTCAAAAAAAAACAGCTTAAATTTTATCTAGTTTCGAATTTCAATTTTTATTTAAATTTTCAGATCTATTTTAAAATTTGGTATAAAATCTTGAATGGCTCCATTGAGGTGTAGTACGACAAATAGGTGGCGCCAGTATTAGAACTATGACCGTTACGTGGCGCTTGTATTTGAACTGCGCCATCTGTAGCTAACATTTTTCAACTTTTTGGGTTAAGAGGGGCTGAACTTGCAATTAAAGTGTTGTCAGTATTTTTTTTTGGAACAGTATCTTTTCCATGGGACTGTGCAAAAAAGGCAGTCAATTACACGACATTTGCAATATGGCGCGCATCTTAAATAATATTGAAGCAATTGATCAGCATATAAGATATAAATTATATATGTTTTTAATTAAATTATCTAATGGCAATAATTAAAAGAAATGTTTGGTGTGCGTAATCGATTGGGGTCGAAACTGTGTACATTGTTTAATTTTCATTTGAATTCATATTTAACTTTTCTCAATAACAAAAATATGTACTATACACAATGTGTATTACACATAACTATTTTTAGAGATATGTTTTTTTTCGTGGGACTGTTGCTGAACTGTGGCGACACCTTTTGTCTCTTTTGTGAAGCGCTCGGCTCTACTTGTAACTGAAATGGAATTTTTAGAAGGCAGACACTTGGCCACACTGTTTGTGCCGGCGTCGCATTCCTTCATTTTGTTGTGAAATTGGTGGATTAGTAATTGGCAAACAAATAGAATTCAAATTTTGCAAAAATGAGCACATGGAATCCTGATTGCGATTTTGAATTGACCGACTCCGAAGATGAAATCGCGATGAAACGTGATTTTCATGGTCGCGAGGCGATGCTGTTTGTTGTAGACGCCAATTTGCAGGTAAAGCAGATCTTATTTTCGAATGTTATGTTATTAGAATTTATATTAATATTGGCAGACAGACAGGTTGATGGAGGCACTTAAATTAATACGTGGAGCATTTATATCTGGCATGCTGGTGAACGACAAAGATCTGATGGGACTTATATTTGCTAATACAAAGAACAGTCCGCCGCCGCACGAGGTTCAATGTCTGGACAATATTGTGGTTCCTGCAAACTGCGCCGTATTCCTTCCACTGCGACAGCTAACCAAGGCGATCGTAGAACACTATTTGGAGTTCATGGGTACAGCGGATGAGATGTTTGCCAGCGACTATGGCGTGGCCGAGCCCGATGGGCGCGGCAGCTTTGCCTACATGATCCGTCTGTGCATTGAGCTCTTGGAGAAGTGTGGCAAGAAGCTGAACAATGCCAAAATTGTCTACATAACAGACGTAGAGGAGCCACACCCACAGTCCAGCAAAGAGTTCCAGGCGGCACTGCAGAAGGCCAGCGATCTGGAGGGCAAAGAATTTGAGTTCCAAGTCATACCCATGGTTGATGACTTTGACTACGAACCCTTCTACAAGGAGTTCATAACTCTGTCGAGAGGTAAATGAATTTGACTATCTTTTTGGGTTTGTTTAAATCTGGTATATGGGTATGCGATTTCTGTTCCCCTTGTTAGCGTGCAGTTGTAGCCATCGAGGTTTTAAGATATCGCTGAGCAAGATAAGCAAATGATTCACTCGCATCCAAGTGAAGTTCAATTGGGTTGCGCTTTTGGATTTGCTAACAAAATCTACTATAATTGTAACCTATATTTAACACTAATCTTGTAACTTTTTGGCTGACAGCTATTGAAATAGATGCGTTTCGTGTTCCTGACGCGCAATTGCAGCGGGATATTCTGGAAGATCGCAAGCTTAGACAAGATTTTCTGCGCCGTTGCCTAGGACATTTTACGTTATCACTGGGCCCCAATCTTAACATATCCGCTCAATTCTATAATTACTTTCAACGTCGCGCCTATCCGCACAAAGTGCACATTTTGCGAAGGGACAACAGCGTTGTGCGCAAGAAGCGTATGATCATGGTGAGAAAGCAGGACGAGGAGTCACAGCAGATAACACATGAGTATCAGATCAAGATGACGGGAGGTTGGTATGAGTGCAAGGTGGGCGATCAGAAACTGCGAGTTACTACGGATCAGTTGAATCGTGTACGTAATTTGCATCCTCCTGGCATGATGCTCCTGGGATTCAAACATCGTTCCGCGCTGCCTGACAACATTTATAGCAAGCCTTGCAGCTTTATGTATCCGGATGATCAGAACATCATTGGCTCCAAGCGTCTGTTTCGTGCGCTTTGGCAGCGGTGTCTGGAGAGGGAGAAGATTGCTATATGCCTGTTCATGTGCAAACGCAAGTCCGTGCCGCGGTATGTGGCACTGGTACCAGTAGAAGCTGCGCAGCCAGACGACAAGAACTATCGCTCTTTATTATCGGGCGATGGCTTCAAGATTGTCTATTTGCCGGAAGCAAGGGACATCCGTCACATTGACATGTGTGACTGGAACAACATTGGAAACACGGCCACAGACGAAGGCGTTGAACTGTTTGAGAAGGTCATCAAAAAGCTAACTGTCAACTATCAGCCAAATCTAATCAATGATCCCAATCTCGAGGTCCTGCAGTCAAATTTATTGGCACTCGCCTTAAACATTAAATCTGATAAGGAGGATCTCAGTCAGCTGCCCGATCCTGCCGTTCAAAACCAGCGCATTGAAAAGTTCATTCCATCTTATGAAAGTATTTT
Source organism: Drosophila putrida (assembly GCA_037043535.1). Taxonomy (NCBI): domain Eukaryota; kingdom Metazoa; phylum Arthropoda; class Insecta; order Diptera; family Drosophilidae; genus Drosophila; species Drosophila putrida. The sequence goes on from JBAMBI010000471.1 coordinate 3,670,735, forward strand.
TGGGGAAGAACCGGTTGAACAGGCAAAGAAACGTGTTGCTAAATCAGCGGCCGAAGGCGCGAGTGCACCCAAAGTTGCTAAAATCAATGAGGATCAGATAAAATCCTATGACTTTGTGAATCAGTTGCTCAAGGACAAGCGTCTCAACAGCTGCACTGTTATCCAGCTCCGTTCCATATTGGATATTCATTTTGGCGATAAACCAGTAAAGTCTCTCACTAAAGCTGGGCTCATTGAGCGCATCGAAACGTTGAGTGCGTAAATTATTTAGTGGGTCCTATTTGTTAGTTGTTATATGTATGTAAAATAAATTTGTTAAATAATACAAGTATTCAATAATTATTTTATGAAGCAATTCGATTTATTGCTCTATAGACAATTACCTGTGAAAAATGTTTGAAATAACTGAATAAAATGGGCGTCCGCAACTAAGGAATATCCTGTTGCGAGCGTATGCTTCTGGAAAGCGGTTTTAAAATGTAATTTATTGTTGCGGTAATAACTCTGCAAATCAAAAGAAGATATGACCGAACTTAACGGTTTTCCCTAATTAGAGTCCTAGAAGTTAAACTACATTTTTGACTTACAACGATGGTTTCATACAAATTTTTTTGCTGTAAACCCCAATAATGTCTGGATAGGTTTGGTTCGGTGGTTCCAACCATAAAGTAAGATTAAGGTACGGTTCGCGGACCAGGAACCCCTGAACCCAAGGTTCAAACCTTGGTTCAATGCTATACGTTTTTCTTGCTTACCGTTTAAATTGATGCGTATTTTATAATTTCTTTTTATATCAAATTCTACAATTTTAAACGTTCTTAAAATTTTTTTGAAATGTTATCGAATTCTGTGAAAACATCGCTTAGGAAAAGTTCGCCAAAGAAACGAAATCTGTATCAAAATATTTTCCGATCGCCACAAACCACCGAACTTTTTTTATGAAAGTCCTCCGGTTCGAGTTCAGAGCTAGAAAATTAGAAGAGTTGGTTCGGGGTAAGGTTAGGGTAGCCCAAAAACGCAAACCGAACCAGTTCCTCGAAGTTCGATTCCGAGACGGTTTGCACCTGTAACTTGTAAGTTTTTAGACCCAGTACTTTAAAAAAGTACAAATGGGTCTATTAAGTTTGTGCAAAAAAAAAATGTGCGTAACAGGCAGAAGGAGGCGTGGCAGACCCCATAAAGTATATATATTCTTGATCAGCGTCAACAGCCGAGTCGATATAGCCATGTCCGTCTGTCCGTCTGTCTGTCTGTCCGTCTGTCCGTCTGTCTGTCTGTCCCTTTTTTGAGTTCCTAGATCTCAGAGACTATAAGAGCTAGAGACACCAAATTTGGCATGTATGTACATCTATATCTTGCATTGAACGAGTTTGTTTTATATTTTTGCCACGCCCCCCTCCGCCCCCGCAAATCAAAATACAAAATTTTCAAGTCGAAATACAAGAGCACCTTTAATGCTAGCGCCTTGATTTTTGGTATGTATAATACAGATTATAGTTCCAACCTATCCAGCAAATTTCGTCCAAATCGGATGATAAACGCGGAAGTTATTCAACTAACAATGTTACGGGCAAAATCAATCTCTGAAGTGGCGCCATCTATGGAAATTTTTTGAAACTGAAATAATCTGTAGTAATCGCATTACACTCAAAAAGTACTGGGTCTCCTACTCGAGCTTGCTCCACCGTAGCTTAATGCATTTTTTTGTATGATGATTGAAGTGTACCCAGCTACAATAGAAGGTTGGGTGCATTTTGGTCAATATGTCGGAAAAGAAAACCCAACATTGATTCAATTTTCATTTAATCAATTGCTTATGTTTCCCCACTTTTAAGTTTTCCTATCTGATTCTTATGCAAAATTGTGGATTCCACTTAGTTTAGGATCTCAGGGATGGTAAGACCTAGGAGTACCAAATTTGGTCTAAAGACTACTTATACTTGCAGCCTGATAAAGTTTATTTTAATACTCTGTGGGTATATTAAGTTTGTTCAAAATGTTAAAGTATGTAACAGGCAGAAGGAGTCGTGGCAAACCCCATAAAGTATATATATTCTCGATCAGCATCAACAGCCGAGTCGATATAGCCATGTCCGTCCGTATGAACGAAAGGACCTAGGAGTACCAAATTTGGTCTAAAGACTACTTATACTTGCAGGCTGATAAAGTTTATTTTAATACCCTGTGGGTATATTAAGTTTGTTCAAAATGTTAAAGTATGTAACAGGCAGAAGAAGTCGTGGCATTGTAAACCTTGAAGTACGAAATTTGTTGTGAAGACTTCTTATATTTGCACGCAGATCAAGTTTATTTCAAATTTTGAATACCACGCCCCCTTCGCCCACCAAGTAAAAAAAAGAATAAATTGGCAATTATCAAGCTAGAGACTTGAGCTTCGGTACGAACAATACTTAAATAAATGCATCGTGAAAATTTGATTTAAATTTTAAATTTTAGTTCATTAATTTAATGTGTTTTTGTTTCTGTGAGTTTTCGCCCTCTTTCCCTTTCTCATTCGTTTTACACATGCATTTACACATGCATATATACATACATATGCATGTAAGTGCGCGGTGTGTTAGAGTGAGCTGTCTCCCTCCCTCTCTCTTTCAAGTTATCAAGTGGTAGAGGTGACGAGTAGGCAGACGGGAGATCATGGTTTGAATCCCAGTAGTAGCTCGCTTAAATTCTTTAATTATTTTTTTTTACTTATTGTTATACATTAAAACTTTTTTATTTTATGTTTAGAGGAAAATTTGTGTGGCGTCGGGCTCTCCGCACTGAATGATATATTTTTTATTTTGGATACTACAGCATCTTTGCCAACAAGTAGGAAAAAATCCAAATATCCTCAATTAATAAAGTGGAGTTGGACTTATAGCATGATTAATACTTAGGGTGCTGTTAAGCTACCGTTAAAATTTGATCACGATGATCATGAAACATGAAAGATTTTCATATAATATAAACATTCTTCAGCATGTTAAATCTGATTGCATGTAGTTACAAGGAAGTTAACAGCAATTTTGACTCGCACAGGATATTTTTTAGTCGGGAACTCTGGGATGAAAACATATATTTTTATACGAATAAGCTTTGTTATTATGACCTTTGAAAATCTGTCGTAATAAAGCAGTGACCTCCAATTGAACGTCGTTAAAATATTACTATTCAAAAGGTCACAATTTCATCATGCACTGACGATATAAGGGGTGAAGGCCTATTTCATCACGTCAAAATGAAATTACTGGCTAACAGTGTTAACAGAGTGCCATTTAAGTTTTAGCAGAACGATAGGCCCTTACGTTATGAAACGTAAAGAGAAAGGTAACCCAACTTCATTCACTGACGATATAAGGGGTGAAGGCCTATTTCATCACGTCAAAATGAAATTATTGGCTAACAGTGTTATGTTAAGTCTAAGAGTGCCATTTAAATTTTAGCAGAACGATAGGCCCTTACGTTATGAAACGTAAAGAGAAAGGTTACCCAACTTTGAAATGAAAAACTGTAAAAATTTATTCGCTGTTTTTTTTAAATGGAGTTTTTCATTTTCACGGCGTTTCACATCGAGTGTAAATTCTGATTTAGTATGAAAGATATTTTAACCAAACTCGCAAATTGTAGGGTATGTGCAACCTGACAAAATTGGATTTAAATCGGTAATGACATATTTAGCGTGTCCAAGGTAGCCTTATGTTATCCTTTTTCATTAGTTAATTTTAGAAATAACATTTTAATAGCAAATAAGTGATCAATTTTAAAGACATTATCATCAAATCCCATATACAAGAAACATTTACGATACGATCTACATATTTTGTTAGTTAGATCGTTGCTTCGTGTATTTGAAAGTGACATGCTTTTCTCAGCAGTCACTGTAAATTACATAATTTGGATCTTAACCCGAATAGCACTGAATGAGATGTACTTGAAGTATAAGAGGGAAAGTTTTTGGCGACTTTTGCCTTAGAAAACTTTGCACTTGGCTTTGTCCAATTCGCAAGTGAGAAAAGAGTAAGAAGTGAGTCGTTAGAGGCAGTTTTTATGTTTCTCTAGTGCAAAATGAGTTAAAAATTATTAAAAACCCAAGTGAGAGGAACAGGTGGGAACAGGGAAAGAGGCAACAACGCCCACACGCACTCGCAACAGTTTTCAGTAAAAAAAAGTAGAAAAGTCGTGCTGTGGTCCGGAAGTTGGCGTTGCTTTAGCTTTGGACAACTTCAAGATGGCCAACGCACTCGCCTTTTACTTTCTTGGCACTTTATTTTAATTTTTTGCGGCACCGTTGCATGCTCAAACTTTGTTGCTACCACTTTTGTATGCAGGTTGCTGTAGAAATTGTGGCTAAGTAGAAATTACTTTAGCTTGTGGCTTGCTCACTTTCTTTTCCATCGGGTCAGTTGGCCAACTCTCGAGGAAGAATGAGAAGAATTCAGGGAATACAGTTTGCTGATGCCCTTACCAAGATTTATGATGGGAGAAAACTTAAGATCTCATTCAGACCGTAATATGGCCCACTGTTTTGTAACTGTTTCCTTTTTTATTTTATAATGCACAGACCTGAGTGCTGAGTAAGTACATTTGTAAAATGCTCTTGTCCCTTTGCTAATTTATGCTCTTAAATCTTTATTTAGTTGCACTTCGGGTTAACAACATCTTTTACAAAGCTTAATTTTGTTTCGTGTCCACATTGTTAATGCGGAAAATGCAAAATGTAAACTGAACTACTAAAGTAAAGAGATCGTCTCCTTCAGAACTTCAACAGCTTGTTGATACAGGGGTGTATCCTTTAGATCCTCATTCCAGTCGAGGAACTTTTCCAGCTTTTCATGATGGATTCGAATTTGTCGAGAGTTCTCTGCCAATAAGAGCTGAAAGTCACGTATGTGACACACATGCTCCAACTTCGTGTGAGTCGTGGCGAAGTGTTTGACGGATGTGCAAAAACGTTTCTCCTCGATTGCGATCTGATTTAGATGGAAATTCTGTCGATTCAGAAGAAACGACAAGGTATTGACTAAGTCTTTGATATCACGACTGCGTACATCATTCATGTCGCTCGATATTATTAAATATATTTATCGTATAATGAAAAGTGAGTTTAAATTTCAATCAAGTGATTCTGTGTTTTGGATATTGTTCAAAGTGAAATAAATTATGGCCTGCTAGGTAACTACATAAAATTGACACAAACGGGAACTTCTCAATTGTTTAAATGCAATTTGAAGTTTGTTTCAATCGCAATAAAAAAACTTTAGCACACAAAATAAAGAAAATGAAATACAAACAACATATTGCAGCCAGAAAAGTGATGCAAAACTAACTTTTATCAAACTAGCAACCATGCCAAGGAATAGAGTTAAAATAAGTTGAACTGTAATCAAGGTAACAAACAGCAAAATGACACGGCCACAAATTTATGACGATAAAACTAAAAACAGTTAAGCCTGGTGGACAGACAAAAATGCATTGAGTTATGAATGAAACACAAGGAACAACTTTCAATCCCAAACTGACTTTCTCATGTTGTGCTTAAACTGTCCAAGTGTAATGAGCAAAAGTATAATCTGAAAATTATATGAAAGCATTTTGTACATGAATTATAGAAAACAAATGGAAATTTAAGAGGACAGCTAAGGAGATACAATAATGATAATCGGAAATCTATTACAATTGGTTGTCTACTTTGTTTTTCTATCATCACCTTGGTTTCTCAAAAATATGTATATTTGAAATATATATTCAGCAATCCATCATACGCATAGTTTATACCGCAATTTAGCAAAGCAGAATATACCATGATGATTAAATAATCATCATCTATTATTGCGTCACTCAAGTGGCTGACATTCTGCAGTTGCCATGTGACTGCAGCTGAATAAAAGTTTCTGTGGATTGCCTGTGGTAATGGAAAACGTGATTGATGCGTGATTTATATGCATTTAAGCTATTAGGTCAAGAATAATACCAATTTTCCAATTTGGGATGGGTGTGTTGCCCATGCCCCTGCCACGATTGTTACAATTACCGCCATTATTCAGACACATTTATTGATTGTGAGCGCTATTCAATATGCTAATTGTTTTATAAGCCGTAATCAGTTGAGAGAAGTTTGCCACCGTCAAACAAATAACCGCAAAAGTTAAGTAAATATAAGAAACAAACATAAAGCCACAAAGAATACAATGAATTGAATCATGTTTCATGCACATACATATGTGGGTGTGTGTTTTTCAATTGGGTCAAGCGGAAGTACCGCCAAATTCATTTCCACTCTTAGTTTAGCCGCAAGTATTGCATATTGGAGAGAATGGAAAATGTTATAGGTATAGGTATAAAATCAATATTGATACAAACTTTAATTAACTTTGTTTCAATTCAGAACTGAAAATTGTATAAGTACAAATATTTTAATATTAGTCAATTTACTTCTTAAACAATAAAGTTGCATATATAAAACACAAACTTGAAGATACTTATCTCAGCTTTTTTCCAAAGTTAATTTTCATTATGAGCGAGATTTTATTTTGTCAGCATGAAACTTTGCAATTATGAACATTAAATAAACTTCGACTTCAAACCAGACCAGCTGAATATTCCGTGTAAGTATGAAAATTTGTTGCCATCAATTAGTTTTACTTAATTGAATAGAAACAAGAGTGAAATTCAATTTATGGCAGAATAACCTCAGTCAGGATTTTGTGGTGTCTGAACCAATTCTAGAGCTGTTTTTGACATTTGTTATCCTGCAATAACATGCAGACAATGCACTGGAGTTGACATTTTACTCTATTCAAATGTGGCTTAAATGTTTAGTTAATCGTCTAATTACACATTAGTTTATACTTATTATAATATATTATTATATGTTAATACATGTTATAATTATAAATTTCTCATCGACGCATTTCCGCGAAGGTATCGTGTGTCCCTTTTAATTGAAAAAAACTTATATCTCACAATCCTGAAAATATTATAGCTACAATTCTTATAAATGCAAACCTAAGCACAGATAATAGAAATACCGCTCTCCTACAAAATTTGGGTTTTCATATATGATACTGTCGCGGAAACATGTCGATATATTACATATAACGGCTTTACATAATTGATCAATTGATGTAACTATGCATCATCTTTAATGTGCTTACCAGTAGAATATATGTATATATTAAAATAGAAGAAAATCTCTATTTTACAAAGCTTATTGTAACATGTATTTTCTGTTTGTTTGACTGAATAAGAGTAAATTCAAAGTATTGTAAAAATTTGTGTATTATTCATCATTTTATTTATCTTTAGAATTTGGTTTAGCATTAATTTCAATGAATATGTATATAAACATACTCGAAGCTTGAAGTTGCTTGGAATGAAACACAGAACAATTGCCAAATGGCCTTAGATAATAATTTTGAGTCTATTAATTACAATTACCCTGTGGCTACCTAACAATTATGCAACTTTGTCAATTTACCAAGCAGTCGATTATCCATAGCTGAGGTAAAACAACTACAACAACTACTTGCAACGAATACCCGGTGGCAACACACACTGCATGTGGCTACACGTAAGTGTGTGCGTGTGTGTGTGTGTCTGACGCGGATGCTGTACTTGAATCGATTTCTTGAGTGTATGCTCCTGGAAATGCAACAAAAGGCTGGCATATTTGCCAAAAGCCAATTGTCAATATGTATTTGCTATTAAAGATACAATTGAAAACGAAGTGAAGTCAAGCCGAGTCAAAAACTAAAATTTAATCATGAGTACTCATAGTTGAACCCCGTTGAGTTGAAGTTACAATTGTCAATCATAAAACGACGACAATTTAACAGGCAACTTTCTGTCCGCCATACTGTGTGTCAAACAGTGATATGTCTAGTACACTCTACTTTGATTATTAATAGTCGTCTTAATATATGAAATAAACAGCACAGTAATCAGTAACATTACACTTAATGATGGTCTACACCATGTGGGCTATTTAATTTGTGCTGACATTAATTTTATAATTACTTGGGAAATTCATTTTGAGCTTAAGTCTTCCATACAAATACTAAAACTGATGTAAGCTTTCTAAACACACTTCCTTCCGTATTAAACACATAAAAGCACTTAAGCTTAAAGCAAGCCTTAAGCATTGCGTACAAAATAGTATAAAAAAGGCTACTAAAGTAGAGCATGTATTAAAAGCATAAATGAAATTAAGGTAAGTATTGCCAAATAATATACAGCAAGTATTTATTGCAGAATAATATTTATAGTTTTTTTTGTTAAATGACGGATCACATTTGGCCGGATTATTATACCCCTGAGGGGGTATATTAAGTTTGTTCAAAAAAAAAAGGATGTAACAGGCAGAAGGAGGCGTGGCAGACCCCATAAAGTATATATATTCTTGATCAGGGCGACAAGCTGAGTCGATATAGCCATGTCCGTCGGTCCGTCTGTCCGTCTGTCCGTGTGAACAACGAGATCTCAGAGATGGTAAGACCTAGAAGCACCAAATTTGGTATGAAGACTTCTTATACTTGCATTCAGATCAAGTTTATTTCAAATTTTGGATGCCACGCCCCCTTCGCCCATTTTGGTAATTATCAAGCTAGAGACATGAGCTTCGACAGAAACAATAATTGAGTTCAAAAGGATGCATTGTGAAAATTTGATCAAGATCGGATAATAAACACGGAAGATATCCGCAATCATTTAATTCTTTAATTTAATGTGTTGTTGTTGTGAGTTTTCGCCCTCTCTCTTTCTCTCTTTCATGTTATCAAGTTATAGAGTTGCCGTCACGTAGTCAAACCGGGGACCTCGGCTCGAATCCCAGTAAAAGCATGCTTAAATTCTTTAATTTTTTTTTTTAATTTTTGTTTGTTATACATTTAGAATAATTGTTTTTTTTATGTTTTTATTTAGTTATTTTGAAAATAACGTGCTCATTGTTGCTTAGACTTTTAAATACAAAACAGACGGCACAAATATGAAACACAAATATAATTAATAGAAAATTTGAGTGACGTTCTCTACTACCTCAGGGTATTCTACTGTCGGGCTCTCCCGACTGAATGATATATTTTTTTCTACTAAATATTCCCTTTTTTTTATGTAATGAAACAATATTTTTGAGGATTATTGAATAATTTATTCTTAATGGAAAGAAAATGTATAATACTGATTTTGGATTTGAATTGTATTAATATAATAAAATGTGTAAATAAATAAAATTAGTAAACTAAAAAAAAAATCATAATTTTCTAAAATCAAAAATATAAATTTGTAAAACTATTGATTTAAATTAAAATGAATGATTAGTATGTTATATATGTATATTAACTAGCTTTCAGAAGCTGCAAAGTATTAAACACATAAAAGCACTTAAGCTTAAAGCAAGCCTTAAGCATTGCGTACAAAATAGTATAAAAAAGGCTACTAAAGTAGAGCATGTATTAAAAGCATAAATGAAATTAAAGGTAAGTATTGCCAAATAATATACAGCAAGTATTTATTGCAGAATAATATTTATAGTTTTTTTTGTTAAATGACGGATCACATTTGGCCGGATTATTATACCCTGAGGGGGTATATTAAGTTTGTTCAAAAAAAAAAGGATGTAACAGGCAGAAGGAGGCGTGGCAGACCCCATAAAGTATATATATTCTTGATCAGGGCGACAAGCTGAGTCGATATAGCCATGTCCGTCGGTCCGTCTGTCCGTCTGTCCGTGTGAACAACGAGATCTCAGAGATGGTAAGACCTAGAAGCACCAAATTTGGTATGAAGACTTCTTATACTTGCATTCAGATCAAGTTTATTTCAAATTTTGAATGCCACGCCCCCTTCGCCCATTTTGGTAATTATCAAGCTAGAGACATGAGCTTCGACAGAAACAATAATTGAGTTCAAAAGGATGCATTGTGAAAATTTGATCAAGATCGGATAATAAACACGGAAGATATCCGCAATCATTTAATTCTTTAATTTAATGTGTTGTTGTTGTGAGTTTTCGCCCTCTCTCTTTCTCTCTTTCATGTTATCAAGTTATAAGAGTTGCCGTCACGTAGTCAAACCGGGGACCTCGGCTCGAATCCCAGTAAAAGCATGCTTAAATTCTTTAATTTTTTTTTTAATTTTTGTTTGTTATACATTTAGAATTGTTTTTTTTATGTTTTTATTTAGTTATTTTGAAAATAACGTGCTCATTGTTGCTTAGACTTTTAAATACAAAACAGACGGCACAAATATGAAACACAAATATAATTAATAGAAAATTTGAGTGACGTTCTCTACTACCTCAGGGTATTCTACTGTCGGGCTCTCCCGACTGAATGATATATTTTTTTCTACTAAATATTCCCTTTTTTTATGTAATGAAACAATATTTTTGAGGATTATTGAATAATTTATTCTTAATGGAAAGAAAATGTATAATACTGATTTTGGATTTGAATTGTATTAATATAATAAAATGTGTAAATAAATAAAATTAGTAAACTAAAAAAAAAATCATAATTTTCTAAAATCAAAAATATAAATTTGTAAAACTATTGATTTAAATTAAAATGAATGATTAGTATGTTATATATGTATATTAACTAGCTTTCAGAAGCTGCAAAGTTTTTTAAGATCGGTTGTGCCGTTCTCAAGAAATAATTCAAAATCTAAGAGTACCTCATGAAAAAAGTTAAAGAAAAGTAAAATTTTACCAAATTTAAAAAACCCAAGAAATTCTTTTAAAATCGATATATTTAATCTATATATTTAAAACTCTTTGTACTGACTGACTGACACATCACGCTGTAGCCCAAACGGCCTAAGATATTGAGCTGATTTTCCCACGACTTAGCTGAGACAAAGCACTTAAGTATTTGTATCAGATTTCAGTGATTATACTTAATTTGTAATGTAAAGTTTGCCACTGAAAATAAATCCGAAGCTGCTGAATCATCCGCACTTAGACTTTTTTTTAATTTGTGGGATTTTATGCCTAGACTCTGATGAGTGATACATGCATATGTGCGGGAGTGTGTGTAAGAAAAAAGCGCAGCAAAGCGTGAAGCCGTTAGTCGTGCTACGGCAAAAGCAACAGCTGCTGACGACACCTTGCAAGAGTTGTTACTGTAAAGTGCTAGACAGAGAAAAAGCGTCACAAGGCTGACGTTGCTAATGCCACAATACGTGTTTGTCCATGTGTGTGTGTATGCGTGTGTGAGCGTGTTGTCGCTTTGCATACACACATGCATTGTGGTTAAGCAATTTGCGCCAAACGAAATGAAAGTACTAAGCGCATTGGCCGTCACATCTATCTGCCACCTCACACATGCATACCCATACATATGTATAGAGCCCTAGACACATAGATACTTACATATCGGTATGTGTGCAGCAGGTGCGATATGGCAAAAGCTGTCGTATAACTTCATGTCTGTGGGGTCCTTTTTTGCCTTCTGTCCTGTGGCTTGCGCTAAATTTCATAATTCTTGTCGGCGACTGCGGCTGTTGCTCCGTCTCCATCTCCATCTCTCCCTCCTTTTTCTTCTCCTGCTGCTCATGGTTGTCTCCCAGTCACGTGTCATTCATATCGCGCCATAAACAAAAACGGCTGCAATGTCCAACCAACCAGCGCCGAGAGGTACACAGTTACTGCTCCTCCGATCCTTTGGCGTTGCCGTTGACAGCCGCATCGTTTGTTACTTGTTCGCCTTATTTCGATTTATTTTTATGTGCATTTCCTTCTGCACTTTACATTTGATTTTTCCTATATTTTCCCATTTTTTTTCCAGCTCAACCCTCAGACTTGTTAACTGAAAATATTTTCTCATGCGAAAAATGCATGACAAGCTTTACAGGCAGCGAGACGCATTGAAAAGCGAGTGCGATGATGGTAAAGGGTGCGGATAGAAGTGGGGGCGGGTATGTGGGCTATGGCTATGGCTATGGCTGGCTTTAGATGCCAAATAGTATGCAATAGAAGAAGGCGTGGGTGATACGTGTATTCCGTTAGGTCTGTTTATCCGGCAGGTGTATCGATTTGTATACATGCGTGAACTTGATGAAGTGTTTGAGAGCAAATGTTTCCAATGGATTGCTGTTAACAATTTTTCAGCATTAGTCTGACACCTAAAAGATATGAATTGTATAAACAATTTAGTTGAATAGTTTATACAGTTACAATTTTAATAAACAATGTCAAACTTGTAATTGTTTAAAGCTATCTTGTATATTCATACGTACATATATATACATACTTTGCCAAAAATGTGGCAATACAAAAGGTAAGAATAGTTTACAAAATTGATTTTAAAAAGAAATTAATAAAAATAAAATTTTTAGCTGTCACCTTTAAGAAATTAAATACAAAAAACATTTAATAGAGTAATGTAAGTTTACTTAAACAATGTAATATAAATTAAATAAAATGCTCAATCTCTTAAACTACCATGCACGATTTATAAATTCGTAATTTATTAGGTAAATATTTTGGTCATCTAAATAATAAGAATTTGATCAACAATTTAATTGCTTAAATCGTTGAAAATTAAATGTATAATATATTGAATGTTAAGTTTATAATTGGTTTAAAGCTACACTTTTAAACTACCTTGTATGATGTATGATTTTGTATTTATAGTTAAATATTTTGGCCATTTGCTCAGGCAGAAAAAAGCAACGCTGCCAAAGAGAGGACTGGCAAACCTTTTGTTAAAAACTCACAGTAATTGATCGGAAATGAAAACAAAAACAAAAACTGAAAACGTTTAATTAAATATGCAATGTGAATTAGCCTATAAAAAATACAAAAACGAAAAATCAACAGCCAATTGCCAGCGCTATATCAATGGTAAATATATACAGAAATAAAAGAGGGAGAACGGCAACAAAAGCATAACAGCAAACACAATTGAAACTTTGCCACGTTTGGAATATTTAAACGGGGCAAACGGAAAGTGAAGAAAAAAGTTGCATCAGACTGATATAAACAATTATTAAAAGCAACCCTCGACTGGATGAGGCCAGGCAATATCCATAACAATGGGGCAGCGGCTGCTGATTGTAGACCCACAATCCCTGCTCTTCCCTTTCTTACGACTCCCGCTTGGCCAAATAATTAAGCCTGGCATTCATTAACCAAACTTGGACGGGGCGTTACAATACGATTGAGGAAAGTTGCGGCCACTTTTGTTGCATTGTTGTGTAATGCAAAAACAAAAGTTATTTATTTATATAAATATATACATATCTATGTTTGTTTATAAGGGTGTATGTGTGTGTATGTGTCTAGGCACTATCGACAGATGGAGCAGCAAAGGGGCTATTGAAGCCATTTATATAAATGCCTTCAGTTAACTAAAAGTGTTGCATACTTTTATTTTGCCCTTTCCATTGAGCATATTGAATTAATGTATCCCCTGCCAAGGGATGCCGAAAATTGCAAACTGGCACTAAACTTGGCCCTGTCGGCAAGTCAAATAAGTTGTTAAATTAAGCAGAATATACTGAGTGTATTAACATATGTGTGTTAGGTTTTTACACCCAATTAAAGAAGTTTCTCTGCGGAGGATGGATTAGTTATGCCTAAAAGTCTGTTCATTTTATACTTATAATTTCAAGGACAGACTACAGATAGACAGATACCTTATAGTTTAGTTTTATAAAGCACACATAAACGGAATGTTAAAATATGATGTAAAGTATATACTATAAATGGTAAATCGACTTATGACTTCAATTACAAATAGTTTTAAAAAATACTATGTACAGGAACAGATGACTTCCTATTCAGAAGGTTTTTAAACGCTTCATTTTATTGTGCTCATCTTTACTATCTACAAATGTTATTCAGTCACAAGAGATAAAAAAAGAAAAACACCAAAATAAATGCCACACTTGTCTGGGGTCTTAAAGCAGCCACTAGACTAGCCACTGCTAACAGAAGTTTTGAAAACTTCAAAAACTCGGCAAACAAAGTGTTGAATATGCAATGAAAGGACCAAGAACTGGACTGACCAGGACATAGCTAAGGCTGGCCGAAAGGACTTACAAATGTGTGTAGATTGTCGGAGGCGGTCAAGGGTTTATCAGAGGCAAAGCTTTATGTTACGGCTAGTACGAGGGCCTGCAACAATAGCAAACAACTTGGCACTTTGCTTAGCTCCCAAATGTACAACAAATACTTGGTTACTAGCTGGTCACAGTGGAGCCTCAAGTTGATGGTCGCATAGATAACTAAATGCTGAATGTTCAATCATCAAAAAACGCCCTTTGTGGGGGTTATTAATGCCATGTTATCAACAGCGGGTCTGCAACTGTGGCCCATAAGTTCCATTACTAATAAATTTCATGGTTCTCCATGGACAACAGCATCACCATCAGCATCAACAGCAGCTGCAGCTGCAGCAGCAACTGGAGAATTCTTGCATGTTCGCTGGCTGCATAAAAAGCCAAGAAATTAGCATAATTTCAGGCGCTGCGACGAACAACAACACTTGCGGCTACAGATAAGGCGCAAAATGAACGCGACTTCTATATGTATGTGTGTGTGTGTGTGAGTGTGTGTGTCGAGTCTCTTTGTGCGTGTGCGTGCCTTGTTATTTCGGATGCATCGTGTTCAACTTGCGTCATATGTGAGCCACTGGCTGCATTTCAGCTTTTTTGCGCTTGGCCATGAAGTTGCTTGCTTGCTTGCAACATGTGGCATAGATAACATACGTACGAAGATACATACTTGCATCCATATGATTTACATAAATGCTCAACGGCGACACATTGCGTGATTCAAGATCTAGAACTAAGTATGGGGTTGGGAAGGGCTTAAATTAGTGGAAATTTTAACTACTCTCTAATTACAAAGTAAAAAACTTATAAAGGCTAGAGTGGACTTATGCTCTGTAAAAAACACATATAGTACATTCACAAAGAGAAACTTAGCAACATTATAGTTTGAAGCGTCTCTGTACATTTGTATACCATTAATCCGATACTGCTAAAAATTGTCTGTTGAATAACTTACTAGTTTATTGTACGAACCAGATGATCTTTTTAGATATAAGGTCTATAGTTGCATATATAAAATTCAACAAATTTTTTAAAAATGGTATTCGAAACTTAAAGTGAAATCGTTTTTTTTGACCTGTTTTATTGGAGTCCGGGGATAAAAACACAGTAAGCACATAAGATTGTGTTACTTTATGATTTTTAGTTCCACTTAAATTTTAGGCTCAGATTTATTTTTCAAAATCCACATAAGCAATAGTTAAAGTCGATGCCTAACCACTTGAGTTAAAGTTTAAGCCTGCGATGAACCAATATCCGGAGTCTTCACCGAATACGTTTCGGCCATATGTCGATGTGCTGCCCCATATTGAGCCCACTGGTTGCATAAAAGAGTACACGCCAGTCGGCGATGGAGTTCATTTGCCACAACGATTGCTCCTTCTGCCACTCGTAGAGCGTACAGTGCCACGCCCATATATGCTGGTGCGCAAGGTAACGGTTGTTGGCACCCATGTTCTCCGCTACGTAACCCGAAACAGCAATTTGTTTATGCGGCGACACCTACTTCAGAATTTTCAACTTACTCGATTGCCACACAACGACCTACTCAATAATATTGACAGTGCCTTTAATTACAATCAGGATGATGGGTTGGCAAGTAATGCTCAGTCCGTGATTTCCAGCTCAAGGTTGTTGCAAATGCAATCAGAATCCGGTGCTCAACAACTTATGATTCAATCTAGTCCTGAAAATAGTTCAGTATTAGGATGGTTCAACTGGAGGATATATCTTGGAATGATATGCATTATTGTACTACAGGTTTTGCTGAAACATTCATTGCATGAGATGTACAATATGAGCTAAGGGCCTACTTATTAACTGTCCGTCAAGTAGAATCTTGAAAGTGCAATAGTAATGATTCAAAATACATTTGCTTGAATAATACAAGTTTCACCTCAATAAATCAAAAAAACACTAAGTCAAAATATAACTGGAAATGGTTTATATTAAATAAAATTTACTTAAACATTTCGAAATACTTACTAGAAATTTATAGTTTTTAATAATTATAATGCTTTACTAATTATGAAATCGAAAAACATTTACTTTTATTCTCTTTCTTCTCGTTGGGTGGTACATACATATATTATACTAAATATGTACATAAGTATTAGAGTAAGTATATTTAAAAATTATCTTTGTATCCGATTCTGCTTTGTACATGTTTTTGTAAAAATGAGTATTTCAAACAAATAAAGCCGCACTTTTGACTTTTGGGTGCAGTTGCTTAGATGTTTAGCTTCCATGGACTTCGTTATTCCCTCCATCAATCAAACTGTCAGTTCAATCTCAAAAATAATATGTGATATGCTAGATTCTACCTTGAGTACAGGGTATCACTTCGATGACTAACTTGAAGTGAAATAACTTGCCGACACTGGCGGTGCCTTCCGGCATTTGATGCCAGCTGCTGCTTGATTTTCTTTTACCCAATTAACTTTTTGGCAAACACATATGTATGTGTGTACGTATTCATATTACTTATTCATATCGATGTATATTGTGCTTATTAAACGCTTCAGCTTGACTACCAGAGGAACCAAAGGAACCAGGAGGAGTCAAGTTCATACAGAAAGCAGTCGTGGAAACAATTCATTTGCTTGCCACTCAGATGCTCAGCTTCTCAGCTGGCTATTCCCAAAGCTGCGTCATCATCTTGTATACACCATCTGTGCATTTACTTGTGTAGAGTGTGTAGAGGCCAAGATGCGCAATTGCTTCATAATTCAAAGTGGCAACACTTTTGCTGATAAACTGTAAACTCAACCCGACAGAAGGCCGCGCCGAGAAAATGAATGATAGGAATCATCTCCCTAGACATTTTACCGAAACTCTAATACGTGATATGCAATGCTGACACAAGCGTAATACCAAAAATGAATTGAAATGTCAGTGGCTGTTGGGGTGCTTTTCCTTGTGCTGCATTTGCTGGGAGTTGTTAATAATTGCCCATGGTCACAAGGGGCGTATGAGCTACTTGACGAGTAATTTACTTTGATCAACTTAAATGCTGGCATTAAGAATGGCTATGGCAATGCCACGCCCATTTACCCAATACTGACCACTGCTTGCACATTTATTTCGGGTCACACTTGAGCCATTCGAGACTTGGCACTAATTAAATTCGCTCGTTAGCTAATTTAAATGCCAGCAACTTTTGTTGTAACTACTTTCATTTTTTATATCCACTTTGGTACAATTAATTGCAGCATGTTGGCATAAATTAAGCTCTGCCTTTGTCCTGCTCACTGCTACTTGGTGTGCATACGAGTACGTATGTAATCCAAGAGTAAGGATTTACCGGAGCCCCTTTTGGCAATTGTTTTGGCTGTCTGCATACTCGTACTCTGCATTCCTTACCTCCCTCCCCTTGGCATTTGCTGTTAGCTTCCCAATAAGGGGATAAAATTGAGTACTAAGTATTATGTGAAGCATGCACCACCCGATGCATGCTTTAGCTTTGTAGCTTTGAAGAGCACATACTAATGTTGCCCAGATTTTCCGAGAGGAAAACACGAATTGAAGAGCATTTCTTCTATTTACTTTGAATTAAAGGTACACTGCTTGCTTATTGCTTGCACTTAGATATTGTTCATTGTAAAACCATTCTCGTGAACATTACCCCTTGTCCAAATTGCAACAAATTAACTGTGCCACCTAGCAACATACGCATTAGCAACCGCCGCAGCAGGCGCCACAACATTCGCTGTTGCAGCTTCCACAGCAGCTACCACATATCCCGCTCAATGATTCACAAGGGTAACCACAACCCAGAATCGTCATGCGTAAATGTTCTAAGAATAAATAAATTGAAAAACAAGGAAATATATTACAGATATAAATAATTTAGTTTTACCTTTTTGAACCGGACCAATGAGCATTTTAAAGATTTTCACAACAAAATTTAGTGTACCATGTCAAGCTGGTTGAAAAAAGGTGGTTCGACTTTTCAATACCATTTTATACTATTTTTATACTGGTAAGATTCACTTAATAATTTCATAATTTACACAAAGAAAATGTTATCAAAGCTGACAGCCATGACAGTTTTAAAGTTCTTGTGTGGTTGTTCATTCTTTATTACTTAAGATTAACCAGATAAAATACTACTTGATTAGTCTGACCACAATTAGTAAGCCCATTACAACAACCAAAAACCAGAAGACATTTCCTCACTCTTTCTACCTATGTTACTTTGATGCAGGTGATAAAGATACCGTGACATACCTTGAAGTCTTGTTTTATTTTAAAACTATTTTTGTAGCAAGCATTGTTATATTAGAAAAATGTTGCATTAGATGTTTGTATTGTCTATGGTCCGCTCGTTATACATTGAAAAAGGTCTTCTACCTAGCAACAACCTCCACATCCGCCGCAGCAACCGCCACAACAGCCTCCGCAGCAGCCATCACAAGGTCCGCTCAAAGATCCACAAGGCCAACCGCATCCCAGGATCATCATGTGCAAATGTTCTGTGAAGTTATGAAATTAATATACTATTATACAATTTTTGAAATATGTTTACCTTTTTGAACCGGACCGATAAACATTTTGTCGAGTCTATAGAAAAATTTATGGAAAAATTTAGATGATGCTTAGAAAGGCTCTTTAACAAGACTGAAGTTAGAGAATGCTGAAAGCACTGAGACCGAAACGAGAAAGGATTGATTTTTCAAAGCTACTTTGATTCAATTTTAATTTTTATTTGTTATAACAAGCGTCGTATTAAGTTATTAAATACCGAAGAGTTTATCCACATTTTACGACTATCAATCGATAAAAATATCTTAGAATTATATATGGGACATCAGTAGTGCCAACAAGCAGCCACCTTCACCATAGTACTTAAAAAACATTCCAAAATTATAGGTTAAGAGTGCCGTTTGAAATGTAGCACAATCTTATCTACTTCCTTATTTTGTTTTTTTGAATATCATACGTGTTTATTTTTCTGTCTTCCCTGTTACATTATTTTACTTTTTAACAAACAAAATGGCCCGAATAGGGAATAAAAAAACGTATTGGTACTATTTTTGAAAGGAAAGTTATAGTATTATTTATTAATTTATTTTTTTTATATATTTCGTCAAATATTTCGTCAAATGACAGGTTTATGATATAATAATCCGATTTCATCCAAATTTGGTAATTGTGTTAGTAGAACGAAATCAGGCACACAACCTGAGAGCTTGGTTATGATATTTTAGTGATATTTGGACTCAGCTTGAGTGCTGATCCAAAATACATGTATTTTATTTATGGAATCTGCCAATTGACTCCGATTATTGACTCGGAAACTTAGCCTAATTATAATTAATAAGATATACTTCAATATACATATATACATATTTTTATGCAATTAGTAATAAAGCTTCTTCTCTAATAAAAATTCATGAATTTGATTGATGTTGGTATTTGAATTTGGCGTACCTATCAAAAATCACAGATGTTATAATCAACAACCGCGGAAGCAACCACCACAGCAAGACCCTCCGCAGCAGCCATCGCAGGATACACTCAATGATCCACAAGGCAAACCACAGCCCAGAATCAAGTTGTGTAAGTGCTCTACAAAAGATATATACTTTTATTATATTATCAAATGTGAAAGTTTTGCACACATTTTCACAAAGTGAACCATAAAATTTCTGGCATCCGAACTTTAAAAATATCCAGAACTAGCTATTAAATAGCACTATTTTGTTATTATAATTTTGTCACGCAATGTAAATAGCAGTAGAATCCATAAAGTGTATATATTTTTGATCAGGACGAGTCGATAAAAAAAATGTCGGTCTGTCTCTCCCTGTACTTCCTTACACACTCACTTTTAGTCTTTTAGGTCTCCCAGGTTGATACATCCTGACCAAATTTCTTCATCGCATAGCTTTCATCAGTCGAAAGTTGAACAAAGATCTCGGCAAGGACAAGAAATTTAGATTGCCATGTTCTATATTTTATATTTTGAAAAACATTTCCAAAACATTTCGCATGTACTACATTACACTATTTTGTCTACTAGATGATTGGCAACACTAGCGCAGCTGATAACAAATATGTCGTTAAGCCTATTTTAAAGATGTCCATGGCAACTCTGTAACTTTAATTTAGGAGTCACATACAAACATATATAATTGGATTTTTTTAACTTAATAACAGTTAAATTACGGAAAATAAAATAAAAAATATATCATTCGGTCGGGAGAGCCCGACAGTAAAACACTCTGTGGTATTTTTTTTCTTCCGATTATATTTGTGTTTTGTATTTGTACTGTCTGCTATATATTTAAAGGTCTTAGCACGTTATTTTCAAATTAACTAAATGTGTATTTATTTACATATTTATTTAAAAACAAATTTAAAATGTAAAACCAAAATTTAAAAAATAAATAGGTAAAGAATTTAAGCGCGTTATTACTAGGATTCGAGCCACTATCTTCTGTCTGCTTACTGGGCACCTCTATAACCTACACCATCCCACTTCTTGTATAATATAAATATGCATGTATGAACTCAAGTACTTTTAAACTTGAAGCAAGAATTATCGGTGTCAAAGGAAATACGAGAAACGAAATTCCAAATTTCAGAATTTGCTTGTAATACATGATATCAAGAGCGTTAAGATAAGTCAAGTTCGTTTTAAGATTGTTTTCAAGAATTATTTGTGCTTGGTATAATCCCGTATTTGGATAAATTTAATTCTAAATATATCATTCAGTCAGGGTAGTGGAGAACGCCACACAAATTTTCTTCTAAACATAAAAAAAAATTTTTAAAATGGTTAACAAAAATTGTTAATATAAATAAGTATAGAATTTAGCCGCGCTATTACTGAGATTCGAGCCACGATCTCCCGTCTGCCTACTCGGCACCTCTACCACTTGATAACTTGAAAGAGACAGGGAGAGGGCGAAAACTCACAACAAAAACAAATTAAATTAAAGAATTTAATAATTGCGGATATCTTCCGTGTTTCTGATCCGTGATCTGATCTTGATCAAATTTTCACGATGCATCCCTATTCATTCAAGTATTGAAGATTTTTCTTTGACTTTTTCTACATACATATGTATACCACTTTAATCCAGGTGATAAGGACACCGTGACATACTTTGAAGTCTTGTTTTATTTTAAAACTATTTTTGTAGCAAGCATTGTTATTATATTAGAAAAATATTGCATTAGATGTTTGTATTGTCTATGGTCCGCTCGTTATACATTGAAAAAGGTCTTCTACCTAGCAACAACCTCCACATCCGCCGCAGCAACCGCCACAACAGCCTCCGCAGCAGCCATCACAAGGTCCGCTCAAAGATCCACAAGGCCAACCGCATCCCAGGATCATCATGTGCAAATGTTCTGTGAAGTTATGAAATTAATATACTATTATACAATTTTTGAAATATGTTTACCTTTTTGAACCGGACCGATAAACATTTTGTCGAGTTTATACAAAAATTTATGGAAAAATTTAGATGATGCTTAGAAAGGCCCTTTAACAAGACTGATGTTAGAGAATGCTGAAAGCACTGAGACCGAAACGAGAACCGATTGAATTTTCAAAGCTACTTTGATTCAATTTTAATTTTTATCTATTTTAACTTTTAAATTATTAAATACCGTAGAGCTTATCCACATTTTACGACTATCAGTTAATAAAAATATCTCAGACTTATATGTGGAACATCAGCAGTACCAATAGCCAACCACCTTCACCGTAGTCCTTAAAATACATTTCAAAAATATAGCGCAAGCTGTCTTTGGTGCGCCAAAGTTTGGATACCCTTGCAGAGCTCGGCATAAGCCGACCGATTTTTTACAAAATTTGTTAGATGTTGATAATGAACCGATCGTACATATGATAGCTTCATGATATAGTCCTGCGATCTTGATTTTCACAGAATGTAACAATAAATAAAAAAAAACATAATCTAAGTGTTTGTTCATACTTAGCATTTTTGTGCTTTGACCCCGCATTTTAACCCCTTGCAGAGGGATTATCATAAAATCGCATCTTCTTGCTTGATAATTATGCCTCAGTTATGTAGTGTGATATCTTGAACCAATTGGCGTACAGCGTGATGATTCAGTGAATCAGGACGAAGACATTTATATATATATGGATTTCGATTTTTTTGTGAAGCTAATATTATTTTTATACAAACAAAAGCACCATTTGATGCAATTGAAGTTATCGTGGTAGTCTGGAGGACTAATTTTCTTAACCTTCGCTCAATGACAAAGAGCAATCAGCTTTAGATCTTTGTGGCGAAAAGGGTGAAAGTAGCGGATCAATACTAAGGGTGGGAAGTTCACACTATCAAATGAAATGAACTGTAAGCATTGTGGCATTTTATTGTGGCCATTCAATATGTTGCTGATGCAGCAATTTAAATAATGCACCAAACGAATTAAGTCACCAGGGAAATGGGTCTCACGACTTTTGTAATTTGAAGGCGTGGTCATGAGACCATTTGTCTGAAATAAACTGGAGTAAGTATTTAAACCAAATAGAGTAAACCCTTTCACCACACAAAAACGAATCAATTTAACGAAGAAATGAAATGGAGCACAGACAAAAAACCAACCAACTAAAAATGGCGATTGTGAGTTTTGGGTCAAGAGCTAGGGAAATTTTAAACTGTGGGGATGCCGACTTTTGAATACACTGAAAGGTGTTCCCCACAGAAGTATAGGGTTCTAAATATTATCACTTTTTTATAATACTGGGCTGCATAATACAAATGTAAAGGGTATTTCATCCACATCAGTGTACAGTCACTGATAAGTCACATTCGAAAACAGTATATGCTGCTATACCGCACAAAGATTGTCAAGGCTTTTTATTTTAAATTGTATTTTTAAAGATCAAGCTCTTTCACTCAAGTGCTTCCGACTGGATTGAATTTCATTTTATAAATTTAATTTAAATTGAATTTTAGCAATGCTAAGTAAATTTCAAGATGTGTTCAAAAAATTCTTAACTAAATTAGTTACCAAATAAATCTGTTCCAAAGCTTTAAACATAACTGTTGGGTTAAATTTTATGTTGCTGTAATATAATTTAGTCACCGATAATATTGACTTCTATACAAAATAAACCAAAGCACTGTTGAGTTACATGCTAATAGGTATGTAATAATTCTGAAATCTAATTTGACTTTAACAGTCGATTAAATAAAGCTTAAATTGGTTACAATGAAAGCAAAAGTAGTATGAGAATACCCATATTTGAAAACTGGCCTGAAATCGAGATAAACAATTTTCCGAGAGCGAATGATTTTTTGTTGCTGAGCACCTAAACCTGATCCACAATGGATTAACTTTTATAAGACTAAAAAGAACAAGTCTGTATTCCAAAATTCCAAATACACATTTGGTGAGATAATTGTTTTCTAGTTCTTTTCAGACCCTGTACATTAAAAAAGTACAAAAGAGTCTATTACGTTTGTGCAAATGTGCGTAACAGGCAGAAGGAAGTGTGGCAGACCCCCGTCTGTCTGTCACTTTTTGTGTCACCTAGATATCAAAGACTATAAGTGCTAGAGACACCAAAATTGGCATGTAGATTCATCTATATCTTAAGTCACGCCCCCCTTCGCCCCCGGAAATCGAAATACGAAATTTCGAAGTCAAATTACGAGAGCACTATGGTCCAAACGTATCCTGAAAATTTTATTCAAATCGGATGGTAAGCGCGGAAGTTATTCAACTAACAATGTTACGGGCAAAAGGAAGAAGAAGAGACGCTAGCGCCCTCTGTTCTTATCAAGTGAACCATCATCGTAGTGGCGCCATCTATTGAAATTTATTGAAATTGAATCAATCTACAGTGAACGCAAAAAGTACAGGGTCTCCTACTATCGAGGTTGCTCCACCGTAGCTTACTGCATTTTTTAGACCTTGTTCTTTAAAAAAGTACAAATGGGTCTATTACGTTTGTGCAAAAAAAATGTGCGTAACAGGTCGAAGGAGGCGTGGCAGACCCCATAAAGTATATATATTCTTGATCAGCGTCAACAACTGAGTCGATATAGCCATGTCCGTCTGTCCGACCGTCCGTCTATCTGTCCCTTTTTGTGTCACCTAGATCTCAGAGACTATGAGAGCTGGAGACACCAAAATTGGCATGTAGATTAATCTATATCTCAAGTTGATCAAGTTTATTTTAGATTCATGCCACGCCCCCTCCGTCCCCAGAAATCAAAATACAAAATTTCGAAATCAAATTACAAGAGCACCTTTAATGATAGTGTCTTGATTCTTTGTACATATAATATACACTATGGTCCGAATGTATCCTGAAAATTTCAAATCGGATGGTAAACGCGGAAGCTATTCAACTAACAATGCCATTGCAGTGTATAAAAAGTATTACGTTTTTTTTAGTAGTAGGTGTGACAAAGATTTTTATAAAGAAGCACAAATGAAACGTTAAAGCAACTACTCGGCATATACTATATACTATGCGAGGCCAGAGATACATTGGGAAGAGGAACAGAGGGCAGACGTGTGTGAAAAACGCCGTGCGAGTTGAAGTATGTATGTATGTATGTATATTATTTGTATGTCGTTGTAGTATGAGTATCGTGTATGTCATTGATATATCGCTCCAGCACGACTCGAGTCGGACGAATCGTTGATACAGAGAGCGTAAGCAGAGAGTGAAGACGGCAATAAAAGTGGTAATGATGCAGACAAGGACGAGGATGGCATACTATACAATAGAGCGAAAAAAAATATATTAAATCGAAATGTTATCAAATGTGAAATGTTGGTGGCTTAGAGGAGACCCGAAGGTCGTCAATAGTTGTACTCTAATATGAGTTTGGGCAAATGTTCTCTTCAAGTTATTTATCCATCAGATATGTATATCATATTTTTACTAGTGTATTTCTATAGTGGCTGGGACCAAAAATTGTCGAATTACATTAAATTGAATATCACATTTAAATGTAGCAACTTAATTTACACCTGCCTGGATGATACATGTGCACAAATCACGTCTCAGAAAGGATATGAACAGCTACGTGGGGGGTTGCTGTCTGAGAGGGACAGATATGCGACATGTGTACCCAAATTACCACGACAGCAACCAACTGGCTCCTAAATAAAACATTTTATATGTATGTCATCTAATTAAATATATCCGCATGTAATTTTGCAGTTTAATTTGCGCAAAAAGTGGGTAAAACTAAAATACAAACTCGCACACAGGCGGAAAAGGGTCCGGGTACAGTATTTCACAAAAGTATGAATACGGTCGAGATACTGACAAATTAGGCGACCTGCGGCAGTTGACTTTTCCGTGGCACTGTACTGTGTTGTTCACACGACAGCCGGCCCACGTTAAAGACACACACGTGCGCCCTCACCAAGGCACACACACACACACCCACACACATATACCGATACACAGACACACACACGTATGCATATATGAAATGCAGCTTCCGGCAAAATATTTCAGTTGAACATTTTTAATGAGCTTGAAATTGTGCACAGGCAAAAAAAAATTAAAATAAAAATACATACTTTGCAGCAGAAAAAAAAATTCAAAAACATAAACTCTGCCGAATGGTTTTTAATTGAGAATTATAACATGTTGGCAAATCAATAAGGACATACTCTTATTTTCATAAAAGCGTATTTGCAAACAATGCAAGGTATGTACTATATGTCAAGTATTTGTGATAAATGGAATGAAAGAAAGAGTTAAGAAAATTAATAATGTTATAGAATATTAGATATGATGAAGATAATTAGATATAAATGCAAAAGCATCTCTTTAATTTCATATAATAATAAACTTTCTTTAATAGTATGTACGATTTTCTATGTGATTTAAGAACATTTAATTTAATCTATTTGACGAATTTTTATGATACTAATCTTTTTGTACTGAATAGTTAACAACTAGTAACCCCTTCGCTCACAAAGTAAAAAAACAAAGATAGCACTGGCAATTAACAAGCTAGAGATTTGAGCTTCGGCAGGAGCAATACTTGCACTTATTTGGATGCATCGTGAAAATTTTATCAAGATCGGATAATAAAAACGGACGATATCCGCAATTATTTAATTCTTTAACTTAATGTGTTGTTGCTGTTGTTGTTGTGAGTTTTCGCCCTCTCTCTTTCAAGTTATCAAGTGGTAGAGGTACCACGTAGTCAGATGGGAGATCTGGGTTCGAATCCCAGTAAAATCATGCTTAAATTCCTTAAAATATTTTTTTTTTAATTTTTGTTATACATTTAAAAAAAATTTTGTTTGTTTAAAAGAAAATTTGTGTGGCGTTCTCTACTACCAAGGGTATGCTACTGTTGGGATCTCCCGACTGAATGATATATGTTTCTTTTACTTTTGGTGTCAATGCAATGCATTTTTAAATATGACACTGTTTGTATGTGAATATGTTTTTTAGTGTGCGTACTTATAAATCTAAAAAACATAACATGACAGTAATCAGCAACAGCATCAGGACATGCCGTATATAAATATATGAGTAGGTACAAATAAATATGAAACTTGAAGTATGTATGTATGTTTATATAGTATGTATGTACAAAAAAATACGAAACTTTGAGCATGTACATTTGTATGTATATGCGCATAAATATACTATGCTTATATGTACCTTTCATAATTTTACACCTAATACTGATGTATCTTCCGTAGTGTGAAGTTTTTGCTTTATTTCTTTGGCTGATTCTGTCAACATCAACAACAACAACAGCAGCCACAACAACAACAGCAGCAACAACAACAACAACAACAAAAACAAAAAACAACAACAACGTGAGAGCGCCTGTCTGACATTTTTGTTTTAATTCTTCAGATTTACTGGTCTCGCACAGTTCGGTGACAACTGAAGCACTGACTAAGGCCCTCAGGCAGCCATCAATGCAGCATGTTTTCAAAAGTTGTTAACTGTTTATCAAGCCAACCACTCATATATATTCATAAGTTACACACACAAGAACAAATGTTCAGATATGTATATACATATATATGTACAGTATTTGTATGCATATGTGTGCATTTATCTCTGAGGGCGCGACACCAACGCTTCCTGTGATTCCCTCTTTGCCCCTAGACTGTCGCCATATTTCTCTATTTCTTTCTTTCTCTCTCTATTTCTCCCTCTCTCTATCTCTCTCTCTTTCCCCGCCACTCGCCCATGGCAGGCTATAAATACACAATGAACATTTTTGTAAAATAAATAAAAACCCACTTTATTTTCATAACACTGTTTTAAATTGCATGCAATGGATATTTTATTAACCACAATTTTAAAATTACATAGTTTAACTATCTGCAACTGTTATTGACACGGCGAGAATGTAATTATGGAACCGAATGCCAGCTGCCTATGTAATTTTTAATGAAAAACAAAAGCAAATAATGCGCATTGTTGCAGACAGCCAATTTAATAAATTCATAAAAAAACTTTCTTTTAGATTTAATGGGATAGGGATGAAAACGTTAAGAGCGTAGAATCGGTCTTTCCTTCTCTTCTTGAATAATGTCACTCGGATCTGATCGAACTGTATATATTGCTAATTGCTTCTTGAACCGTTCTCTCAGTCTCGTCGCTGTCTTAAACTGTTGTCCACATTGATAACAAAATCAAAAAACTTCTGCTTTTATTTACTTATCAAATGTTAAAAGAAAGTCTAGATCCCCGGTCCATGCTAACAATCAAGAGTTTAGATCTTTAGAATACAGTTACAAATTATAGCTATTGTTATAGTTTTCTATATATGGGCTCCATGCAAGTCTTAAATCTAGGGTCATTTTCTTTCTTCTAATGGGAAGTTCTTGAATTAAGTACGATTTTCTCTTAGCAAATAATTTGAGTATCGATCTTTTTATATGAAGTGCCTATTTGAATTAAATATCTTTGTCAAATTTGGCTATTTTATTGCTACCTAAGCTATAAATTATAGGGTAAAATTGAACAAATTCAGTTCAAACATTTACAATAAAATTTTTCCACTCATGTTTTATTATTACTTGATTTTCCTTCAGTGCTTCTGACTATTGTTATCGACCCATTCTACGGCAATGTGTATCGCTTGCTAAGTATATTTTTAACGAACAATTTCCCGTTTCCTGATTTTCACGCTTCAAATCAGTTGAAAAGTGAAAAGCTCTAGTTCCGTTCATTGTATCCGTATCCGTATATATTCCCGAATTTAATGCGACAGTTAAATATGTATTTATCTGTAAGCGGATATAAATTTGTCATATTGTCGTCGCAGTTGTCAACATAATTAGCAAATAATCGCTTTGATAAACATTAGAAATAATGACAAATGTAAACGTGTTAAGTTCAGTTCCACTACCAGATAAACGGCTAAGCATTGTTTGGAATTAATTAGAGATAAGAGCCAATAGTTATGTAGTAATAGTAAGTAGTTGTTGAGGGTACTAAACTCAGAGTTCTAAAATAGAAGCGCGTGCTATGATTTTTAGTTGAATTTTTGCTCTTTAAACGCTCGAGCCTAAGATTTTTGCGTACATTACGTATACGCAGAGTGTAAAATGAAATCAAAATCGCCTGCTGGTTAATAAATGGTTATATCTGTGAAACTGTGAAACAGTATTGTTGCCACTACCAGGGAGGCAGGTAAGCTGATATCAACTGCAGCTGACGCTGTCGAGCTGCATAGAACAATTGCCCCAAGTCGCATGTATGCTTTGAAAAGCAGCCAGTTGACATTGCATCGTACTGTTTCATCGGCTTCTCGCAGGCATCGCTCTTCATTTTGATTCAGCGTTTGCTTTTACTGTCAATGTTTTGCAGATTTTTTTTGTGAATATACCCATTAATCGTAGTCTTAAATGGTATATTGTGGTTGTTTTTACAGGGAGAAGTAGGTGTGGCAGACCCTATGAAATATGTATAAGTTTTCAGGATACTATCAACCGTCGAGTCGATATGGACACATCCCTTCGTGTATCCGTTTCTACCTTTCAATTTGACACACAGACTTCAACGAATATTTGGCACGTCCAGCCTCCACAAAGAAGTAAAAACCAGAATTCTACATATTTATTCGACAGATTTAAGAGTCTTAAGAACTTTGGAAATACAAATTAACGGAAATACATACAGAATAATTTTTATTATCAATCATTTTACTTTATCGCATCAAGATCGGATATATACATATATTGATAGTTATAAGATCCTTTAAAGTAGTTTTTATACAGTTAAAGTTTAGAGGTCTTAGATCGCACTACATAGTTATGTATAATTTAAGTGATAAAGACTAAATATTAAAGAGGTATCTTATAGTCGACTTTAGTGTTCTCACTAGTTTTTTTTTTACTATTTTTTATCCTTCTTGTATCAGGTTACGATTTGGGCCTTATTGCGGTGTATTGTTTCCACAGACCGTGGGCAAATGTTAGGGCAATGTTGGCCCAATCGATTGTAGTCGTAACGTATGCGGTTTTATTTACTGCTCGCGCGCTCTATTGAAGCGTTTTATATTGTTCCGTTGGGCAGATGCTTTGCTGGCGTTTGGGGACTGTAACTGTATTTCAATATTCCACTCTCAGTTAGACGATGGCAGCTTAACTGAAGAATGCATTTAACCGAATATATCATTACATTGAATATTTGAATCTAAATTTTAAAAAAATTCAATCATATTAAAATTGCATAAAGGCTTAATTCTAATTATAGATCTTTAATCAAGATGCTAATTCAGTTCACAAAATAACTTATACCCGAGGAACTAAGAAACTTAGAGCAAAAAGATAGATGAAATACCTTTGTGAGAGCTGAGTGCCAGCTTAACACCTTAAAGTTAAATCGCAAAAAACAAGAGCATCATTCAGCAGAAGATACACAAACGCATGACCAACATGTGCAATTTAACCTTAGACCCGTAGGTTACGGGCCACGGGCCGAAGGAGGGGGCAGAGTCCTCACAAAAGATACAACAGAGCAGAATAACAAAAAGAAAAGACATTTGGCAGGGCTGCCGGGTGTGGTCGGGCAAAGAGGAAAGAGCGAAACAATTTCGCCAGCACTTAACCATTTAAACCCTAACTGAACCGAGAGGGCACGTTTGACCCTGGACCCATGGAGCAGTGCTGGGGATCAGGTTCAGGACCAGAAATAGAACCAGCCCGGCACCTGAAACAGTATAAGAACTATAAGGCAAAGCGTGCACGTGTGAGAATTGAACGGGATGTTTTGGCTCAAGATTTAGCTGGGGTTGTGTGGGAATACATCCACACCACATAGCACACCGCACCACATGAAGAAAAAACACAAAATTAAAACCACAAAGGGTTTAAATTTATAACCAACGCGATGCTGCGTTGGGAGGTCGAATGAGATGCGGATGTGTGGGCGTGGCTAACAAGCAGGAAAATGAAAGCCACAGTGAAATGCATTTTAGAAGTTGCAGGGCGCAAAAAGTGTTGCCTGCTTGTGTGATGGCGACGATTTGAGGTCCTGACCCCGCGCCGTATGCGATAAAATTTGTTTTTTTTTTCTCTTCATCTCTTTTCTCCATTCTCTATTCCCCATTTCATGTTTTGGTCAACTGACGCTCTGTTTGATATAGCAACTGGCAAAATGGCAGCTCACCTTAACGGAAAACTCAACTGAACTGAACTGAACTGTACA
Organism: Drosophila putrida; assembly: GCA_037043535.1. Taxonomy (NCBI): domain Eukaryota; kingdom Metazoa; phylum Arthropoda; class Insecta; order Diptera; family Drosophilidae; genus Drosophila; species Drosophila putrida. The sequence goes on from JBAMBI010000471.1 coordinate 3,701,441, forward strand.
GAATGGGATACTTTTTGCCCCTTGCAACGAGTTGCACACACAAAAACTTGTCACATGTGCAACGCAACATTTCCTCTGTATGTTTAGGTCTGCTTTTGTGTGGGTGTGGGTGCAAGGTTGAGGGTATGTTGCTCACCACTTTTTTGTAGCTTTTAGTCGAATTTCAAATGTTGCTTACTCTGCTGAATAGTTGGACATTGCCATGTGCCAGAATTGTTTGTGTTGTTCTCGTTCCCTTTCAGTTTTTTATGTTTTTTTGTTTGGTTTTTGGGTGGCAATCTGAGCTATGACAGTGACACTGAATGAAGCTGCAACATACTTACATGTGCCACACTATTATTAAACCTATAAATTTAGACAAACACCTGCAACACATGTCGCATTAACAACAAAACTTCAACTATAACTACGAGTATTTTAACGCAAACACGCAGGTCTCGCATATTTCTCACAATTTATGCAGCTGCCAACCATTTTTGCATCTGTTTCCGCTAAGTATACCAAGTAGTTTAATATCTTTTGGCTTATCTGCTGACATAGACGATTCTATTTCTCCCATTACCCCACTTTTTTGTCACAATATTTTGCGCACTTTACAAACACACATTAATTCCTAGTGGATCCCCGAGCTGATTTGAGCTATAAAAGCACGTGATTTGCTTATCCGAGTAGCAAGCGTACATTCAAGAGGCTTTGAGTGTGAGGATGGTCGGCAACAGATAGTGGTGTGTGTGGGGTGGCAACAACACAGGTGTTTCACTAGAAACTGATTTGTGACGTTGACGTTGTTGTACTTGTTTTAGCCAAATGCCACAACTCGTATAAATTGCTCTGATTTAATAGCATTGCCGTTGAGCAAGTAATGACTCAGATACTGGCAAGCAGTACTACTTAACTGCTGTACGTCTATGGGATAATATTGATAATTAGATAATTAAAAATGTACACAGACGAACAAACAGCAAGAAAGCTGGGTACGTTATAGGGTCAGTGCTTTCTTTTCGATTCTTTAACCCGACTCTGTACCAAGTAGAATAACGGAACCACTATAATATATGCAAAAGATTGTAACATATGTATAGGAAGAATGATTAATTTTCTTTAATATTAATATATTATTAATAGGTTTAAAGTTGCACCTTTAAGATATGCAATTGAAGCTATCAAATATAATATTTATAATTTTTCACCTTTCTCTCATCTGTTATTTTTTTCGTGAAACTAAAGAAAATATTTTGATATTAAAGCTTAAATTTGATGGTCAGCTCCAAATTTTTGGATATTTATGTAACATGTTAGACAGGTCAATAGACGGCACAGACCACATACTTCACGCGAATCCGGCTGCTGGAGCACCTTCAAAATCCTCATAAAAAGCAATTGACACCCACATATTCGAGTAAAATTGTGTACGAAGTTGTGGGGAAAAGTCCTTTTTCTTACTGCCTTCTTTGGTAGCTTGGTTTTTCCTTTTCGGAAACGTGCTTATTCTGCTCAATGAACTGAAAAATATTGTTTACCTCTAGGTATTCTCTGCTGCTACCTTAGCTGAGCATCGTTTAAGTTGTGGATTCTGATTATTTTTTTGAGCGACTCCTATTGCACACACTTTTCAGTTCCTCTTCTTATTTGTTGCATATTGACGTTCTGTTTTAATATACCATGAATACACGAGCGAAAGGAGCTGCAGACAATTCATTGATCATTCGTCATAAGGGATTTCGCCGCCTCAACTGCAGTCAGCTTGAGTGAATGTTGACACTTGATTTTTAAAGTTTTTTTATTTCAGCATATTTTTGTGGCCAGCACGCATATATTTAAAAATAATTATTTAAAAATAGTTAATAGTATTTAATTTGTTTTATATAACCAAACTATTTTCAACAAACTTTTAATTTTCTAAGCACTTTATTGTCGTTTATAGCAAAAACAAAGAAGGGAATCAACAAGGTCTAAAGCAACTAAAGAAACGATAAAACTTGTATTTTTTACAAAACGACATTTCACATATTTTAGACAGTTAAGCTTAGTGGGCATCGCATTTTGTACCCTTCTCAATTAAGTTGACACTGCGTATGCGTAATATACGGCGTCCGTGTGCTTATGTGTATGAGAGTGTGTAGAGGATAGGGTAAAGCAAAGAGAACATGCAAATAATATATGCAAAAATTATGATGATGACAAAAAAAGTTTTGCGCTGTCGTTGCTTTTGAACTTTGCTTGACCAAAAAGCATTGCCCAAATCCGTGCCTTTGTCAAACTCGAAAACAATTTGCCAGACACATGAGGTAAGCAAACAAGAAATGCCCTGTACTTAAATCTTTAAATCTTTCCAACTAATACTTTAAGTAAAAACAAAAAATGGTAATAAATGTAATATTTGTTAACCTTTCAATTTGCTTTAGGAACCACAAGAAGAGTAATCAATCTTAAGTAATCTTGACTTGAACACTAATTTACTGAGTTTGGGTTTAGTGTAGACCATTAGAATATACTTCGAAAGTTTGGTGCAAATTTAAAGCAAATTTTTTTTAGTCAGGCCCAACCAAAGTTTTCTAGAAATTGAAATATTTTGCGTCTTTTAAGCATCTCGTTTTCTTTATACTCTCCTACAAAATAATGGCTTGAGTTTTTATATGCTGTATATTTTTCGGTACGTCTTTATCTGAAACGATAATTTTATTGGACATTAAAATCATTTACGTGACAGGACATCAACGCCAGTTACCAAAATATTAAAAAGCCATCTGAATGTGGCATAAAACAAAGCAAAAAATGTAACACGAGGCATAACTTGGTCGCTGATGCGTGTGTGCTTGTAATGACAATAATAACAACAACTTGGCAACTTGGCAACTTGGCGTACACGAAAAGTATCACATATCATGGCCATCAGTCATAAACTACTAAAGAAGCAGCCGGGCCACTTTGACATATGCCCACGATCGACTGCAGCTCCAACTTCAACTTTGCTTTAAGCTAACATGACATAAAACGTAAATGGCATAAAAAGCTATAATGTCCTGCTTACTTTTAAGATAAACAATAAGAAACAGTCGCCTTTTTTTGTTGTTCTGGGAGAGACAAAGGCTGAACTGCTGCCAAGTTATAACTCAGTTCAGGCAAGTCACATGCGAGACACGCCACAGAACACGCCAGGCGTTTGGCCAATTGAAGAACGACCACCTCAAATGTTTCTCATGAAATTGGCACGAGGTTTTAATTGTAAGAGAAATTTAAAAATTTATCATGTTCTATTGCATTTATCTGTATTGATTTAGAAATTTTTCTTATAAATAATAATTCGGCAATGCTGAAATATTTATTCAATGTTGTTATGTGAAAAAATATTTAATCTGCCTATGGTTCGACATCATGTTTACAAATGTAAAATGATATAAAATTTAACGATTATTTGTTTTTGACGATGATATTTATATTGCTATTAATATGTATTCTTCGAAGCTTACAATTTGTTTATGGCAATTCATGTCATTTCGATAGACAAAAACAAAACAGAACACATTCGAGCTGCCGTTACAATGACAAATGGCAACTTAATTCAATTGGGCCAATTTCATCCCCTTTTTGCTTTATCTCGAGATACAGAAACTTGGTCTTAAAGGAGCGTGTTGGAGTAAAAGTTTTTTTTACATGCGAAAGTAGCGAAGTATATCGACGAAATGTAATACGTATACGCACTGTCTCCTGTTTGGCGACAAACGCTGCTGTATATGTATTTGTCCACAACGAAACGACGCGTCGTTTGTATATCGTTGCTCAAGCCTGCAATTTATTATTACTGTTGGGCATGTATCCAAAATACAATCCAACTGTCAATAAAAAATAAATATCTATGCATTTGACCAAGCAAATATTTAAAAAACCAAAGGTAAAATTAAATAAGGGGCATGTCGGCATTAACAGCCACAATTTGTTGCGACTCTCTCTTAAAAAGAATATGGGTCAAATAGGACCATACAGTTGCAGTTGATATTTCTGGGAAGTGAAAATGAAACATAAATTTATGATTGCTGCCACATGCTGGCAATCCAGTGCCCGCTGTGTTCTCTGCGGTTGTTTATTTATGCGTCCCCAACAAATGTATTATTGAAATAAAATAGATTTGTATCGCAGGTGTGACACTCATTGCGCTCTTCTTTCTCTCTCTCTCTCTCTCTCTCTCTATCTCTATCCTTTCTCTTCTGGCCATCCCCATATTTTCTGCCTTTGTGACCGCACTTACAAGCAACGCTACCCACAAACCAGCGTACCCTAACTTATCACGCCCTCCCTGGCCGCAGATCACACACCCTTCCATACGGACATGAACAGTTCTATAGTTAAAATATCCCTAGATAGCAACAGGCCGGCATCATTTTGCGTGTGGTTATTGACAAATGTATATTCAATTGTTTTTTTTTGTTCCAATTTCTCATTCCCCCTCTCTGTTTCATGTTTCATTCTCTTTCATCCTACCGTTATGTAGGATGACTGCTACGTGACGCTTATTACAATTTTTCTCACCTGCGTGTTTGCTTACATGTTTTATTGAGCTGCAATTATTTGCGTTCCTCTCTTTTTGCACAGCCCTAACACTTCATTGAGGTCAGTTGCCATGAGCGGATTATATTTAAATTTGTAAGTATATAAAAACGCGAAAATGTTGGAAAAATACTGGAATATTGGAGAGGCTCCTAGATCTACACTAGTAGGCCCAATTAGTTCGACAAAAAGGTCGCTCAGATTTCCATCTATGTATTTCTGATTTTGTGTAATGAATACATCGGGGATTAGATAAGTGTAATAGCAGGGAATATCATAAAGCTACCATAGGAACGATCGGTGCAAAATCAACATATTACAAATTAAAAAAAAACGGTTGGCTTATATAGGTTTGCTTTGGAATGCCATAGTTATCTTGCGCAAAATTTGTTTTTGTTGAGGGACATTTTCATCAAAGTCCACAAGAAAAAAAATACTTTGATTAACTTTTGCATTTTGGCTGTTAAATAGTCCAAATAATATAACAATTTTACGACTTATATTATTTTAGTAAGTAAATTTGAATTACATTTCGATTGTGGTTTTTAGAATTTAGTGTAGTGAAGTGCTTAGGTTGTCAAATTTACTGTTTGTATTTGTAAATACAACAAATAAAAACAAAAATATAAAAAAATTATTTTATTTTTTTTTTAAATAAAAGTAATTAAATTTCGACTATTAAAGTTGAGTTATAGCTCAACAACTTTATATATCAAATGCGCTGGGACTGGAATATGGGCAAACCTTTTCACACTGCGCGTATACGTAATATCTAGATTTCATCCACGCTGAATTCGTTTGTCCAGGTCCGTTTTTTCATTGTCCATTTTTATGTGACAGAATTTGGAATTTTTTTCACTTTGTTTAGTGTCTTTTTTCATGCAAACACTTGTTTATTCCATGCAGCGCGACGTTGCAATTGAAATTGAAAATGTTTTAGACCAAAAATCACATACGAAAAAATAGATAAAAGTAAGGCTACAAATAAAATTGGCGCGACGATAACTAACAAAATTGAATACAAATAACAAAAGAGTTTATATAGTTTTATTAATTTATTTTATTAAACCAATTTTTTCATTATGCGATTTAGATTGCTTGGAAATTTAGTACAACACTGACTTTAGTAAAATATTTATTTCCCCTTCTGTCTACACTTTGTGTCGAATTACTAATCTTGCCTTTATTTTTGTTTCCCTGTAATGACTGCATGCAAATATTTTATTAAGGTTTTGAATGGTGCTGTGTCATCTTGAAAAAGGGGAAGTCATAATAAGAATTAATACTTCACAAAGGGAAACAATATGCAAAAACAAGAATGAATTTTGGCAGCCTCAATTTTAGCCATGTATAAGGTTGAGTCTACAACACTTTTCTGTGGCCAGAAGCACTACTATTTTGTAGTTGCAACACGCTCAAACGCTGGGCTTATGTGATTGGAACTGCACAAAAAAGATGCTCTGCAATTAAACGATATGAACAAACTTACACACATATACAGACCTACAAGTTCAGGGATGCCACAGAAATTTCAGAGATGTCGGTTTTAAGCTGGTTTCCAATTCTGTCAAACTAAAAATATAAATTTTTTTAAAATATACTCCATGCCTTTTTTGTCTCATGGAATAAATTTGGAGTTTTATTAAATCTCTCAACAAATATTTTAAGTTTTTAGCTTAAACCCAGCTTGTTTTGTTGTTTGGTTGGACTTTGGGTGGATTGCTTTTCTGTTGCAGCCCTGATTGTGTTGCTTTATGTGAGGAACGTCAATCAGAAATAAAAATTGGCATAGGGTCTAGCCTAAATTAAATGTCAGTCATGTGCTTTGATCGATAAGAAAGAAACAGAAGTTAAGCTTGCAATATCAGCCGCATAGCGCCTTCTACTACCAACTTCCGATTAGGACTCAAGCAATAACACATTTTGACCGAACAATGGTCGAGGCAAGAACACAAATTTGCATAACAATTCGTTTCAATTTAAACAACATTTTCTTGAACTATAGCCACATTGTGCTGGCCATTATTACCGCTGCTCAACCTGAAGTCAAGCAGCCCAAAACTGACTATCTTAATAAATGCGTATGCAACAATTTGGGGTTAAATAACAAGCAGACAATAGGAGTCACTTGGGAAGCTTTGGCGATGCTGGTCATGATTTAAGATGCATCTAACTGCATGAGGCTATAATTCAAATAACAGAATTTTTATTCTCTCTGGCTCTTTCTTAGTCTCTCTCTCTTTTCATCTTTGCTTTAAGAATACATAAATACAGACAAGTGAGCGCTCAGCTTGGTACTTGGATTTCATCTGGGATGCAGCCAAGTGTCTTGTGCCCAACAATAACTTAATTGCAAAGTCATGTTTGCTTTGTGGCCATATCTTGTCTTCTAAATAGTTGCTACCTGTTCTGGTTACAGCTGTTTCTGCTGCTGCTGTTGTTACTCTACTGCGGTTAATCTAACCCAAACACACACCCACACACACAAGATCTATGTACACTATACACAGAGGCGTAGCCAGATATTGGCAGGGGGATAGTAAGATATTTTCCCTCCCTAAAGCCTACGAACATAAGAAGAAAATTAACTATCTAATGTAATTAAAAGTTGGAATATTGTAATTGAATAATATTTTTCGTACACTAAGCTAGATTTTTAAATTATTATTACTATTATACAATTATCAAATTATTCGAAGAATCGGTTCAAGTAATTAACAATGGCAGTACGAGGATATATCAATAAAAACCCTTAAAGACGCTGATTTTAAACACAATTTTTTTTATTGTTCAAAGTAGCCTCTTTTTGGGTTAATACACATTAATAATTAATATACAGTGAATAATAATATAAAAGTTATTTATTAAAAACAGCTAATATCGCCTAAGAGACAACTGTGCATTTGTTGCTTTCTTTGTGCAACGCACACATTGACTCTTGAGTTGCTTTGGATACAGATTTGTACTAGAACTTGAACTATTTCCCCCTTGTACCCCTTCCTTCATTCCAGCTACGGCTTTGACTTTTTGAGAGCAAACACCACAAGGCACATTAAAGTTGGTGTCATGGTCGAGGATGGCACGTTTTATAAATGAGGTTACCTATTGCGATTAGTTATACTGGGTCAAAACTCAAACCGAAATCTGTTAATAAGCTTACTGACAACTTACTATTAATATTCAATTGTAAAATACATGGAAATGTGGAAAATCTTTACGTATAAAGTAAAATTCACAGTGTCGCTTTTAAAGCCTGTTTCTTCCTCTATTTATTTTGACCAGCACACAACATACGCATATCAGAATAAAGTCATATAAAAACAAAAAACAGTGCTATCATGGAACAAGTCACCAGCACCGGGCTAGCCCAGGTAGGATATTTACTCACTAACGTCTTGTACTAGCCGTTGAACAGGAGCCATGGATCAACAATATTATTAAGGGTCTGTACACAGCCGACTCGAAGTTAAAGTGGGACCAAGGCCACCCACTACCAAGAATATGCATAATGGAAATGTACCAAGTTGGAGAGGCTACAGCTCACCTTCCGTCGACTCTTTAACCAAGATAAAAGAGAAATAGATAGTCTGGCCTATAATAAATAGGTTGGAAAGGCCAAACACAAAAATTTTGGTGCCTTTTGCGAAAGCCTAGATAGCACGACTGGGAGCAACGAAGGGATAATACCTCTCCCAGTAGAATAAGATAGTAGATGGCATCTACTAGATGGTAATAGAAACTAGAAAGGCGGTTAATTACATAGAAGTATTTTTTGACATTATACTGAACTTTCACCCCTTCTACAAAATTGTGCGATAGCTAAGTGCTCTAGAACATAGTTGAGAAATCATGGGTCCCATCACAAAATAACCAATGTCTCTTAGGCCTTTGCGCACATATGGAGCAATCAAAACTTATTTAAAAGTGGACAATTTTCAAAAAATTCTCCTTCCAAATGAGTTTGAGAGTATTACTTTTAATTTGTAAGATTTTGCCAATCTACCGCATTAGCATTTTGGAAAGTCAACGACCAATATTTTAAGTCCAAAATCAGTGCCGCTTTTCAATTCGCCGCTCTATATTCGAAAGCTAATTGTTTAAGGATTATTTTTGTATTGTATGTATTTATTTTATCATCTAGCTGGCATTTTAACGAATGGTGTAAAATCAACCCTTAAATCAAAAACCGTTTTCGTTTCTTAAGATGTCAAAGCAAAACTCAAAGATCAATTCACAATTAACTACTGGTCAATCGAAAAGTTTTTGAAACAGAAAGGAAAAAATGCAGTAATCTCCGGTGGAGCAAGCTCGACAGTAGGAGACCCTGTACTTTTTGAGTGCAAAGCGTTCACTGTAGATTGTTTCAATTTCAATAAATTTCAATAGATGGCGCCACAACGAAGATAGTTCATAAGATAAGCACAGAGGGCGCTAGCGTCTCTTCTTCTTCCTTTTGCCCGTAACATTGTTAGTTGAATAGCTTCCGTACCATCCGAATGAATGAAATTTTCAGGATAATTTCGGACCATAGTGTATATTATATGTACAAAGAATCAAGACGCTAACATTAAAGGCGCTCTTGTAATTTGACTTTGAAATTTTGTATTTCGATTTGCCGGGGCGGAGGGGGGCGTGGTAAAAATCTAAAACAAACTTCATCAACTTAAGATATAGATGAATCTACATGCCAGTTTCGGTGTCTCTAGCTCCTATAGTCTCTGAGATCTAGATGAATAATAAGGGATAAACTACATTTTTCCTTTAGTGTTATCCCCTCTGAACTTAAAAGATTTTTTCCGGCGATTTTCCATCCCGTTAACCCCCTCTCTAAAGTGTTCTTCCGAAAGTCCTTTAAAATACATCACTTCACCATTTAAATTAAATGGTTCCCAAGTAAAAATTTTTTGAGTTGTGGGATCGAATAGAAATCAGAGGGTACAGTTGGAGGTTCTGGCCGTCCACAAGGTGGATCATTGGTACTTGTACGACTACGTTTAAACTTTAAGGTCCGTCTTTGAAAGGGCAAACAAAAGATCAGTCCTATAACTATTTTACCAAATTGGTATATATTTCTCTTGCTAATAAATTATCCAATAAAACAGTTTAGTATTGCACAAATTTCAGTTTTCTCCATGGCTAAGAAAATACCAAGACATGTGATCTTTAAGCCGCTGATTAAACAAAGCTTTTTGACAGATTGACTTGAAAGCTATGACATGCTTAAAAGAAGAATAGAGCTTTCAAATGATTTGCAGCATTTGGTTCTAAAAGAGCTAAAAAATCGACATCAGTTGTTAGGGTCAAAATAAAATTTATTGGCACATATGTATATACATCCTTAACGATATTTTCCAAAAACATAATTTGCTGTATATAAGTTTTGATAGCAGGTTATGCCCTTTCTGGCTTAGTTTGCAAAGTTGTATTCCTACGAGCGCCAGTCTGATCAGCTCGAAAAAGACAATCCATTCGGTCAGCCTCAAAGAACGAATAAACTACGCGCACATTGTTAGTGAAGCCTCCGCCGTCTTTCCAAGCACTTACAATTACAATGGGATCGCCATCAATAATTAAATCACTTTTTTTAGCATTTGTTATTGCGAATCTCACACGAGCATCAACATCACTGGCAAAGCTTTCGCTGCATTCTGTGGGATAAAGTAGTGGCAGTACACCACGATGTAAATTAACCCAGCGAGCTGCCTTCTCACATCGAGTAACTGCCATAATTGGACAACTTGGTCTAAATTTGCTAAGCAAAGCTGCAGAACGTCCTGATGTGGTAAGTGCTATAATAAGAGTTGCTTTAGCTCGTCTAGCTGTTTCAACGGCAGTTATGGCAATTGAATGTGATGCATCCAGTTCATGTGTTTCATGAACCAAATCATTAAATAGATTCCGGAACCACACCACCTTTTCAGCCTCGCGACAGAGGGAATCACAGATATTAATAGTCTCCACGGGATGTAACCCAATTGCAACCTCGGAGGATAGCATAATACAATCAACGCCATCAATGACTGCATTAGCTAGATCAAAACACTCTGCACGGGTCGGATATGGATTAAAGCGCATTGATTCTAGTAGATTGGATGCAATAATTACTGGCTTGCCAGCCTTATTACATTGAGCCAGTACCGACTTTTGTGTTATTAAAAGTTTTTCAACAGGTATTTGGGTACCTAGATCGGCTCGACTTAATAGCAATCCATCTGCAGAATTTAAAATTTCCGGTACACGGCTCAGTGCAATTTTACTATCCACTTTAGCTATGATCTTTATATGCTTCCCTTTATCACCGAGCACAGAGCGTAACTCTTTAATATTCTTGGCGCTACGTACACCTGAAGCGAAAACAATATCAATATTAGCTCTTACACTGAATTGTAAATCATGCATGTCCTTTTCAGAAACTGCCGGCAAGTCAACCTCTACCTCAGGTAGAATAACATTGCAATTGTTACCGAGTACGCCCCCTTGAATTACTTCACAGAGAAGGCCATCCACCCCTACTTCAAGAATATTAAGAAACAGTTTTCCATCATCAACGAAAACTCGATCTTCCGGCTTTGCAACATTAATAATATTTGGATAGTCCACATAGACTGCTTCCTTACTCCCTTTATCGTAAAGATCTCTATTTATAGATAAGCGGATATTTTCTCCACTACGTAATACAATTTCATTTCCACCATCCAATAAACCGGTGCGAATCTGTGGCCCACGCGTATCAACAGCAAAGGCCACTGTAATTGTTTGGCCAGTTTCTTCTTTTATGCGTTGCAGATTCATATTTACCATCTCCATAGTTTGTGTATGCAGCTCATGTGATTCGTGGGAAAAGTTCAATCGAAAGATATTAACATTCTTCATTAACATTTTGTAAATAGTTTCTAAATTTCGTGATGCCCGTGAAATAGTTGCAATAATTGAAACTAATCTACGATGTGCCATTTGCTTCTTCTCATTTAACTCGCATATGTGACTCAATTGCGTTGAAGTCTTTCTAATATTATCTTTGGTGGGTAGCGACATTATTAAATAAAAATTGTAAATTATATTACAGAGAATTTTGTTTTAATTTGAGTGTTTATTGTTTAGATTATAAACTGAAATTTGTTTCAAGGAAGTTTAACCAAGGTGTTTTTAAACAAGCCGACGTATTCCCAAAACTTAATCAAAATTCATAATCTGGGTCGATGTTTTTCATCCAAACCGATCCCGGACTTGACAACTTGCAATTGTACGAAATAGTCGTAAGATATACAGTTTTCAATTTCTACTGTCTTTCGTATCAGCTTTGTAATACTCTCACGGGTTTTTTGAATATAAATAGTAACGTTTGTTTAACTCTCGCTAATAGCTTAAAAAAATGCGACAAATATACATATGTACATATATAAAGTGTTGTACTCATCGTCAGACAATTTTCGTCCGCTTAAAGGGAGCGTCCGCTTAATGGATTAATTCTTTATTTTTGCCCCAATTTTCATTGTTTGTTCAATATATCGTTGATTTATTATTGTACTAATAATGACTTTCCAAATATTTAATATATTTAAACGTTTTGTTGTCATCTTTAAATCACTTTTTTGACCGTATACTTTAAAAAAGTACACATTGGTTTTTGTGAAAAAAAATGCAGAAGGAGTCGTGGAAGACACCATAAAATATTTCAGAAACATTCATTTAAATTGCATGAGAAGAACTTAAAAAGTGTTCTGCAAAATATTATAAGTTTTTAATAAAATTTTGTTTTACAAATAAATAAAGAAACAAAGCTTGCTTTTAGCTTTTAAGCTTAGTATAATAATTATAAAATTTAAATACTTATTTTTTTTTGGCAAAACCGACAATTAAATACAATAAAATGAGTTTTTTTGTAAAAAGGGAGAAACATACAATCTGTAACATAACCAGTTCAGAGACAGTGCATGTTAAGAAAATTATTATTTATTACTTTTTCATTATTACTGAACATTACTAAAATACTTTTAAAAATTGGGCATGGTGACAGTTCTTAATTTCTAACTTCTAGATACATAAAAGAAATAAGTACGTGCAGCTATTAGCAGCACATTTAAAGTAAATTCACAAAACAAAGGAGGAGAACACAAAAAACATATAATAAATATTTGGCCGACATTTTGATGTTGTTGCTGTTACTCATGCTTTTGTTGTTGCACATGGTCGCTGTCCGGGCATAAAGTTTAAAATTGAGCTAGCCAAAGCAAAAGAGAAGCAGCAGCAGCTTTTAGTTTTATTGTCATTTCAATGTATTTCCGCACTTTTAACCGCAGTCGCACATGCCTTGTGACCCAACTGCAAAAAAAGCAGAAAAAAACCATAGAGAAAACAAAAAATATTTCAAGCAGCTTCGAAGCCATAAAAAACTGCATTTGGCAGTTGTCGCCGAAAGGCAAACTACATCATCGCAGCTCTCTGTTGTATCTCTTAGCCAGTTGCAGAACCAAATTTATTCTGTTCTCTTTGTAGAGGTTATTACAACTATATTAAATTTCAATTTCTACAAGGAAAAGAACATCGCAATTTTATTGCACAGTGCATTAGTTTAGCTTGCTATATTGCTTTAAAATCTGATTAAAATTCAATCATCTTATATACATTTTACAGCTTAAAAAAGGGTATTTAATTTTCGTCTTTTCGATTATATTAGATCTCTTTCATTTTATTCAAACATTTGGCGCAATGTCGCACAGATTTGCGTGCCAACGACATATTTAAAATGTTGAAAATTATTTATAATTAAAAGTTGGAGGCCAGAAAGTTTTTCTACTACGAGTATGGCGCTGCCAGCTTGTAACCCTACGTGTCCCTCTCCCACCAACTTCACACACATACATTCAGACTCAGCTCTGGAGCCGCACAAAGGCATTGCTGTAGCTGTAGCATAAAATTTTTTAATAAAAGTACTGGAACAGGCCGGGCAGTTCGGGGGAGCCGTAACGGTAGCCGGAATGATTGTTATTTACGCAATGGCAATAATAATCCGTATATTTGCACGCCCAGCATAAACACACACATAGCACATACATCCATAGACTTTAATACCTAAATGTGAGAGAGTCTGGGTACATATTCGTAACCAGCAGGAAATTCAATTTTCCTTTTTCTTTATTCAAAATTCCAATAACTCACAATCAGAGCGAGTTTTTCGCCTTGCTTGATTTCATTTCACATGAATGCTGCATTGAATTTCTGTGTCTTATTGCGATTTATATATCCTTAATTTTTCTTGTAGTTTCTATTCGGGTTTTTCTTCTATACATCGAGCATTAGAATATTGTGGTTACAAAGATGTAAATAAATACTATTTGGTAGTTTATGGCTGTTGATATTTGATTGCTTACACCACCAAACCAATAAATAAACCTAACAGAGGCTTCTTGAATCGGATTAAAATTGTATTTTATTTTTGCGATCAGCGTGCACTTAACGAACTTAATTAATCAGCTTTGAGTACTAATTTATATGACTTTTCAATACATAAGTGCGTGAAAAGCAGATAGAAAAATTTGGTAGCATCCATTGTGTTACACAACCATTAATAATATAATAATGATCGCTTGAGATTGCAGGAACTGTCAACTCGCTTTTTAACAATATGCGGTATTAACGTATTAAGCTTTTGTAAATTAATCATTCGGTATTTTCCATAAAATGTTGTTTAGTAGGTCATCATTTGACTTAAATTATATTTTTTTTAATTCGCAACGTAAATGCTAAAAGAACTTTGGTCAATACGTTGCAGATTGAGTCAGGAGTTAATACTTTTGTCACTTAAAAGAATAGCAGTGACGTCTTTTATTTGTCTAAAGATTTTTTTCTTATGTATTTTACAATTTCATTTCATAAAATGTTGTACAAAAGTGTAATAATCTAATGCAATGAACATAAAAATTGTTTGGAGCTCAGCTCTTACTTTTCTGTTATATAAATATCAATTATGAGCATATATTATGATTTTCGATTTAATTTTCACATTAAACTTTATATCAACTATTTTTTGTTAAAACAAACGAGCGCTCAGAATATAATTCGTATCGAGGTATAAAAAAAGCCAAATTAAGTGCGCTTTATGGAGTTATAGACGTTTCGTTGTTTTGTTTTACTTTAAAAATAACTTCACTTTACATCAATGTATTGTTTTATTGAAATTTTCTCAATTCAATTACCACTATCGAAAAGCTCAGTTTTCCTTGCAGTCGTTATTTAAGTATTCTTTAAGGCCAACTCACAGCAATTTTCAAACTGTCCAATAAAAGTCAATAAGCAAACTCTAAGATATGCGCATTTTTCAATTACGTATTTGCACTGAGACGCCAAACAATGGCGAACAACATAGTGCATACTTGTATGCAAACATATGTGTGTATAGATCTCCCTTCATGCATATGAGGGCATATAACAAAACACAAATTCAAATGGCATTTTATGCAACATGCTCTCGCATGCAATGTTGAAAAGACAAGCAGGGGATAGAGATTGGTACGGAGAATGGAGGTACATCGAAACATGTAAGCCATGTATTTCATTATGTACGACAAACTGCCTGACACGAGCGGCTAATAACGGCTACGGTGTACACAGACAGCCAGTCATACTAACAGTTCCTGTAGTTGTTATTAGAATAACTGCAGTGACCTAATCCCAGTCCCAGTTCCAATCGCAACACACAAACTAAAACCAATTGCCATTACCAATACCAATCCCCATGCAAATCGCGCCGGCCGAAAAGTAAAAACTGAGTTGACACGGGTCAACAAGCTGGCCTGCTTACAGCAAAATCAAATTAGTATTAGCCGAAAATAAAATTAAGAAATAACATCCAAGCGGACAGTCACTAGCACTTTCTCAACCCCATCTTTATCGTCTCCAGTACCAGTAACAGTACCAGGCTCCTGCTCATTCTCATCCACTTCGTAAACGCTTCCATGCACATGACTGACCCGCACAACTTTAAATATGCAAGAGCCGTTGCCCAAAGCAAGCAAGCAAGCCCTGTGGCACCCACTCGGCACAGTGCCTTTGGTAAGTCAATGTACTTGAGTGCGACCAGACTTTGAATGCCGTAACGCCCAGTCAAGTTTGGGTAGGGCGAACGAGTAATTTTGAGCGCATTTAGTCAAGCGTGGGCCTTTAGTTTAAATCAAGTATTTGTTAAGTGCTGCGATTCGATTTTATAGTCCGCAATGAACTTTATAGACTGCTCGATACTCGGTTCTCGACTCTTGTTTCTGGTCTCAGCTAGGGTCATTTAATCAGAAAGTTGATTACGGAAATTCCATTTCAATTGACGCAGTAAACTTACTCCCTACGTATCCGTTGACGTATCCGTTACATATACAGGAACTGGAAGTTCCATTGTTATTAATTTTATTTATTAATTCGCAATTTATTTGAAAAATAATATAAAAACAATAACACAAAAAAAATTCAAAAATAACCTGGAAACTGCATTAATCATACGTAAAACCAGCGAGATAAGCGGAACAGGAAAAGCACATGTCAAGTGTTTAAATGGTTTTTATTTTGAATTTATTATCCGAGTCCACTGCCAACTGCAGTCATTGAATATATATTATTGAAGGGTTATATCGGAAACAAATGAGATTTGCGAATTTTATTCGAATCGCAAGAGATTGATAAAAAATTGATAAATATTTAATTGATGATAAAGTTTATTTGTATTGATATTCGAGTATTAAGGAGTCATGAGTACACTCGTTATGAATTTTAGCTTTACAAAATAAATTACGCTCTTAAAATTATATACTTGTATCCAGTCAAATTGACACTTGGTATTTACAAAGAAGCTAGCCTAATTGATTCAATCAAACATTGAGTTTTATCTGACACAAGTGAGCTCATCTTATCTTTAATGCTTAAATAATGTATTAATTTACATAAATAATAATAGCTCTAAGATATTTATTTGCGGCGACAAAGTTGTCAGGGAATTAATAAATTTTTAAGATATACTAAAGTCATGTTAAAGAGAGCCTACTTTGTACATAATCAATCAACGCATCATGATAGAATCAAAACATTCGACTAAATTAAGCAAGTTGTTGGCCCATCTTAGCTGGGCTGGCTAACTTGACTGGCCAAGTTGCTCAATGATTCAGGCAAAACAATAAACTCAAACGGCAGATCCAGCCAAGTGAAATTGTCAACAACTTATCAGCTGTACAAATGAGCTGCCCGAGTGCTGGGTAGATGATTATAGGGGAACTACGAACAGCGAGGCACTCGCATTTCCATTGCCGTACAGTTTCCGTTTCCGCTGTGAGCAATGGCGTCGCTGCTGGTGTCCATTGCTGCTGCTGCCTAATCGGGCATCGTTAGTCTCTGCGGGGGCGTTTACCGAGGTCATGCTGTATTACTTGCCCATTGTAATGATGTAGTTGTTTTTGCTATAGCTATTGCTATTGCTATTATTGGTGTTGTTGTTGTTATTGTTGTTGTTGAGGTTGTTGTTTTTGTTTTAAATGCGTTATTGTTGCGCAGGCAACAAACAAGCGCATTAATAACAAACGGCATTGAAAGGCCATGTCATCAAATGAGCTAGCAACAACTCCTGTCTTTCCCTTTGTCTCACTGCCTGCCTGCCTGACCGACTGACTGACTGACTGACTGACTGACTGAGTGACTGTCTAACTGGCAACAGCCACTGATGCTGATTATGGTTGTTTATTTGTGCACGAGAACAATGACAATAGCATTGTATCATCATTAAATGGCCAAAAGTCACGCATTTACGGTTGATGGCCTAAAAATGACGATTGACAAAGGCGACCTGCACAAGTCATTGGTTTTGGCTGCGAATTTAATGGCAACAGTTCCAACGATTACTGCGACCAGGATGATTACAGCTCTCCCACTGTAAACCAACTACAACAAAAGCCCAATGTCCTCTTATCCTACTCCTGCTCCAACTCCTGTAACTGTAACTGTAACTGTAGCTGTCGACTGTTGAATGTTTAGCTGTCATTACGTGTCAGTAAACCATGATCAGGCTTCTGCCTCCTACCTTTGTACCTCTCATTCTTATGCTCCAGCTCCTGCCTCGGGCACATCATCGACGCGTCGCTGTCGATGCCATGCAGTTGGAGCGGCTGCTGATGACAACTGTGTTGTTATCATTTTGGCGTTGGGTTTGGTTTTGCCATGCCAAATTGATTTCATTGACCAGTGACCAGCTTTCAGCTTACTGCTGTACAGTACTTAGTCCTGACAAAGGCCTAGACATTTACTTGTACAGGCTGGTCAGCCGGTCAGACCCTAGTCCGGACGCCAAAGCTAGCAATCCACACATCCGTTTCCGTAGCCCATTCAAATCCACTGACGAGGACAAAAGACTGGACAGTCAATGCAATGCAGAGGTGTGTGTATATAATTAGGCACTGCTGTTGTTCACCAATTGCTGCACTTAAATGGAACATTTCAGGTAACCGAGGGTTGGTCGCAGGACTTCAAATCAAATTTGTTCTTAATTATGCAAATCACAAGTAAACTCCGAATCAGGCTTATTATAATACTGTCATATGTAAGTTAGAACTTAAGGCTTGTCAAAGACTTGATGCATTCACTAATTTTTACTGAGCTCTTTAATATTTAATGATAAAGTTCCTTACAAATTCCTATTTTAATAAAAGACAGTCAAAAAGCTAGCAATTAATGCTGCATTTATGCCTGAAATAATGCCGCTTCTACTTTTCCTAATTTCTACTTCTATTTTTTGGGGGAAATTGCTTATTGTTACATTTCTCGTGGGCTGGCAGTTTTTCTGTTGACGTTTTCTACCAATGACAGTCAGCGATGGAAAGACAAAACCCAAACTCTGTCAGGCACTTACAGCAACAGCAGGCGGACAACGACGACAACAACAACAACAACAACAACAAGAACCGAAAAGAGCAGTGGCAACAACAATGGCTGCCGACTAACAAGAACGTTGGTTAGTTTCCGCTTTACTAACTTTTCGCATTGCGCTTCCAGTTGCCGTTTTTGTTGTTGTTGTTGTCAAATGTTGCCGCCGTTGTTGTAATCCTATTAAAATGCTAACACGCTATTGTTGTTGTTGCTGTTGTTGCTGGCTTTGTTTGTTGTTTCATTTCAATTCGCCGAAACAAAGACTTAAAGTGCTCATTCACCTGATTTTCTAGGTTTTAGTGGCCACACATGCTCAAATGTAGGCAACACTTTTTGCATTTTGTGAACGCGCTCCAGCTTCGACTCGCATGTTTATTTTAAACCCCACTCCATCCATTCCACCACCGACAAAAAGCAACAACAAAAATGTCGACAACAACAATATAAACAAGCAGACCTCGGCAAGCGATTGGCTTTTGTTCGTCTGACTTTCGCTAGAGTGCTTGGTCGAAGGGAGAGAGAAAACTAAAAGGTGCTGAATGGTGGCAATTGTTCAGTTTAAATCGGCCTCATTTTAGACCAGCTATTCGTGATACTCAAGTGAGTATGGCAGGGTATGTGTATGGGTGAGTGTAAGTATATGACATACTTTTCGAGAATACCTAATACTCCAACTGTCGCTGAGGGTGCTCCAATTGGTTTAGCGAATTATGCGCTGATTGAAGTGCTCAGTATGGCAGGGAAGAATAATAAGAATCCAAGTGAATGGCTCAAATTTAATATGGTTATTAACCGATTGGTTTTCGTCACTGAAACCCATACTTGAAACAAAATTTTTATTTTGACGAAACCATAAAAACCGTTTAAAAACCGATTTCTTTTATATCGATCATGTACATATATATTTATATGGCCAGTAAAGAGAGCCTAACCATATTTTCTCAATATATGGTATTGTACTACATACATTATCACATGCACTTTAAGCATAAATGGATTTTTAGATTTAAATGTAATTTAATAATTCAAGTTTAACCAATAAATGCATTACTTATCAGTTAGTCTTGAATTAACTTCTTAATAACACAGCCACATAAAAAAATATAAAATTTCTGACCTGGGGGTGCGACTTTGTTAACCCTATGTTTTTTCGGTCGCTGAAACCGAATCCGAAGTCTGTTTGACCCCATCACGTCAGGCTTTCGAGATAACCTCAACTGGATAGGTCAATGTTTAAAACTGCTCAGTATGAATTTTTTGTTGTATTTTGAACATTCGAAACCAAACTTACAGATAATATATTTCGTGGTTTAGTTTACATCCTAAATAAATTTGGATCGGAGAGCTATATATTAGACAGCTGTCATGGGAACAATCAGTTGAGATCAGAAAATAAATCCTTAGGATAAAGTGTTTTGTAGATTTTAAGGCTATCTTAACCAAACTTACCGGAAATGTTTTTATGACTAAGGATGTAAATTATAGTATGAAATAAATAATCTTTGAATTTGGTTCCGATACCTCTGGCTTTTTGTCCTTTTCTTGAACGAGCTAGTTACTCCAAGGTTCTTCCATACATTTATTGTGCAGATCAAGCTTGTTTTAAAAATTTGTTTACATTAATTTATATTAATTTTAATTTTATTTAATGTTTAACTTCGTATCGATTGAATAATAAGAAACAATTCAAGAAAAAATGCTTTACACCGCCGGACAAAAAGATTTTTTAATTTAATATTATTTCTCTACTTTTTTATGTATGTATAGAATCTCAGCAGCTTACATCTGGTGGGCAAATAAAACATCTCAAGAATTTTATGTGCAAGGCAATAAATTTCAGGCACACAACACACCCATTGACACATACATTTGTAAGTACATATATGTATTCCCATGCACACAGTTTGCAACAAGCGCTATTTATTACGATTTGGAGCAGAGCAACAGCTTTCATATGACCAACTGATCAACCGATAGCATTTCCGCTCATTTCTCTGGTATCCTGCATTTTCTTTACACACACACTCGCACATGTAATATTTATATTTATTGCATGTTTTTGGTGTTTATTTTTTTGGAAAAAGTAGAAAACTTTAATTGTGTCTTTAGCTATTTAATTTGTTTTCCACTTGTTCTTGTTAAGGTTTAGCGCACTTTCATTTATTCAACATCATTCAAGGCCATGTCCTTGACCCTGCCTTGCGTTATGTTTTCATTGGACTGCACCCACAGACAAATTGCCGTAAAAGTCACAATAGTCGTCATCGTCATTTCAGTCCATTGGGCAGACAGCTTTGAGTAACCAGAATGTGCGTTGCGGCCTCATCTTAAGATGCCATTGCCAGGGCTTAATATAGCAATAGTCGGAACATTTTCGTTCATCATTGGGGTCGCTGTCACGTTTCTGTGTATTGGGGAGCATCTATTTGGCTAAAGTCTGCTAGAAATCACGTCTCAGCTGACACAGGACATGTTTATGGCCATTGAACTGTGAGCTGTGTGGAGCCAATTTTTCGACCAACTCTTTAAACCATAAATAAGCGCAGAGCCTCTCATTATGCAGTCGGCGATTTCAGCCAAAAAACTACGAAAGGGTACTCCATCTGTGCTCTTCAGTAATCTATTGCCCAGTATCACGCACGTTTCGTCTATTTACGGCTATCGACAAGGCACTTAGTAACAAAATACCATACAAAAACACAAGCAAATCGAAAAAACCTTTCTGGATATGCTCAAAGCATCTCTAAGCAGAAATGCAATTCTAAAAATAAATAGATTAATAAAATAAAATTGAGCTAATTCATAAAATAAATTATTTGGATCAATGTTAATTCATTATAAAAATAGTTTTTAAAATTATTAACAGCACATCAATATTATTTTCTCTCTTTGATTTTACTTAATGCTTGAATAATATTCTCGCTTTGGATTTCCTTCAGTCTTATTTATTTTAATATTCTTTAAAAAAGAAAGAAAAATCTCTAGTTACATGAAAAGTTTTCTCTGACTGATCAAATGTCTAACCTGTTATCGCATCTTGTTGATCAGTGTAATTGAAATGACCACTACTAGCACCGCGAGTTCAATTGAAATGGTAAACAAATCAGAATGGTCCCAAAAGCATGACATTAACACACAGGCACCAAATGGCACTGACTCTATCGTTGGGGGCAGATAAGTAGAAAAGGCCTGAAGGCTAGATTCGTAGCCAAACTCAAACTCAAAGCATTTCTAATTTGTCCAACACTGAGCTGTGACGCTGATGTATGGAAATAGACATTCGTGAGTGGTAGCGGAAGTGCCTAAAATGCGACAACAAGATTTTGAGGCAGACCCACAAATAGATTCCAAATGTGAACGCGGAAACGACAGTCCGACAATTGCGAATTGTCCGGCTGAAATGTTTCGGGGGAATGGAAATGTTAACTGTCGTCAGTCTTGACATTTCGGTTTGTTATGGCCGTGCGTGTATCCGTATCTGAATTTGTATATGTATGTATCTGTATTGCTCTCTGTGTACTGCCAGTAGCTGTGGATTTGTCAGCAGCAATTACTGTTGATCTCGAGTGTTTTTTGGCCATCTTTAGATTTTCTCAATGTTGCTGTGGCTCTGATTGTTGTTGTTTTGACTGTTGGCACGTATTCCCACGTTCAACTCATCGCATTCAATTTGCTTGATTTTATTTCCGTTTTTCGTCGTTCGCTGAATTTTTCGACCTCTTTGTCCTTTGCCCAGAGGCACCTGAATTTTCCTTACTTTGATTCTCCTTTCCCTTTCTCTATTCGCTATTTTCTTTTTTTTTTTGTAACATTATTTTGATTTTGATTTTGATTTCTCGCGATGCCACACCATCACACTGGCTGCAACTGCAACTTGAGTGTGCAATTTGATTTGATTTCCAGCAGTCACGGCAAGTCCTGCCAAGTCCTTGTGGCATGTCCTCTTGATGGGCAGTTGCGGTCTCGTTTGCTGTTAAAATTGACGCTGCCAAATTTACCCACAGCTCCAGCTGCAGTTATTTGTATATACATACACACATACATACATACATACAACTACACAAAATTGCCATTTTGTTTAATATTCGACAGTGTATTTTGAGTGTTGTTTTATTTTTTCTTCTTTTTCGTTTTATCGTCGCTTTTTGCTGCCTGAAAGGAGAACTATCTGTGCCAGGATATTTCGTTGCTGGTGTTGGTGTTTGTGCAGCTACAGGATATGAAGTGATGGTCGATTGCCACTGAGTTACACATACCTACTCTCTTTCTGCTTGTACCCGTAAGTGTGCCACGTGTCCAATGTTTGCGCTATGGCTTATTTGGGACTCTGTCCCCGTGTCCTAGTCAATATTTATGCCATCTCGAGATACTATTTATTGCAATTGTCAGTGCGAGCAGTGGCAGAAAATCGGTAATGCAATTTGTCATGTGCATGTTATCACATTAAAACTGAGCATACGAGTACTTATGTTTATTTTGTAATGATGGCTGATGAGCTTATTTGCTTACTTACTTGCACTTATGTTTATATACTACAAGTTAGGCTAAAATATATTATATTTTAGAAATAACAATAAATGTAAATATATCATAAATGGTGTTCGATTGAGCTTATTTTGCATACATGCCGAATTTGACAGCATTAATAGAATATGTGGAAGGGTCTTGTTGGTAAAACGCAAAGAGGAAGTCGAGGTACAGAGTACTTTACTGTTAGGCTCTCCCGGCTAAATGTCATTTTTTTTAAGGTATTTGTTACATTGCTTAATATCCCCATTGTCCTCAAGGATCTGTAATTTAACAGGAATATTTGCACCCCATAAGAATACCTTGCATTCTACTGACTGTTTTGACCCATCTACTGTTTAGTATATTAGTTGACATGCTTTTAATAGTTATTCAGATGTGCTTAATACACTCAGCTGGTGCCACACGAATCTATTCCATTGGCGCTACGGTAAATTGTGTCCTATATAAGTATGGAAGGAAGAGATGAGTCCCAGTTATCCTTTAACATGCTTGCCATGCGTCTGGCATCTAAGGACATTGTCAGTACGCTGAATACCGCTTTACGCCTGATTTGGCAAGGACACATGAAATGACCTACGCCACGAGTCGCGTTAGGTCGGCGGGAATAAACAGACAAGATGACAACAATGTCTGGGGACAATTTTGGGGTGTTTGTTATGTACGTTGTTTTCGATGTTGCTTTCACTTTCAGCCGCTCTTCTGTCCTCCTGACGTCCTGCCCGAGCCTAGGCCATTTTTCTGCTTCTGGCCTTAGTCGACTTGGTTTTATTTGTTATTCATTGTGGGATTTTGGTAAGGAAATGTAGTCTAGGCAACTGGCAACCTAAATAAGGCAGTGGGATTCCATTGTCAGCAGCCGAAATCCTCAACTATTTCATTTCATTTAATTTGATTTATTTGCTGGTCGTTCTCGCTTGACTCTTGTGTTTTTTACCCAATTTTTTCATGAAGAATGTTGGCCGGGGAACGCCCCTCGGTTAACGCCTCCATTTCATGCGAAGCGGGAAAGAGCTGCTCATTTATAATGAAAATACACAAATCCAAATCCACACACTGCTGTTGGGCTGGCCGTATCCTTGAAGTGTGCGAGCGCCACGTCCTTGAGCCATAAAATCTTCACAGCGTGTTTGGCTCACGTTATAGACCGGGCTAGTCGTATTTGGCGTTGGCTCGGCTAGAGAGAACTCAGCTCTATTGCAGGCATTTCTATTGGCAGACAAAAAATTTGAAGCCAAAAGATTAAAACCATAAATTCTGTTGCGCTTAGGAGCAGTAATAAGGGCAGATCCAGGCCAAGGGGTAAACGGCCAAAGCTCTGAGAGAATTTTTCTCAGAAAAGTCAAATAGAAATTGTAGAGAAACTAAAGTTGGGTGCAAAATTAAATTATGAATTAATGGTATATTTATCTGTGAGGCCAAAACATATATTTCAAGCCTTTGTGCATTGGTAATTATTTTGAAACACTAAAGTAAAATCATTTAAATATGTTGAAAAATGTGTTGCATTTTTATTTATATATATTTTGTTGTATTAATTAACCTATTCATTTCACTTGCTGTACTTCATTGGTTCCTTGCAAGCATCTTTGATTAACTTATTTTATATTTAATTAAGCAAATGCTAAGTACCGTTTCAACTGATGCTCATATACTTCGTTGTACGGCTTATTGAAATACTAAAAGTTCTCAATGGTTTCTGGGCGTTATTTCACTATTTCAAGGCAACGGAGCCTCATACCCATAACGCAGATTTTTGGCTGCTTAATATCATTACACTTACACATACTCCAAGACACCCACACACACACTCACACACACACACACATACGCACAGATAGCACTTACTGACGCGCACGCACACATTAAGCGTCTTCCACTCTGCAATCTTTTGAAAGGTTTTCGGTTAAAATATTTTGCATATTTTTACGGAGAATGTCGAGCCTGGAGAATGAGCTTCGTTGGTTGACCTGGGATGGGCTTCAGCCTAGGCATGCGTATGTGAATAAGAGTTCGCGAGACAATGTGGGTTCATGTATATAATACATAGTTGATAATTTCATTATGGCTTACTGTAGTTTATTGATTTTACCATCAGTTGGTAAAATGATTCGTTATATAAACATCAAGAGTTGCTCATCTTGACTACTTAAGATTCATGAAATATTTATAACGTTTGCGGGCAATAAATCGATAGAGGGTTTTATAAATAAAACATAAATTAAATGCCTACAAGGCTAAACCATTTAAAATTTATATATTTAAATCGGACCCATGTTTGAATTTTATACATTTCATAATTTTTCTGAGCAGCCGAATATAATGTCAGTTTTTGTTTTTAATTTAGGGTGTTATGTTCAGATTTCATTCAGTTTCTGTTATTCAACCTTAATTACCGTCTTAATTGTTGTTGCTTTAATATATTTGACAGTATGTCTCGGCAGGGTACTTTTTTTCGGCCAAAGGCGTCATCGGCATCACACCCAAGTTACAAATTGAATCGCTCGACAGAATCAAAACTTGATATACCAGCGATTGATAACAATAGTAGATATTGGTATTTCACTCATCGCCATGAAAAAGATATGAAGTACATAGATCAAGAGTACGATGAACTGGGCAAAATAAATTGTTCACAACGTGAATTCAAACCTTTCCGAGAAACTGTCGACCGAGAACCGAGCTTTTCTAAATTTAAAGTTCCATTGTAAGTAATTAACATCATCGATCATTTAATCTTAAGTCATCCACTATTATTGTTAGTCAAATGGTCTGTCAAGAGCGTTATGCGAGCAGCGTTAAGCACTATGATGAACAGTTTTGCGGCGAGATAAACAAACTAATCGAGAATCAACCGACGGCTCGAGAGGCGACCTATTTTGTGCGGTCTGTTAAAAAGAAATTATTTAAGAATATATAGAAAATGTTATTCTTATTTTCATTACAGCATCGTATCATATACGACTTTATGGCCACCATATCACAATGAGAGAGAATTGGTTGATACGAGTCGCAGATTCTACAGTTTAACTCCAAAGGAGCGAGACCGCTTTCAACATATCATGTCACGTGATTATTCGCATTCTTGAGGACCGATAAGCTGTATAATAGATATATAAAAATCGATTATAACTTGGAAAACGCAGAACAGCTTAGACTTGCTCTTGGGCAAAATTTCTTGTATTTCGTAAAGGGATATACACAATATCTTGAGTAAAGTATTTTCAACAGCTATTCCTACTAGCGACCTTTATAAGAGGGCAAGTGGACAAATGGTCTTAGAAATTGCATATTCACTATCATTGCCATTGGAATGAACAATTTTGCAAAGTTATTGTAGACTCTGTCTGAATATTTTTACAATTGTAATTTATTTAATGGCCTTTCTTTGGTAAGCTGTGAGTGCATTTCAAACACCGTCGAGTGGACAAAAACAGCAGCATAAATTCAGTAAGATGTACAAACAGAAACATTCCAAAGTGTTCATTGCATATTCGATCTACATAAACAGTTTCCGTTTCCGGGCAAACCCATTTACATAGCGAGCTACTCCCAAACTCCACCACTTGCCACACCAGCACACCACCACAACACCGCACCACCGAATCTACTTGGACTCGGGGGTGTTGTGGTGCTCGGATGCAGCTCCATCAGGGCGACCACAGCAATGGCCACCATGCCTGTCATTTACATTAAATATTAACCCAAAACGCTGATAACTGCCACATATAACAAAACATGTTGGCCAGCCACCTACAGTACTTGTTGTTACACACAAAAGTAAAAATAATTTCCATCTTATAGTTTTTTTTTTTCATATTTTTATACACATACATATATATATTTTTTAACAAAAATTCTCGAAAAATGCCACCAGACCAAAAAAATGAGGCAAAGCGAACCCAAATTTTTCACTTCACTGAATAATTCATGAATGCAATTTTTGCCAACAAATAAAATATAAGCAGCAGCCTCGCGCTGCCTTCTGCATGGCGACGTTATGGGGGAGTCGTGGGCGTGGCATCTGAAACTGCAGCTGTGCGTTGTTCTGTCGCCTTAAATGTCATTGCAATATTTAGCTTAAATTAAAAAAAAGCAAGAAAGAACTGGGAAAATATTCAAGAAAATTGCTCACGAACTTTGTGTGAGTTATGGAGTCGTATGTCAAATATTTGGTGTTTCCCATTCCCGCATCTTAATATTTAGTATTCTGAATAACGCGATGCTTTTCAATAGGTCTGTGCTTAATTTAGTGGAAATAATTTCTGACGTACCGGGAGATTATTTATTTATTTATTGGCCACAAATGTGCTCCCAATAAAATACTTGAATATATTGATTAAAAGTGCAAATATTGACACACATATTTTGAATATTTTTGATATGACAAATAAATCAAATAATGTCTTCTTTGTTTCCTTTGTTTTGGAATTTAATTTGCATTTTTTCTGGATTTTTGTCTGAGCAACGCTCGAGTTTCTTGCCAAACTTTGAAGGTGTTAACTATGTCTGCAGTGGAAAATAAAATAAAGGTATCTGTAAGTACGTTAAGTTTCAACTGTGCCAGGAACTGAGAAGTGCCATTAAAATAATCGCTGCAATAACCGCATTTTGCACAAATTTCAACGGCGTTTTCTTTTATTTTATTTTTATTTTTTTATCATTTTGTATTTTTGTGGTTTTTATCTCTTACCTTTTCGAAGTCAACAACGAGAGAAATTTGCATGCATAAGTTATGGATGCGCTAGTTGAACTAAGTTGGGTCTGGGCTCTTCCAAGGGATTGGGGCAACTGGCACAAGTCGAGTGCTGTTGCAAACGCTACCACTCATGCTGCCTGTGCTTCTGTCAGCGCAACATATTGACACAGTAAACTGCTTAGATTGTCAGAGTTCGAAAAGAGTCAGGTTGCTCAGAGGTGCATTGAACATTGAAGTTTCAGAGAGTTCGCGACTCAAAGGTAAACCCACAATATGCCAAGACTGCTAGACGTCCTGTCTGTGTATGTGTCCTGTATATGCTACGAGACATATGTGCCAGAGCTGCTACTATTACTATTTCCCGGTTTGCATTGTATTTACCAACTTCAATTTTCACACACACTCACATTCACATGCAATGTATCATCGCTAAGAAAACCATGGTTCTCGGCTCGGTATTCTATTTTGGGTTATTTTACTCAATGGTTAGGTTTATTTAAGGTCTCGTCAAAGGGCAACACATTATTTTACGAGAGAGCCTATAGTACACTCACTCTCATTCTGTAGTCTTTGAGAGAGTAGCAAAAGTTTGAAAGCGCCATTTTTCCCGCTGTTTGGATGTGGTTCGGTTTTAAGAATTCTGTTCTCAGAGTAAAATATACGCACATGCGCCATTTAACTCGGATAGCTGAGAGATACAAAGAAGAGAAAAATTCACTTCTGTAATGGAAATAAAATAAAAAATCCAGCTTGTTACACCTTTAACCTACATTTCTGCATGGAAAATAATAAATAAAAAGAAAATAAAAAACCAATAAAATTAGGAAAATAAAAAGTATAAAAAACTCACAATAAGCCGGTATATTAATAATACTTTTAGTTTTAAGCTTAGTATCCAGCAGGCCGAATAAAATTATATCCTTCTGTTGGGAGATCCCAACAGTAGCATACCCTGGGGTAGTAGGGAATGACACACAAATTTTGTTCTAAACAAAAAAATATTTTTAAATGTATAACAAAAATTAAAAAAAAGGAAAGAATTTAAGCATGCTTTTACTGGGACTCGAAACCAGATCTCCCGTCTGACTACGTGGCACCTCTACCACTTGATAACTTGAAAGAGGAAAAAAGAGAGGGCGAAAACTAACAGGAACAACAGCAACAACACATTAAACTAAAGAATTAAATAATTGCGGATAACTTAATCAAATTTTCACGATGCATCCATATACATAAGTACAAGTATTGTTCCTGCCGAAGCTCAAATCTCTAGCTTGTTAATTGCCAGTGCTATCTTTTTTTTACTTTGTGGGCGAAGGGGGTGTGGTATCCAAACTTTGAAATAAACTAGATCTGCGTGCAAATATAAGAAGGTCTTACCATCTCTGCGATCTCTTTGTTCATATGGACGGACGGGCAGACTCAGCTTGTCGCCCTGATCAAGAATATATATACTTTATGGGGTCTGCCACGCCTCCTTCTGCCTGTTAAATACTTTTTTGTTTAACAAACTGAATATACCCCCAGGGTATAAAAAAAGTGTTTCAGAAGGAAATCGACATGTTTTTACTGTCAAATCCTCCAGGCAGTTTCCAGTGAATCAAAATGATAGAGTTGCCAAAATGTAACGGAAATTTTGCAGCACTTTTTTTCGATTCTTAAAGCCTGGGATTTCGCTTTGAACTTTCATTACTTTGGCTATTAAAAGGAGTTGAAAAAAGTAAAAACGGTATTTTTCTAACTGGCGGTCCATTTCAGATGGTTTTTTATGTGATTTTCACATTTCTTAAATTTTACTTTTGAATTTTGTACAACTGACTCAACAGTGAAACCATTCAACAATTTTTGGGATATTTTAAGACCTTCTGCTCGTTGAACTTTTCGGCCTTTAAGCATAGTATCCAGTAGACCGTAATGTTCTGCGAGCAGAAAGTACCATATATTTCGAACCTGGCTAGCAAAATGTCAGAAATTAGAAAGGTACTAAAAATCAAGGCAAAAATCTAAAGCAAACTCGTTCAATGCAAGATATATTTGAACGAACGTACATGCTAAATTTGGTGGCTCTTATAGTCTCTGAGATCTATGAACTCGAAAAAGGGACAGACGGACATGGCTATATCGACTCGGCTGTTGATGCTGATCAAGAATATATATACTTTATGGGGCCTGCCACGCCTTCTTCTGCCTGTTACATATTTTTTTTTGAGCAAACTTTATATACCGACAAAGTACAAAATGTCCCTCTTATCCCAATTTTGTGCAAGTATTTCTGTATATTTTGTTGTATTTAAAATGATAGAGGACGTAGAGAATTTTGTGGTTTAGCTTAAATATAAACAGTTTATTATAGAATTACAATAAACTTTAATTTTTCACAAAATTAATATTATATGAGAATGATTTCCCCTCATGAAAATCCTTTTAGTTATTACCCTACAACTAAACTGACAATGGTAAATACTGGGAAAATAATATATTATTTTCCCCAGTTAGTCTCTCCCCCAGTACAGTATTGAGTAACAAGTATTGAGCGAGTTGAAACATCGTCAGTTGGGACATTAGCTCCAGCAGCCACAATCTAAAGGCAAGGCATTATGAGCCGATTTGAACTCTCTTGGTGTAGGTCATAAACAGATGCAGGTGAAGTGTTTGCTGGTCAGAAGCAACAACTGTGCTGAGGTCTATCCATTTTAACGAGCACACCTGACCAACTGCAGCTGATGTTTTCATGTTATTTTATAGAATCTGCACACACACATAAACACTCGGAGAGTGCGGCACCAATACATGGATACAGATTTATATACTTACCTGCAACGTCTTTCGGCTGATACTTGGCGACTTGATTTCTCCTTCAGTTGATTCGACTACAATTTCTTGACCTGATCGTCTTGGGGATGCAGTCAAAAGCATTTACTTGCGGTCATTAATTTCGAATAGAATAGGGGAGACGGAGAATCGAAGGGTGATTAAAATCAATCTGTTGTGCGATGGTGTCGAGTCAAGTCTATAAACAGTTCGTGCAGCTCGAGAATCATCCATTAGCTTCTACATACATATATCCGACTAGGGATGTAGACTGTTGCATTTATTGATGTGTTCGTCAGGTAAAATTCAACGAACTTGCAACCAGGTGACTTTAAGCTGCAGCTGCAGCTGCCGCGACATGTGGCGTTGTTAATGTGGCGAATCTGACAGTTGCCATGACGTTGACTTTAGCTTATTTATCCGGCTCTCTCGTCAACACACACTTGAACATCATTATCCTTTTTTCCCGTTTCCTTTTTGGACTGTGCATGAGACTCAATTATGTTGGATTGACATTTGGCGAATATTTTCGCATCAATCAAGTTAAGTTTTTTTTTAACTGCAACAGGGCGTATACATAATATACAAAAACAGCACATCTGAAATATAAACACATTGCATTTCGCAATTTATCGTTTTCTGTTCATGGTGTGAGTGCCGTAGTAAAGTGACCAGGAAAATAATCCTGTTTCCCTCACAAACTATTTTTTAGTACATATTTATTTATGTACCTTTCGTTCGGTATACAGTCTCAATTGCTTGCTGAAACCATGCAATGTACTTGAGAAATTGAGCTAGCTGAGGTGGCAGATTTATGTTGGGCGTTAATAAATTGGAGGCACTTTAGTAAGCTTAAATTTGGCTAGAGGCGGAAGTGTAACTGATCTTATCAATTTTTTCCGAAAGACTGACTCACGTTATTCAGGAGTATTTCGATCCCCATTTGCTTTAGCTAGACTTTGAGTCCATTAACTGCATCTTAACACATTTATAAGATGTATCAACGTGTTCCCCGTGGCTACTTTATTAACAATTGCTTCAAATGCCAACTCTCGTTAGCCATTAGTCTATTATTGCCAACAAATACATGGTTTTAAATTTATCCCACAAGCCGAAAAATATTTCCTTTGAAAGGTTCTTCTTTCTTTCGTATCCTTTTTAGCCAGCCACACCCACAAGTCAAAATGTTATGGCCTAAACAAACAACGAAAGCAGAGGCAGAAGAGAAATAGGAGCAAATGCAATCACCTGTAACACAAAACTGAATACACAAACAAAACAAAGGGAACACATAAATTGGTAAGCCAGACTTTGATGTTGCCAATTCGAGGGCACCAATTGGGGTCCGCGGATGTCCTGTCAAGGATTGCGATTATATGGCGAGTGTCTGCCTGAACTGTAGAGCTTCTTTTAATGCCCTGATTATGGATGGCAAAACCAAAAAACCAAGAAAAAAAATTATATTGTACAACAACAGAAACGGTTTCAATGTCGAGCTCCCTTTTTTTTGCCACGAATATTACCCCAAGGGCTGGCCTGAAAATTGGACCCACTTTTCAGCTCCCTTTACACAGTTTTGGTGTTATTGGCAAATTCCGTTTTTGTGTTTCTTATTTATGCGCATTGGTTGGTTACATTGGCGTTTTTCTATTTCACTAAACTTTACAAGAAACCAAGTTTATTGTGGGCGCCTTGCAATAGCTAAGAAAAAATGAAATCATACGAAAGGCGACTGAACAAAGTAACAAAGTGGCATGAAAATGAAAAGCACAGGAGGTTTCCTATTTGCCCTATT
Source organism: Drosophila putrida (assembly GCA_037043535.1). Classification (NCBI taxonomy): domain Eukaryota; kingdom Metazoa; phylum Arthropoda; class Insecta; order Diptera; family Drosophilidae; genus Drosophila; species Drosophila putrida. The sequence goes on from JBAMBI010000471.1 coordinate 3,733,714, forward strand.
CTCCACTCCCCATTCAAATACATACTCTCACAGACACAGTAAGAAGCAAATTTGTTTGTGAACAAATACGCGATTTAGATTTTCGTCATAGCTTCTGGTACGATTATACCCTTGTTAAGGGTGTAATGGTATTAACATCAATATATAACAAAATGTATAAAATTCAGAGTTGTTTAAGAATTGTTTTTATCTATGCTAACATTACAACGAGCAAGTCTATAAGAAAGGGGACACATATCGGATGTCAAATTTTGAAATTAAGTTCAACATTTGTACACCTATATATAGTTTTTTTCACTCCTTATGAGAAAATATTTATAACATCTGACTGTTTGAAAATGTTTGACTATCACCAATTACCATATCCGTCTTTCTGTAATAAGTCCTTTTGCCACCTGGTCTTCGTATCTTGAAAAGTGTTTACTTTCTTGCTCAGTCCGTGGACAGAGTATCTCAAAACCGATCATTTTCGACTGCTCCGATTTTCGGAAAAACCCCAGTCGAGCTTTAGAGCTTGCATTAAAATAAATGAAAGGAAGTAAATTTTACACAGAATATGCAAATATTGCTGACAACAATGACTGGCCTCTATTTGAGTGGGTGGGCGTTACGGGTGTGTGGTCGTGGGTTGTATATGCCTTGCTATTAGCATGGACTGCACTGATACAAAAAAGCGTAAAATATAGCCCATTGTACAGCCCTCACAAGAGCTCCCTTCACTTCCACCAGAAATCAGATATGTGTTTGAAACGTAATGTAAATGCAAGTAAATAATGCAGCCAGCATAAATGGCAACAATTATGTCATTGAATTTTGAAAATGGCACAAAGATTTCTATGTGCAGCCAAACATAAACCAACTAGAACTTGCCATAGAGTCTTTTCTTTAAGCAAAAAAAGTATTGTTTGGCTTGACTTACATATTTTACAACATCCATAGAAAAGAGAATCTCAGATACTTGCATTCATGTGACCTAAATTATCCCAGATAAGTTTTTGGGAATAGAGGTTTAAGTGAACGCAATCTAAAACAGCTACAGTAACAAGTTTTACTCTGTCTACTTGCGAATTCTATTTTTATTTTAATTATTTTTGAGTCTTTCTTTATGATCAACTTTATGTAGAACTTGATTAAAACATATTGTATGGAAGCTAGAAGTTTTTGTTAGAGTGAATCTTTGTTAGCATTATAAATAATTCGCACTTTTTTCAAATTGTTTGAAAATCCATCTAATTGATTATTTTTTAGAAAGATATAACACTTATGGAAATTGACCCACTTAATCGCCTTTCAATTACTTAAACACTTCATTTTTTCATTGTATTGCAAGTGTCCAAACTGGCAGCTCAACCAAAGCATGGAATAATCCCGTCCAGCTACTACAACTGTTCGTACCATTAAAAAAGGGGCACCTGCTGGACAAGCCGTTGTCATTCCCCCTCATACCCCTTAACACCATCCCTCGGGCTGCTGGTGTTTTTATTGTGCGCGTTGCTCTCTTCGACACCATTAATCCGCCTGAAATGAAAGGTGAGCAATTTTTTCGCAAATCCAATTTGTTGTAAAAAAGAAAGAAATGAAGAAAAGAGCACGAGCCGGAGAACTGAGAAGAGTTGGTGTGGGATTCTGGGGGAGGTGAGGAGTTGAAGTTCCGCCCAAAATATAAAGCAAATTTACCAGTGTGACGCTGAACATAAGACGGGCTGGGCTAGTGAGAGGAAGGTAAACGTGTGATGCGACTTTAATGTTCGCACTTTTAAACAGCTTTCAACTATGACCCAACCACCCTGTAAGCACCTGAGTGGGGCTGGGGGTTCGCTACTTGTCAAAACTGTCGGCGCTAAGTGCAGCTTCATTTTTTCGATTTAACAGCCAACGTGGCCCCATTATTGGTTGCCTTTGGCGGGCTTATCGCAAGTTAACGTCAAATGATAATGCCCGTTAATGTGAACGTCTTTTAGGGAAATGTGCTCCATTGATTTTGCACAAGTTCTGGGGAGACTTGTCAATTATGCAGCTGCCATATTGAAAAATCAATAAACGGATACTCGTCAGCTGAATTCGTTAGCTTGATATATACCTTAAACCTGCATGCAACCACCAGTCACCAGTCAGCACCTCTGTCAATGGACACTTCCAGACTACCAAAAAGAAAGTTGCAAAATTGTCTCAAGTGTCTTGAAAGTTCTATAAACTTGCCTCACTCCTGTGCTGGTCGGAGCGACACAGTGCGTCATTTCCGCATTTCTTGGTCGGCTGAATCTCAAGGGGCAGAAGCAGAAGCAGGAACAGCAACCACCAATGGAGCCTCCATGCGCTACACTCGACGTCACCACCTGCTCCCATTAGAGTCAGGTGGTGGCAACCACCTTGTTGAGCCAAGTGTGTGGTTTGTGTGCACCCAAAGGCCAAAGTTGCTTGGCGAGCAGCAACGAGGCCATCACATCTCGAGTGCTCAGACTTTGAACATTCTTCGATAAACTTAATGGCCATTGAGTGTGCGAGTGCGACTCAAAGTGCGAGTACACCTCTGGCCTGGCCGTCCTGTTCCTTACCCAAAACCCGTTAAATGATTATGAAAATAGTTGGCAGCCTGCTCACAGTGACCTCAGCGAGCTGTTGGGCAACTGCCACAGGTCACGCCCAAATAATTTTCAAGTGGTTTTTTAGCACTCAAGAATCGACTTCAATTTTCGAATGTCTTGGATGGCGTTTTAAAGACAGCTCAGCGGTCTAAAAATAAAAGTAATAAAATTTCAATTGTAGCTTAATGTTTCTTCAAATTTCAAATCTTTGCAGGTAACCAACTTTTGATGGTTAGCTTCATAATATGAGTAGATCCCCTGTAATATTTATACATCAATATTAGTCATTGTTGATATTTAATCTATAGCTAGTCCACTAAGTTCCTTTTTCCATAAATATATTATTTTCCACTCTTGTCATTGAGTTGGTGATTAACTTATTAATTTTTAGATTCCAATGTTACATGTTTATTTTAATTAGTACCTTCTATTGAATACCAGCTTCAATCAATATATGCAAAAAGTTTGTTAAATTTTAACTCATAAAATAAAGAAAATAATGTCAGATTCAACAATGTTAGTTTCCTGTTTTTGTTGTGTTTGTGGCTGTCGTCAACAATATACAAGTAAATATATGTATATTGATAAGTAGAGAGTCGATGGGGCTTGGTGGTGGCAATCCAGCAAAGAGAACAAGTGTCGACAGCGGATGCGTCCAACTAACTAAACTATGCAAATTGGTTATTTTATGGCCATGGCTAGGGCCGGATTTTGAATAGAGAAGAACCCTTTTGTTGCCGGCATGGATTATGTTGGGACACTGAAAATGGGTATCAAGGACAACGCTGGCTAATGGCACAATTTGAGCTACTAGGTGGATTGAGGATGCCGTTGCGGATGCGGAGTCGGATATGTGAGAATTCAATGAAATGGAAACTAACAAAATAAAATTGATGGAAAAAGGAGAAGAAAACAGAAACCTTTAAGGGACTCTCACACTCACACACCCACACTTATTTATACAGGCAAGAAATCAGCGCGAATCAAACGGCGAAGCACGAAAAAAATTGGGCACAACTATGAAGTCCGGTCTTGGGACCAGTAAAAAAGAGAGAGATAGATGCAAAATCTGAAAGAGAGAGAGAGGTAGAGAGAGAGAGAAAAAAGGAAAGAATTGGGGAAAAAAAGTAAAACGTAAAACGGAAGCGCAGCGACAAAAGGGCGACTGCCCCCAAACAACAAAAGAAGCTGAAACGGGCCGAGCCATGGTCATGGAACAATGCCTCCGACGCTGCCGGAGATTGCAAGTAGGCATGCCTTGTTGATGAGGATGTAAAAGGGAGCAGAGGAGCAAGGGATCGGGATGGGCGGACGGGCATGGCTGGAGCATAACTCGTGCCATGCTTCCGTTCAATTTGAAGCCTGTTTGTTGGCCAAGTAGAAGAAAAGCTGACTGCAAAAACAAAAGCGGAAACGAGCAGTTGGCGGCCGATTGGAACAATTGCAGCGCCAGTTGAACAAAAACAACAACAGCAACAAATATGGAACGAAGGCGCAACGGTGGCGAAATTAAACAAACATGGCCGATGGTGGCTGCTTTGCCGCTGCCATTGTTTGAACTTATTATTGGTACAGTTCGGAGCAACAACAAACACAATCATCGCATACCATGCTCAACTGACGCTCTGACTTTAGGACTGACTGGATTGAACTGACTGGCGGACTTGTTATTGCTTTTCCTCATTGAATATCACTTGATTCTCTGCAGTGACTTTTCTTCTTTTCACCAGCTTCCCATTTCGTTTTTCTCTGTTTTAAACATAATTTTTGCTCACTTTATACCCTGCAAACATAAAAACTAGTAAGGGTATCATAATTATTATTATTAAGGGTATCATAATTATTATTAAGTTAACAACTAAAAGTTATTCGCAAAATGCAGACTTTTTCTTCGGAATAAAGAACTAAATTTAAAACTTAATCAGCATTTAAATTATTGCTGAGTCTACTTAACATTTATTTATACTTTTATAATTTTATTAAAAGTTTTATTTTTATTTTCAATTGAGATTTAATTCATTTAAAAATAACCTGGCAATTAACTTTTTAAATACGTCCAATTAGATTGAATACTTCCAGCTTAGATATTTCGAAGAGAACGTCTCGAAAAATAAGAGTTACGGGATATCTTCTTGTAGAGGCTTTCAACAATTTTTTCTACTGTTTGTCTTGCCCTGTGCAGTTGGCATGTGAGCAAATAATTTGTAAAAATTATTTGCCTTGCGTAGTCGTCGACATCATCGTCAACCTCTTCGTAGAGGACGCCGAAAAGAAAATATTTTTTCATCATTGCATCGTTGAATCGGTCAGGGACAGGAAACGTTGCGGTCAGCGCTTCAAGTAAAAGGGTTAAATTTTAAATTAAGCTGCGCTATTGTTGGTATTGGGTTAAGAACAACGGCGGGCGGTCTTTGTCATGCCCTTTAATTGCCTCAAGTGTTGTAGAAATGGAACTTTAATTGGACAAAGATGATTGTTGGATTATTGCATTAAGTGGGAAACTGAGCAGTTGACAGGCCAAAGGTCATTCAGCGCAGGTTTTTACATTTGCTAATACACTTGAAAATCAGTAGAGTGGCTGGCCAAGTGACCAACTAGTTAGTTACAAAATTAGAAATGAATATCTATAGATTTTATTAACTACACCGCTTATCAAGGTCTGCTGCAACTAGCAGCAATTCATTTGAAATTGATTTCCACGGCAAACTTCAGACAATTTCACGGTTGAACACCGAGCTGACTTCAGCTTTGGACATTCTCTCACTCGTAGACTGAGCTCAGCGACTAATCAGAGATTCAGTTAGCCGCAAAAACAGTGTGCAGCAAGTCATTTTTCTAAAGTAATATAGTATAAGCCAGTCAATAAAAATGGGTATTACGCACACTAGACACTCTGCCAAAGGGTGGATTCAAGTTTGTTTGGGATAGAGCAACATCAGTCTAATCAGTAGGATGATGTACATGAATGTTAGTAAAAGGCACAGTACTGTTTCCACATTAGCATAGTAAATAATAAAGTAAAAGATTCACACAGCTTAAGTGGAGCAAGCTCAATAATAAGAGATACTCTTATTCTCTTGTTATTGGAAAGGGCAATAAAAGATAAAAAGCAAATACAAAGAATCAAGACGCTAACATTTAAGGTGCTCTTGTAATTTGACATAGAAATTTTGTATTTCGATTTCCCGGGGCGGAGGGGGCGTGGCAGAAATCTAAAACAAACTTGATCAACTTGAGATATAGATGAATCTACATGTCAATTTTGGTGTCTCTAGCTCTTATAGTCTCTGAGATCTAGGTGACACAAAAAGGGACAGACAGACAGACAGACAGACGGACATGGCTATATTGACTCGGCTGTTGATGCTGATAAAGAATATATATACTTTATGGGGTCTGCCACGCCTGCTTCTGCCTGTTACGCACATTTGCACAAACGTAATAGACCCTTTTGTACTTTTTTAAAGTACAAGGTCTAAAAATCAAAGTCTAGTGGCGAGTGATTTGTGATGGACTAAAAAGAGCTGCCAGATTTTAATGCAGCCACCATGAGGGACAGCAAATAAAATGAGAGTTGGCGGCCAACAACGACCTCATAATGACAGCAACACCAATGACCATGACCAACAGCAAGTGGAAAATAATATGGCCAAATCCAAACGGACTGGCTAAAAATCATAAGCGTCAAAATGTCGGAGGCAGCAACCGTAATTGGAAATGATGCTTCAAGTCTCAAGTTTCGTGAAGCATTAATGACAACCCCAAAAGCAAAGCAGGACTGATTGTTATTGCTGTCGTTTTGGTCGATGTTGTTGCTCCTATTGTTGCTTCTGTAGTCAATGGCAACCAGACGGCAAACGAGAATGACGCCGATGATGGTTGGCGGCTGTGAAAGCGTGTTGCCGCTAAATGAATTAAATGCGATGCCTTTTAGCTGAGATTAAACAGCGGCACCAATAAAGTTACCATCTCCATCTCTATCGCCAGGAGCAATAACATCTGCATTGTCGTTGCTGTGAACCAGTTCAATTAATGAATACTCTTCAATTGCACTGTGCAGCAAGTAAATGAGAATTCATATAATAAAAAAAATGAGAACTTTAGTATAATTTATTGAGTGTAAAGATATTTTTAGACCAGAAACTAAATCTGATTTGAAATGAAACATAGCTAGGGACTTAAGAGATGGGATATTGAATCATATTTAAAAAAAATTATAAGCTACCTCAATTTTACATATTTCTTTTTTAGGGTACTTAACAAAAAAGTGCAACAAACCCTTAGAAGCCGAAAACTTTATGAAAAAAAAAAATATTAAAAATAATATTGCAATGCTAAAAATATAAGAATACATACTAATAAATTAATCAATATACATATAAAAAATAATGTTTTTACTTTTTATAATTTATCTTTTATTTATTAAAAAATAACATTATTAAAAAATTTCCGAGACCTTTTGAGTAGGAGCTTGGATATTTTTTTTGGTTATTAAATAAATAAGAAGTTGTAAGCATTTTTATAATTATTTGAAAAATAATAGAAATTAAATCTTTGATTTATTAAACACCTACCTTAAAAATATTCAAGCGGTGAAAAAAAATTGTTTTCTGCTTCTTTTGAACATCTAGTTTTTCTGTGGTATTTTTTCTATTAATTAAATGCACTGATTAACGTTTGCCTAATTTGACCAATTTTTTGTTGGATAGTGAGAAGTGCCAAGAATGCGCTTACAATACATAGCAGAAGTGTTGGTAGTCAGATGCGTTTTGCTGCCAATCTCTGGTCAGCGTACTTACTTATAAAGCTCTGAAATGGCATTTCATCTTTTTAATTGAATTTTAATTTGTTCAGAATGCGCTTAGAGAGACAAATATGGTGAGGAGTGGGGCTGAGTGAGAGAGAGAGAGAGGGGCAGAGCTTCACGCGAAGTGGCCATTGCTGGTGTTTAACGTTGGTTTGGTCTGGATCCTGGCCCAGCGCACTGCACAAAATCCTATGAGCATGGCCAAGTTCTAGTTTTAATTCTACCATTTTGCTATTGTTATTGTTATTGTCGTTGTTGGCGTTGACAGCTTTTCACAAATCGATTAAATTTAATTTGTTTTCTTTGTCGGCTTTTCGTGCTTCATCGTCGTTGCGATCTCTACTTATTTTCTTTACGGCTTTCCTTTTTTGGTTCTGAGCAGCACTCGTAATTTCATAATGAGTTGACTTTATGCTGCTAAGAGAGTTTATTTTCATTGTTTTATACTTAAAAAAAAATGAAAATTGTTCACGCGACTATAAAATAATAATAATAGGCAAAAAATAGATAGTAAACTGTGATTAGGTTGCACAATTTGCCTAAAAAAAGTAATTTCATAAAATTTAATACGACTATATGACCTCAAGCTATAAATTGAATTTTCTTGGCGATTTTGCGTATTTTAGTTCATTTTTCCGTTTTGTTTTATGCCTGGCATCATTTGTTGATTTTTATTTCCACGCTTAATTGAAGTAATTTTATTTTCCCAACAGAATTTTTCTGCTGAGGCGCCAAAAGAAACGAAAAGTTTTCAAAACTGCAGGCTTTTAAATCATTTCTTAGCTGTAAGGGATTTTCCTTTCCTTTTAATTGTTGTTTTTTCCATTACTATGGCCTACGTGAAAAGATTTGCTTTAGCTGCTATTTGAAATGCCAAAATAATTGTGAGGCGAATGCTGTTGAAAATATGCAAATTATTATAATGATGTCCGTTTTTGTAAAATTAATTAAAATTTATTTTTCCACATTTGTTGTTGTTAATATTTGGGCTCTGAGTCCATATCACATTTGCCATGGCTACAGCTAAAGCTCTTTAGCTAAGGTCCAAATTGCTTGGAAACAACAAAATATAAGCAACGCGCCTACCTAAAGATAGAAACTCGAATTTATGACAATTTTAAATAAATAACTTTCCTGAGCCAAGTCTGATATTAAATGTAAGTATAATTACACATGCCACAAACAAAAAATGTCAGCGCGTTTCGTAAGGGATAAGACCAAGAAGATACCACGAAAGCTGCCATGAAACCAGACATCGTTGCGAGTGTCAAAATGAGTCAAATCCGCCAAATGCTGTTTTCGCGGGGAAATTAACATTTATTAACTGTCAGAACATGCAGAGCTTACAAAGTCAGATGGCAATTCACTCATCAAAATGCATACGCTAAGGCAGACTGTAAAAGCAACATCCCGTAGGGCAAGAGAGAAATGCGGTGGGGAAAGTCGGGAAAAGGTGGAAAAGATCCGAGAATACTGCATGAAAACGTACATATGCATACATCTGTATATTTATCGTATGAAAAATTAAATGGAAACTTTTTCTTTCCATTTTTTGGGGAAATTTTACACGTTGCTTTTGACATGTGTGACAAAATGTCAAAAAGAAAAACACGAAAACACACACGCAACAACACAAATAAAAATGAAGAAAAAATAAGGAAAAAACAAAATTTAAACAGAAATATTTAAATGTCACTTGCGCTTTTATCGCGTGCAAGGCGTTCATGGCGTACATGGCGTGTGCGCAATTTTTGTCTCTCTTCGGCATGTAGTCGTGGCTCCTTTTTAATAGAAAAATGTCTCTTTGTCCTAAAGTATGAAGCGTTCGCCATGCGTCCGAATGCAGCTCGCGTATTTGATGCAAAAATCTGCGATAAAATGCTGAAACTTCCCGTCTCCATTGCCACATTGCCGCTTCGAAGGGATTACCACTATGTCGGTAGGGACTCTAACGTTGTTGCTTTGCATTTGCATGTGGCCTTGTAGCGAATGTTTTTGTCATTACTGGAGAGCAAACTAAGCAGACACGCCCATGTCGACGGCCAAGTCCACATGAAGAAAACAAAGAAAAGATAGGTATAACAAATACTGGTTTCACCGAAAATGTCAGCAAATTAAATGTAATTCATTTTCACTTTGTAGTTTGCTTTTAAAGTTCTTCAGTTGCTGCTGCCGCGGTACGTGGCATGCTCTGTTGTAGCAAATTGTCAGAATGAAGCTACAGCTTGCAACGCGGCAGTCGCATGCAATGAAATTAAGTTGCAAGCTTCAGGATTTGCTCTCTCAAGTTTCACCAAATTCACCGAGTCACATTTTTTGGCCCCGGCACATCCAGGCACACAATCCCGGACACACACAAAAACCCATAGATGAGGACTTACAGCAACTCAGGAAGATTCCACATCTTCCTCGATGTTAACACGCGTTTCTGTCGTTCCTTGTAGCTTCTTGGTTGTAGTCGGATAATGTCACGCTAATGCTGGCAGCTTTGTTCTGTTTAATGTTCCGTCTGCATGTGTTCCTTGGAGTTATCAAACGAATTGAAGATCTTATAGTTGTAGGAAAATATAATTTTATTTAAGTCTCACTTAAAACTCAAAAATGGTGAAACTCCTATTAAAAGCAAATGAATTTCTTAAACTCAGTGGAATTGGTCTAATATTCGTTGTAAGGATAGTGGAAAGCCCGAAAAATCGAAATCAAGCCAAGAATAAATAAATATAAGTTTATTAAATATGTTAATATGGAAGTTTTAGTAGCATACAAGGAACTCTTGAAATTAACCATGCAATACAAACTAATATAATCGCAACACATGATGCGAAAAGATTGTTATGATTCCCAGTTAGTGTTATAGATTTGAATTAAAGAATTCTAGTTTTTCCAGTCAAGTTGTATAATATCAATTAATTGGTCAGAGTCAGAGACCAAAAAGTAATTTAAGGGTCAGAGTAGCTCCAATCCCAACAAGCTGTTAAAAAAAATAATTAAATCAAAACTTCTGGGTACACTTTGTAGATATAGCTAAATGTAACATTGTGGCATACCAAATTTTTTCATTGCACATCTTTCGTTCATGCGGACAGACAAACCGACGGAGCGACGGACAAACGGACAAACGGACATGGCTATATCGACTGGGCTTGTCGCCTGATCAAGAATATATACATTTTATGGGGTCACGCCTCCTTCAGTCTGTTACGCCCTTTTTTTTTGATTTTTAGTATGTATAATACAGACTATGTATGTATAATACAGACTATGGTCCGAACCTATTCTGTAAATTTCATCCAAATCGAATGATTAACGCGGAAGTTATTCAACTAACAATGATATGGAAATTTGTTGAAACTGAAACAATCTGTAATGATCGCTTTGCACTAAAAAAGTAGAGGGTCTCCTACTGTCGAGCTTGCTCCACCGTAGCTTAATGCATTTTTAAAATACAGTATCTAATAAAATATATATCTGCTCAAAACTGTCCTGGAATTTCTTTCAACTCTTCTGCTACTGATTATTGTTAAATGCATTGCTAATTTTCCGACTCTTTTTTATGATTAGAAAATTAATCTGTCATGTTACAATCGTCGTTAACGCACAATTTGCCTGTCTGCTACGCAATTTGTTGCGTGTGGCAGAATAAAAAACCGCTGTACTGACGTAACGCATAAATTATGCACATGCGCTGGTATGTAAGCGAGGAATTGCTCCGTGGCTTATAAGACCAGCGAGGCATTGAAGAAAGCCATAACGAGTAGAAAGTTGGGAGGAAACAACAGCAGAAATAATAATAATAATAATAAAGAGAAGAAAAGCCTCTTGTGCAAGTGAAAGTGGCCATATAAAATGATTAAGTTGCAAGTAAAAATAATTCTATGGATTTTTATAATATTTGCAAGATTTTTATGTGGAGCGCAAATTGAAAACATAAATTCCAATGACCTGCTCGCCTTCGAGGACTTTTTACGCTTTCAGCGGTTAAGGCATGCCCTTGTCCTGCCGCTCCCGCAAGCTGGGAAGACTCAGCAAATTGAAATCTACAGAAAACTACTGGCCAACCATATGGTGCAGTTTTTTACACCCAAAATTGGTGCGAATTTTAAAGAGCTCTTCTACTATAAGGCGCCACAAACTGCTTTGTTGGTTGAGACATTTGAGAGTGATGCTGTGAAGCGCTGGGTTTTCGATTCAGCTTCTGAGGGAGGTTACTTTAACAATAGTCAGGCATGGTTTATGATGGGCCTGAGTCAGGCTAACCAAACAGATGAGAATATCATTGAAGAGCATTTGTCTGCGTATAACATAAACATTGATGCGGACATAACAGTGGCAATGAGAAGGAAACCGTATGGAAAGTGAGTTTTGCACAATGCGGCGTATGCACAATATTTGGCTTTCATATCATAATTGCTTTCGACCTCAGCGTAAGCCGCAATTGGTTGTTGTACGACGTCTATAGAGTGGGTCAAAAGGGGCAGTTGCTTGTGGAATCGAAGGGCGAATGGAGCTTGGCAGGTGGCTATCAACTTTGGCCAAAATTCAGTTGCAGTTGGGTGAGGCGACGTATGAACTTGGGCAACATCACGCTGATTGGCAGCACTGCGGCAAGTTGTGTCTGTTGTATATAGACTGCAATTTAATCACTTAAATCTCCAAACTTCAATCCGCAGCTGATCGAGAAGCCGATGGGCTATGATGATTTGGCCTATCTTGGCAACGATAGACACCTCCTTCAGCTGGATCCGATGCAGAGGAAAACGTTTCAGCTTTTCAAACTTATGGAGAGCATGTATAATCTAAGGTAGGACTCTTTGAAAGGCATATGTGAGTTAAGAGTTTTTAGTGATTCTAACTTGCAGGCTGGATGTGCGTTTTACTGACAATTGGGGGCAGCTTCAGCCAAATGGAAGCTGGTCGGGAGTCATGGGTCAAATCACAAGCGGCGAAGCGCACTTTGCCCTCTGTCCTATACGCTTTGTACTGGACAGACAGAGTTATGTGCAATTCTCGCCCGTGTTGCACACACAGCTGTAAGTGTATGTGTGTGGTTGCGTTCCACATAAGAATATAAATTACAGTAAAACATAACCTTCGATACAGCATTCACTTTTTGTTGCGTCACCCGCGACGAAGCAGCATCCGCAATATATTCTTTGAGCCACTGAGCACACAGGTCTGGTGGTGCGTTCTAGCCTTGGTGGTGTGCAGCACATTGCTGTTGCCGTTGCACATTGACCTGGAGCAACGACAACACACGTTGCAGCATCAATTGCCGGCAGAGGGAGGACGCGTGGCATTCGCTTGGTTTACCATTCTAGAAACATACCTGCAACAGGGTCCGGCATCGGAGCTTTTCCATCTGCCCTCCACTCGGCTGCTGATTAGCGCCAGTTGCTTGTTCAGCTTTATGCTGATGCAGTTCTATGGTGCCTTCATTGTGGGCTCTATGCTGTCGGATACACCACGCAGCATAGTCAGTCTCCAGGCGCTATACGAGAGCAGCTTGGAGATTGGAATGGAGAACATATCGTATAATTATGCCCTGTTTACAAACACTACCAATCAATTGGTGCGAGATGTCTACACCAAGCGCATTTGTCATGGCCGACAACAAAACATCATGGACATACACCAGGGTGCGGAGCGTATTCTAGAGGGAGGCTTTGCCTTTCACTCGGCCATCGATCGCATGTACCGTCTACTCATTGAGCTGCTGACTGAACAACAGTTCTGTGAACTTCAGGAGATCATGTTTAATCCGCCATATGTGTCCGGCTCTGTGCTACCCAAAAGCTCGCCTTGGCGCGAGCACTTGGCCTATGCTATACTTCATCTGAGTGAAACTGGTTTGATGCAGTACAATGACAAGCTGTGGATGGTGCCAAAGCCAGACTGCACTCTAATTAAAGCCACACAGGTGGAGGTAGACCTTAAACACTTTGCACCAGCTCTCTTTGCACTGCTGCTCGCCATATTGGCCAGTTTTTGTGTGTTCCTTATCGAGCTGCTACTAGGATGGATAAATATGCAGCGCAAATTTAAAACTAAAGAGGGGATCTAGGTAGTATGCTAGCCTTGAATTCTCCTAATTCTAGTCGCTTCTTATCAGTTCAGGCTTTTATTTTAAGTATTATTAAAATTGGCACATTGCAGCATTCTCAAATTTTTATACACTTGCAGAGGGAAACAGCCATGTCCGTCTGTCTGTCCGTCTGCCTGTCAGTCCGTCTGTCTGTCTGTTTCTATGCAAACTTCGTCTTTTTGGATCACTATATCGAAATTCTGTCATTTGAAATCTGCCAGCTTATGGGCGGCTTTCCAAACTTTGGTGCGTCAAAGTTACCTTGTGCAATATTTAGTATCTAAAAATTTAAATCATTTAAAATCTATGAACATAAATGCGATTTTAGAAGAAGTTCTTTTTTAACATAATGGAAATAAATGCAAGTGGTAGGGTCAGTATTCTCTACTTTGTCTTTGGCCCAACGATGTGATTAATTCTTTGATAGTAAACTTCCCCATAAATAAACTAAACTTTTGTACCAATGCGCTTTAAAAATAATTTAAAAATGTGGCACTAAAGGGAGTATGATGGGACATTCATATGGACAGTCCCACTATCGAGCTTGTCTCACGACAGCTTTATGAATCTTTTATTTTAGACTAGTTTATAATAACATTACATTATAATGTAATTAATACCTTAGCAACTTGGCCATTTAATAGTTAAGGCCAGCTGCAATTGTGTTGCAATAATCACAAAATAATCGTACCAAAATGTCATTTGCCATTGCCGCACAAATGTATACTATAAAATAAAATAAAATGATTATGACCTGGTAATATCTATGAAAGTATTTTCCAACTGGCGTCACGCGTAACCTTCAGTTACATTTTTCTAATGTGGCATAGACAAATGACTCAGTCCCCGGGACTACATTGCGTCTGACCATGATTTTAATAGTCTCAATGAGTCGCAACTGCCTGCAGTGATAACTGACAGGTAGAAAGAAAGGGCTCTAATCTTCACTTGCGTAATTCTACTTCACTATATCCTTTCCACGCGCTAGTCTATGCTGTAAGCCTTGCAAGTGACTTTAATGCCATCAAGTTGCGGTGGCTCATTAGAAAAGTTGGCTTAAGTATATTAAAATTTAATGTAAATAGGCTTAGCTTTGATGGTCGAAGGAGAGTGGTTTTGAGTACCAATAAGTAGACTTTAATTACATTGGTCCCATATTTGCCTGGATTATTTTACTAGAACTATTTTAATAAATATCTTAATTGAAAACTTACGTTTTTACTTAAGAAGAAGTTTATTAAAATTAAATTCTCCCCTTGCTCTCTTCGCTCTCCAAATATATTTTGTCGTGTAAAAAAATGTAGTAGAAGTAAAATACACTCCTCACAGCTATAGACAGACTTTGAAGATCCCTTCAGATTTGGCGGAAAAATGTCCAGGTATGATATGGGCGAAATATCGAATTTGGAGGAATATTATTGATATTATCTCTTCATACTAAAGGTTAACTTGCATCCGATTATTCTTATGGTAGCTATATGATATAGTCACTCAGTCTTGACTTACATTTGCTCAGTATCTAAAAAATAATTACGACAGAATAATTTGAGCTTGGGATACGCTTTGTAAAAATTTCAAACTTGAAGTTCTTGCCATTTCTACTTGTGCTTTGATTAGTTAGTCAATAAATTGATTGCAATGTTGATTGAAATATACTATACAAACACATTGGCCATATATACAAGTATATTATATTAAATCGAATTCAGTTCGATATAACTATTCGGTTGTCTATGCATCTTCTTCCATATTCACGTCAAATTATGCAAATTTACAACATGACTAAGTTTGTTTTGCCAGACTTTGTTCATGGAATCATCATCGTCATCGGCCTGGCCTGTATTTGTTTAGCAATTCAAATGAAATTCTCTTCAGCTCTTTATGTTTGCAGCTCTAATGCCTTTTGGCTCCTTCGTCTGCAGGCATTTAACTACATATCTATTCGACTCTTCGTGCCTTGTTTCTAGATCCTGTCGAATCCAGCTCAACTCTTACTTGGTATAATTTGTTGTCGAAGGCCTGACCATTTCCTTGTTTCTCTGGCCTAGTATCAATTGGTCCGCATTGACGTTTATTTATGCATTGTTGTTGTGACTGTTGCTGATGTTGTTACTTATCGTTATTGTTTTTATTGTTGTTGTGGCTGTCTGCATGTGGCCTATGCATGTACTTTATTGCTTATTATTATAGTTCTGCTATTCCTTTGCTCAATTCTGAATGAATTTTATATGGGTTTTCAAGTATTTAAACGTTTGTTTCATACCACTGACAGTTAAAGGGGCGTATTTGTAATGGAGTTTCTGCACGTCCAATTCTATTGCGAGTGGTCAAAATTCTGTTCCAGACTGGTTTATACAAAACTTACTAAGGCTTAATGTGCCAAAATAGAACAAGGTCAACTAAAATTTGATAAATATATTTTTACTGAATCAAATTCAGTCAAAGCCAGGCAAGCTTCAGCTATGCCCAAAAAAAGAACGATTTACTAATAAATCTTTTGGGGATGCTTTCAATATTGAATCTTAAGTGGCTTGTGAACCTCCAGAACAAAGTCTTGTGTTTTAGATTTGATTACATTTAGTTATACTTGTCATTTATCTTTGAGAGTATTAAATTTCCCGCATTTTGAGGCACACGCACAGGTCAATGTGGAAAATTCTGTAGTTATGAATTTTGATACACTAGCTTTTAATGAAACTCATTGTGTCCTTTCATCCTTTCCTTTCAAATGCAGCAGTTAAGTAATTGAAATAACTTTGTTTATACATTTCAAATATTTTGTTGAAGTCATTCGCCTTGTATTTTCACTTTTAATAACATTTACAAATTTTCCTTGTCACTCAAAGCAGCGAGCCAGACACAAATTTAAGCCGCAGGGACAACAACAACTTTCCAAATCAATATTAATTGCTGAAATTCATTCAACCAGATATTAATAAAGCTATATAGTGAGAGCAAGCTGGGGAAAGACAATGTTGGGGCAGAACGAAAGAGAAAGAGAGATAGAGACAGAAATACCCTCTGGTTTCTGTGTGGGAGCGAGAGATAACATTCTCACAATTTATGCTGTCTCCGTTTAGTAAAGTCCTGTCCCTTTTCTTTCTTCTCCACCCTCTCTTGTATCCTGTTCTGTCCGATTGCCAAGTGGAAAAACTTTAGAAACTTTTTCGCTGCATTTACGCGGTATCCTGCTTTCCTCTTACAACAACTCTTTCCCCTTTCTCCTTTCCACCAATTCGTCCTTTCTCCCTTCTCCCTATCCCCTTCTCAATCCTCTTCGTCTAGTGTCGTTTACTGCTGCCTTTGGTGCTCCGCTGTGCTTGTAGTTCGCCTGTGTTATGTGCTTATTATAAAATAATTAAGTCCTTTAGGAAATTATAGTTCTTGTTGCGTTTTCTTTTTTACTTTCTCTTTTGCTACTCAGTTTCTTTTTCCGCACAATCTGTGCGTGATTTTGTTTCCCATCGTTTTTAACTGACGTTATGTTTGATTTCCCACTGTGATTTCTGCACAGTTTACACACATTTGGGAACTTTTATTTTTTCGTTTTTCACGAGACTCCACGAATCTCAAAAGAATTTAAGTTGGACTCTGTTTATTTATATAGTATTAATTAATCGACAAAGGCACAAAAGCATTATGGATGTAAAATTTAGGGTAAGAGATTATATTTTTTTCCTTCCAATTTGTTAAATACTTAAAGTATAAAAAACAATTTAAAATTTAATTGAAAGACTCCTTTTGTTATCTGATGTATGAAATAACTTTATTTGGGCACAAAATAAACTAACCATATATGTTTATCTGCTGCTTTTGGCATACGAATAATTTATTGTGTATCTAATTAATTTCTGCTGTCTACGTAACTTTTGTTGTTTCCCTCTGTTTGTGTCGGACTGGAAATTTGATGTTGGCCATTGGTTTAATGACCAAAGCACATTACGTCCTTGGCGATGTCGACAAGTAAGTCTCTATTAAGAGTCAGTCCCAATTCGGTTGACACTCAGACAGTGACAATGGTAGTAAGTGTAGTCCTATTCATATGATGGACATCATATGATGTATAAGAGGTATGCTATGTTGTGTCTTCGTTGAAATTAATGTATCTCCAGCTTAAACGAGCCTTTAACCGACAGTGAGTAACTGTTTAAAAAAGTGATTGATTTTAAGACTTACTGACTAAGTTATTGTGAAACGCCGTTTGCTGTTTAATGGCAGAATGAGTTTCTTAATAAACAGTACATTTTATTTTTTTTGAAAGTAGTAATACTTAGAAAAGAAAATTCTTTAAAATCGGTTGTGTTCTTTATCAACGCAACAGAGCACGGGCTCAACTTAATGCAAATAGGATTAAAAGAATTTAACGATTTTAAATATTCTTTAGAATATTTATTATAAATTAATTTTCATCTTTATATAACTATGGTGTACCCATGTAAACATAGGACTTATCAGTTGTCAATAATGAAAATCACCTATCCGCAACTTGACTCAAATGTGTACTCATGATTCTCGATGATGGAATTCTCATGTAAACTAATTCAAACTTTATTCGGTCACTCTACATACTCTATGTAGTTACTACAACCACTCTATTCGCTCGTTGTGAAGCAGATACTCAATCCATCTGATAGTAAACTCGCAGGCTCTACAGATGATGTGTGTGGATTGCGGTTGCTGTTATGTGCGTGTGCATTTACCTGCGAGGAATTGCAGCACTCAGGTAAATTGTTTGCTCAGCACTGGCAACAACGCCCGCAAACAAAGCCAAAAAGCGTTAGTCATAAAACGTGACAAGGATAATAAGCTCTGAAAGGCAACATCAGCTGAACTGACCTTTTAACTGAAATGAGCAAAACCAAAATCATGATATACATAAAGTACCAAATCAATTGCAAATATGGCATTTATATGGCCAAATTGATGAGCCGTAATGCCAATTGCAGTTTGGATTTATAGGCAAGTTGTACAGTCAGTGCAAAACACGGCCAAAAAGGCGACCAAAAACCGTTAATCAAATTAAAATTTATTTGTCGTTTGTTCAAGTGCAACGCAGCTAACAAATTAATCATGGTCCGACACTGTAGAATTGCCAACATTTACATACACATTGGCAGCTGCAGCTCCAACTGAAACTCCAATTGCATTCGCTTTCGAATTTTGTATCTGAATCTGTATCTTTAACTGTGACTGTATCTGTGGCGTGGCTGCATGTACTCTGCATAATTTGAACGCTTTGTTTTTGGGTCATGGTTTGGATTTGGGTCTGGTTTCGGTTTTTGGGCGGTTTTTTGTTTGCCAGGGCCCAGATGGTGCATAAATTTGCATGTCAATTGACCGTTGTCGAAGAGCTTCGTTGTTGTTGCTCATTGTTACACTAACGTTGTTGACGATTTGCCATTTTAATTAGCCAATGTCCTGTCAGCTGCCTCCTTCCCATCGACTCATATGCCTGTCTGGTTGTCTGTCTGTGAAATATTTGGTTTGATTTTAAGTATAACCAAGGCTTTGATTTGAAGTTGTGTTGCACACTACCAAAGACATAGAAATAAATATAACATTTTCAAACAATTTCCAAAAATTTGTTTTAATTATTGCCTGTCGTGAATGAAACCACATGAATTAAATATGTCACACACCGCAAGAGTTTGTTTCCGTTATTGCTGCGCATCCGTTAAAAGGTACACGGACGCACACACTCCCACTCAAACCTACTTACATACACGTGTATGCATATGGAATTTGTGTGCATATTATACTTGCTAATTACAAATCCTTTTTATTTGCTGAAACAAACTTTTGCATCCGCTAATACACACACACACACTCACATGAAATATTTGTCAAAGTCCTTGCAGCAGACAGACGAACACACACCACACACACATACGCGTATATATATAAATAGACACAGACAGCCAATCGCATGACCATTTCCGTTTCCGCTTTTTGCAGCACACGTGTGTCTGCGGCTCTCCCCATATATATGTATATATACATTATATATAAATATATTTGCTTTGGCCTTACACCCATGGGTTATACACTTACACATATATGTGGGTGCTTATGTGTATTCGCTTGTTGACAATTCTGTGGTAAATAGCGGTCAACTTCATGACGAGCTTAATAAATTTCACTAACAAGTCAAAATTACTGATTGTTATTCTTATTGTATATTTCACTTTTGTTAGTCATTTTGTTCTATATTACATTTTAAAATTAGCGAATCCGAATCCCAGAAGCTGAATACCTGGTCAATTACTATCCGATTTTTAAAATCAAGCTTGGATTTTACTCACAAATTATTGATCTTTCTAAGACAGTTCATATATGGCAATTATAAAGAATAGTTAGAGCATAGAAACATTGTAAAAGTTAAAAAAATGCATTAAGCTACGGTGGAGCAAGCTCGACAGTAGGAGACCCAGTACTTTTTGAGTGTAATGCGATTACTACAGATTATTTCAGTTTCAAAAAATTTCCATAGATGGCGCCACTTCAGAGATTGATTTTGCCCGTAACATTGTTAGTTGAATAACTTCCGCGTTTATCATCCGATTTGGACGAGATTTGCGGGGGCGGAAGGGGGCGTGGCAAAAATCTAAAACAAACTCGTTCAACTTGAGATATAGATGAACCTACATGCCAAATTTGGTGTCTCTAGCTCTTATAGTCTCTGAGATCTAGTTACTCGAAAAAGGGACAGACAGACAGACGGACAGACGGACAGACGGACAGACAGACAGGCGGACATGGCTATATCGACTCGGCTGTTGATGCTGATCAAGAATATATTTACTTTATGGGGTCTGCCACGCCTCCTTCTGCCTGTTACGCACATTTGCACAAACGTAATAGACCCATTTGTACTTTTTTAAAGTACTGGGTCTAAAAAGTAGCAAATTGTGAAAAGAAAATGTGTTTGTTGGGCAATTACGCAAAAATTTCTCACATATTTTCAGATGATGTATATATCAGTAGGTCCATAAGTCTTTTTTCTAGAGCGGCTATTTTCAGAATCGGTGTAAAGTTCACAAAGCTATAGGCTGTTACGTGTTCATTAGAAGGCAAAACGGTTTTTTTTTAGACCCTGTACTTTAAAAGAGTACAAAAGAGTCAATTACGTTTGTGCAAAAAAAGTGCGTAACAGGCAGAAGGAGGCGTGGCAGACCCCATAAAGTATATATATTCTTGATCAGCATCAACAGCCGAGTCAATATAGCCATGTCCGTCTGTCTGTATGTCCGTCTGTCCGTCTGTCTGTCTGTCTGTCTGTCTGTCTGTCTGTCCCTTTTTCGAGTAACTAGATCTCAGAGACTATAAGAGCTAGAGACACCAAATTTGGCATGTATGTACATCTATATCTTGCATTGAACGAGTTTGTTTTAGATTTTGCCACGCCCCCTCCGCCCCCGCAAATTAAAATACAAAATTTCCAAGTCGAATTACAAAAGCACCTTTAATGCCAGCAACTCATTTTTAGTATGTATAATACAGACTATAGTCCAAACCTATTCTGCAAATTTCATCCAAATCGAATGATAAACGCGGAAGTTATTTAACTAACAATGTTACGGTCAAAATCAGCTGATATCTTCGTAGTGGCGCCATCTATGGAAATTTGTTGAAACTGAAACAATCTGTAGTGATCGCTTTGCACTCAAAAAGTACAGGGTCTCCTACTGTCGAGCTTGCTCCACCGTAGCTTAATGCATTTTTTAAGCAGTAACTGCAGATTTTGGGGCTGACCCCTAACTTCCAACAAGGTAGTCGAATCACTATTTTTTTCCAGGAATTTTGTCTTTAATATAAAAATTTCTTATCAGTCAGAGAAAATAAAACATTCATGGACTCCTCAATTTGCAGAATTAAAATTAAGAATAACAAAATTGTGAACTGAGGCCAAATTCTTTGTCAACTTTTGTGTTGAATTAATGAACCGGTGTTTACACACCCATTTTTCACAGCATTTCATAAAATAAATTTGCTAATTTGGCTCCGTATGAACAGAGTATAAAATACATATTATATAAATATTATGTAGCTTTTATTGCAAACTGTGAGAGACCTCTAATAATATTTTATTAAGGACAAAAAGAATACACTGATTCACATTCTAAGCTTTTAACTAGTTCTAATTAAATGCCAAGTGCTTAAATTTAATTATTATCAAAACTTTTGTGTGTGCATCTCTAATTTGCATGCATATCTGAATTGGACACTATGAGTACGTGTCCTAAGCTACAAAAGTGTTTGAGCGTCCGCTTTTGTGCTCCTTGAAATTGTTGCTAATATTTAAACTACAAATTTTCCTAAGTTTAGCACAAACTACTTTATTATATTATTCATTGTGAATGCCCTTAAGCTACAGTTTAAAATTAATTAGGAAAATGACTAATAAACAGAAATTAAATTAACTTTACTTTACCATTTTGTGGCATTTCACTTTGATGTAAAGTTTGTACTAAAACCTTAATAGAATATTTTCGTAGAAGCCAAAGAATTTTAATTATAAGATTTAAAAAATTTCATGTGCACATGACTGTGGAAGAGTTGGAGTCTTGCAATTTAAGCGTGGCAAGCACATAATTAAAAGTGTTGCCTACTTGCTTGCAGCCAAGACGAAAAACTCATGTTACATACAGGCTGCACCCTGCACCCAGCATCCAGCACCGGAAGCAGTTCAAAGAAGCGGAAACTAAGTCAACAACTTTCCATTTTGTCAATGGCAGTGCTGTGTTTGGCTTAGTTGGTAGCCCCGTTGCCTGGTTGTCTTGGCCCGCCTGTAAATGACACATTCTGCATATGAAACTAAAAATAATTTTTCAATTCACAAATGAAACTTTTCACACACAGCTCCAGATCTGAGCAAACTTTAAAGTTTGCAATTGCAGCAATGGGGCTCCCCAAAGAGTAGTGGTAAACCAACCGAGGTTGAGCTGTAAGAGAGAGGCGAAAGGGATTGCAATGTGCCCAGCTCACTTGCAATCGTCATTTGGAATATACTCAGCTGCTGAAGCTGTATATTTCTTGGGGGTTTCCACCATTTCTGGCTGCTTTCCTTTTGGCGAAGGAAATTACAAACCAAAGTAAACGCCAAAAGCGCCGAGACCGAGATCCAGTCCAGTTGCAACAAGGAAGTTGTTGACGCAGGGCGTGCGCCGGTCGACGGGCGCTGAGTGTCAGTGTCATATCCTGTGCCAAAAGTGCACACAGACAACCGTACTTCCCCCCTTCCCCAACTCCATCTCGGTATCTCCCTCGTAGACCCAGTCCAGCCTGGAGAGCAACTGTACATAACAAATGAATAATTTATGCGCGCGTTCAACTGCAGATGGATGGAGTTGGAGCAGCTCCCAGCCACTCAGGGAGGAAGAACGACAGCAACAAAGTCCTGGTCAGCGCCAAATGAGTTGTGGCAGAGTCTCTCTGGTGTCGTTACGTAAAAGCCAGCCCAAAGTAAGGCTAGGACACATTAAGAAGGAGTAGGGTAGCTGTTGCTCGGCATAAACTAAAATTTTGCTCAAACTCTGGCCTGCAAATTATATGACTACGTGCTGTTGGTGGCGATGCAGCTCGAAGTGGGTCTCCTTCAAGTTTTGGTCGGGTGGTGTGCAAATTCTCAGCTTGGCGCGAGACACCACCAAAAAGTAGACGGAAGAAAGCTTCAGCTCAAAAGTTATTAGAGCTAAATTTTTGCCTTTGCCTAAGTAATGGCCAAGTGCATATCTCTCAGCACATATTGAGTTATGACTTAATTGGATAAGAGCCAGCTTACTCTCTCCCATAACCCCCCCCCCCCCTCACACACACACATACACACCATAACAGTTCAACGTCTCTCGTTCGTCGTTGGCCGGCGAACTTTGCTAAAAGTTTTGCCGACCTCTTTTTTCTTCTTTTTTTTGGCATTTTCTTGTACTTTAAATGGCCGCAAGATCGTGTTTTCGGCTTCCGGTCGGATTTCTGCTCATGACTAAGTGCAGGAGGTGACAGAATCTGGCTTATGGGCAAAGTTCTAAAATCGTAAGATTTATCAATTAAGTAATATAGTATGTAATACATGCACAGCTGCGTACATACTATGTATGATTAGTTCATTGATTGTTATTATTACACAGTATTGTTAGTTCAGTACCATGTAAATATATTTAGCTTTTGAATTAGATCATTATCATTTGCTCTTTTTAAATCAATTATAATTATTTTTCATATAGTCTACATGATTCCATTAAAGTACAAAAATAAACAACGCAACAGTAATGATAAATATTTTGCATAAACAGCTTTGTTTGTGGTATTTTTTTTTGCATTAGCGATAAACATTACTACAAATATTTATAAATTGTCCCTTGGGATTGTGCTCATATCACCAACTCAATTTTGTGACGCAAATTAAAGACTTGAGAAGTTCCAGAGTATTTCTAAAATATATTTGATTTAGCTGATATTCCTTTGCATAAACTCGCAATTGAACATTAATGCTATTAGTCCCTCAGATACTCTCTACTTTTATGATATATACATACGAACTTATTAATATTTCCATATTAATTGTTACAATAGAAATAGGATTTTTTAATCAAATATAAGAAGTGTTATATAAGTAATGATTAAATTTAAATTAGTTTTTTGACATGGCTGTGGACTTTATTGATTTCCCCATAGACTTACTTAAAATGTTATTATCTGCTTAAAAGAAGCTTAAAGAGCTCGAAAATCTAGAGTGACGCAACCCAAATGCAAATGTTTTCCTTTATCTATTCCAGCTTTTATTGTTGTTGCTGACACAGTTGTGCCTGAGATAACAATAACAACTACTGCAAGAACAGCAACAAGAAAAACTAAACAACATCACAAAATATAGGAATGGTAACAACGACAAACTGACAGTGCAATTTGTGCTCATTTGTCAGTATGCAAGTGTTTGGTGTGTCTGTGTGTCATTGCGAGTGTGTGTATGTTTGTGTCAGCTCATGTCAATCCATATAACGTATACGCCCCTTTGGCCATCCGAAATGCCGCTTGTCGTTGCCGCTTGCCGTTTGGTGAATCACAAAAGCGCATTTTGTTTGTCAATTTGCAAACAATTGCATTGTCACTTGTGCACTTTGTTCTGAACACTATTCAGGCATTTCGCCCCTTCTTCTATTCTGCAACATCAAACGCTGCCTTTGCAGTTCCACAAGCATTTTAATTTATAATTCAACACTTTTAACTTGTCGACTAAAACATTTCTAAAGCATTCACGACAGAACTACGAGAGGTCATTACAAAATTTACAAACTATTCAAAAGAAATTGAACTCGTTTTAATACAAATAACTTCTGTTTGTTGTGATGTATGCCAACTATGTAATGTGTATGTAATGTGAGTTAGCTATAAAATATTTATAAGAAAGTAATTCTATTGATTTTATTATATTTATATTTGTGACTTTTGTTCTTGTTTTTAAATGCGGATCAAAACTACCAACACGAGAATGGCTAATGCTTTTAATATTTAAAATCAGAACTAAACTGTAAACGAAACATACTTTGTCTAAGAACTACAAACTAGTTATAATGAAAGTTATGTTTTTTGTATCCATCCATTACTCATATGTTAAATATATGAAAAATATGAAAGCTGATAAGTACTTATGAAACGCAATCTATGGTATGTTTATTATTGATTATGACTATCGAACGATGAATAAACGAGGGATTCGAAAAATAAAGTAAGTTTATTTTCTGAATTGAGCAAAATGAAATTTAATCAGATTATTGAGAGTATTCTCCAGTCGGTTTAATTATTAGCTAAAATTTATGTGAACAAGTTGAAAGGCGGGTCGATCAAAGCAACCAAAACATTCACACACTCGAGTGCACACACTTTCATTTCAAATTCATAGTTTTCAAAATGTATTCTGTTCGGGGCTTTTTTTCTGTTTTGCTTTTACTATTTTATTTTCAGGATGCATTTGCTGACTTTGTTAGAAAATTGATCAAAGAGGCTTTTCGCACTTGAATGTTTCAATATGCCCCCGTTAGCTGTCCATTGATTAAAAAACTAGTTTCAACATTTGAATGCAAATTAAGGGCGGCCCTTTCAACTGAATAGATTGCGTAAAAAAGGAGTTTCGATTGGATGCCGATAGATGCAGCTTGCAAATGCTTGAAAGGTTTAAAGCGACGATAAACTTTTCTTACTATTGGTAAAAAATATTTCCATCGTTGCATGTCATCTTTTTTTTAATTAAAGACTTGTATACATGAGATCAACCATTTAACCATTAAACGCATTTAATACAATGTGTACCGAAAAGCTTTTTCTCAAGATTAACTAATGTAAGAGTATTAAAATACTTATAGAATCCGTTTCCCATTTCTGTATACTTCTATAAATATGAATTAGAGGCCTCGTTTGTATAATCGTTTTCTTATCGCATTCTTTTAACAATGTCATGAAATCAAATGGCGTTTATTTATTTCAGTTTCCAATGCCTATAGAATTTATATTTTTATATTCAGTATGAATAGTTTGTTAAAAGGGAGCAGTTGACTTTATTTAAAATATTTAATTTGTTTTTAAAGTCACTAAAGTACTTTTAATGCTTAAAGTGATTAGTTGTAAAGTATTAGGCATTTGCCTGGTGCTTCAATATTTGCAAACTGGTACTAATTTATAATAATATTTATACAAGAATATTTAAAGTAATTTGCTCAATTAATAATAATAGTATTTTCAGTTAATGCTGGTGCAAATAAACAAAATAATTGCGACGAATGGCAATTCCGATGTGAAAATGGAGAGTGTATAAGTGCTAATTCAAAGTGTGATACTAAGGTCGATTGTTCGGATAGAAGTGATGAGACATTTGAGCAATGCTATCAATCGGAGTGTCCAAATCATCGCTGCTCCTACGGTGCCTGTTTCGAGGATTCAAGTTTCTGTGATGGTATTAGTGATTGCTGGGATGGTACAGATGAATATGAGTTTCATTGTGCTAACGACAATGATATAGGCGAGCTGTATAATAATAAAATACGTGGAGAATGTCGGTAATGTCGGTATACGCAAAGTCCTTATCAAGTTATTCTGAATGTGATTCTTTCAGTCACGAGCCCTATACCCAATTTCAATGTCAGCTATCTAAGGAGTGTATCTCATACAGCCAGTTATGCGACGGGGTTGAGCATTGTCGGGATAAATCAGATGAATCTAATAAGCTATGCGTGGGAAGTATTTGTCCAGAGGGCTCCTTTCGCTGCGCCTATGGAGCATGCATTGCAAAAACAGCTGCCTGTAATCATGCGATCGATTGTCGTGATCATTCAGATGAGTTGGCTCCCATGTGTAAGAGTTGGCATAACATCTCCTCGGACGTAGATTGGGAGATTTCACGATGGAAGATCACATCTGGAATTGATACACAGGGCTCCGAACGCGCAATACCTGCAACTGTGGGCACAGTAGCTCCTAAGGATCAACAGGAGGAGAAAAACTGCATTGTGTCGACAGACGATAAAGCTCTGCGTCTTAAAACCATGTACAATGGCATGCCCTATTCTGAAGGTAATAATGTGTCCCATCTGGCGACGGTTCGACTTGACTGCAGCCCTTTGCACGTTCTTAAAGGCAACAATGTCAATACCTGTGACAATGGTAAATGGAAAGCACCTTGGCCCGAATGTGTTAGAGTCTGTGACCGCAGTAAGATCACAAATGATCCCAGTGTCAATGCTGTTTGCAGTTACGAGGGTCTGATTATTGACTGTACCAAGGAGTCATTAATTGTTAATACTATTGCTGAAATGAAATGTGCTCAGGGCTATAAGCCTGGAACAGCTGTAACAATAGGCAAACGGAGCTGTGATACTAATGGCAATTGGATAGCAATGGGTAGTAAACTTAAATGTAAGCCTGATTGTGGCAAGACATTCGATACAGTTCAAGGAGATCCTTGGTTGGTCAGCATATATCATCACAATTCCATTAGTAATTTTAGTTTCAGTTGCCTAGGCACTATTATTGATCCATTTTATGTGCTAACGACTGCCAGTTGTTTTTCCCCCCGACCCGTCTCCCATTCAAGCCTAGTTGTCTTGGGCAACCATACAGTTACTTTCAACACGAATCAAGAACACGGCTTCGATATAAATACCATTGATAATATCGAGGTGAACGAATTGTAAGTTGCCGAGCACTGAATTACTAAATAAATCAGAATTTTAATATTGCTTTCTGCTTGTAGTAAGCCCTTTGCCCTATTGAAGATGGTAAATCCCTTCGTGCTCTCAGCAAAAGTGCGTCCCATTTGCTTGTGTAATTTTAAAGAGACTACAATTATAACGCCTGTGGAATCATGGAGATCCCTTGGAGAGCCATTGGTGCGTCTTAACCCTCGGCTCAATGCCTATACGCTTTCCCATGTTGTGGAAGACGGTATGTGGATTAGTTTCAATTTTAAAGCTAAAATTGAAGAAGAGATCAAGCAGAATCAAATAATATAAATTGATAAGTAAATATATTAAATCAAAAATAAACAGTAATAATAAAATGATGGAAAATTTTAAAGTTTATCATATTGCTTTACACAACATAACACATTCATAAAGTTTGACTTTGTAATCACTTATAATTTCAAGACACAAGTAAGAATAAGCCAATAAAATCAATTCAAAACATATATATCATTCAGTCGAAGGGCCCGACAGTAAAATACCTTGTGGAAATATATATAAATATAGATTATATTATTATTTAATTATACACACACGCACAATCAGCATAAATTTATAAGATAGTCGTAGTCAATAAGGATGAAGAGGATGCATTCCTCTATGAACATTTAAATTTCCAAATTAAAATTGCTGGCTACGCCTTTGCATTGGCACGTGGCAGAATGAGAAAGCGAACGTTAGTAGAGAGCGAAGAATGACAGAACACGTGCAAAATGAGAGCAGAAGAGAAATGAATCAATCCATGTGTGTTTGCAAGCATTCATATATGAAATAGATACCAATACATGTACAATTGTGCGTATGTATGTAAATATGGTTGCTTGCTGGTTTGCCAATGTATAAAACATTCAACAACAAAATACTTGATTTTTGTTGTCTGTTTTATACATGGGCAAACCAACAAAAACAGACGCATTTTGTTATTGTAATCATATTGGCGTAATAAATATATTTATATCTTCCGTGTTTATTAACCGATCTTGTTGAAATTTTCAGCGTAGGCACGGTCTACTCTAACCATTACACGTGTGATTTAGAGTACCCTCAATCGGTACCATGTCCCCAAATTCATAGTAGCTGCCTGTTGATTGTTTTTTTGGGAGATGCAAAAAATGCTTGCCAAAGAATCCCTGAAATTGAAATGCTACTTCTTCTGTCCATAAAAATCAAATTAAATCTTAGTACACAATCACCAGCAATAACCAACCAAAGTTGAAAGCTCACAAAAATGCACGTTGTGTAAGTACTTTTGGCCACCTCTTTAAGTAAAACAAAAACAAAAATATATCATTCAGTCGAGAGATCCCGACAGTAGAATACCCTGAGGTAGTAGAGAACGCCACTCAAATTTTCTATTAATTATATTTGTGTTTCGTATTTGTGTTGTCTGTTTTGTATTTAAAAGTCTTAGCAACAATGAGCACGTTATTTTCAAAACAACTAAATAAAAACTTAAAAAACAATTTTTAAATGTATAACAAAAATTAAAAAAAAAAATTTAAGAATTTGAGCATGATTTTACTGGGGCTCGAACCATGAGTCCCTTCTATTAAGGTGGCAGCTTTACCACTCTACTTGAAAGAGAGAGGGAGAGAGGGCGAAAACTCACTCTAACACAGCGCGCGCTTTCATTCATATGTATGTATGTGTATGTAAATGCTTCAACGAATAAGCAAATAAGAGATAGGGCGAAAACTCACAACAACAACACATTAAACTAAAGAATTAAATAATTGCGGATATCTTCCGTGTTTATTATCCGATCTTGATTTTCACAATGCATCCTTCCCTATTCAAGTATTGTTCGTGCCAAAGCTCAAGTCTCTAGCTTGATAATTACCAGAGTTAGGCATTGTGGGCGAAGGGGGCGTGGCATCCAAAATTTGAAATAAACTTGATCTGCGTGCAAATGTAAGAAGTCTTCACACCAAATTTGGTGCTTCTAGGTCTTACCATCTCTGAGATCCTTTCGTTCATACGGACGGACAGACAGACGGACCGACGGACAGACGGACAGACGGACATGGCTATATCGACTCAGCTTGTCGCCCTGATCAAGAATACATACACTTTATGGGGTCTGCCACGCCTCCTTCTGCCTGTTACATACTTTTATTTTTTTAACAAACTTAATATACCCCCTCAGGGTATAAAAACAAAACAATGCGTACTACTAATACCAATGCGAATGTGTGGATTCTGCAAGCAGTTCAGAAAGAAGTAGTTGATTAAGTAGTGCAATTACAAGCAGTTAACAAGTGCAGATCATTTCTGCAAGCAGTAGATTTGATTAACATTACGCATGCGACCGCTGATTATGATCTACAAAATTAAGAATTATACTTGCATTAAAAAAAATTTCACTTCTACGGAATCTGATCACTACAGGTATTACGTACTAAGGAAACAGACTCCTTCTACCTTTATTTCGTGCCATATCTTAGGTATGTATCTCTAAAATGGCTCACAATTTCTATGTCATATTTCATGATTTTGCAGTAAGCTTTCGTTTTTTTTGTCAGATTTTGATCAAATTTCAGAAAAAGAAGAATCGAATTGCTTTTAGATCAGTCGTATTATTATTGACACACAATATTTTAACACAAAACTTCTAGCTTGTTTTTACATTTTTATTTTGCAGCTTTAAACACTTTTTAATCATTTTTATCGCGTATTACAATGTCTAATAGCATAGATGCAGTGAAGCCTTTGGCTGGGTTGAAGCCTCACATGCTGCCATGGCAAGTAATCAAGTGGACAGACAGTCAGTTGAGCAGCATGTACACTGACTGGGGAATCTATTTCGATCGCACGCAGAACCTAGCAGCTAGTATGCAATATTTTAATAAGGCCCTGGATATACGCCCTGGCGATACAGAAACGTTGAAAAGGCGTGGTTACATAAAAAGGATGCAAGCTCAAGCGCCTAATGCTCTTCTTGATAATAAAAAAGCCCAAGGTTTATAATCAAATTTGATGTTTTCAATTGGGGCAGTTTCATGATTATAATTTTTGTCATACTTTGCAGCAATCTTAAGGAAATTCAAGCCACACATGTTTGATCCGAAGATTAACTTGGAGGTCTGCGATTCACTGTACGAATCAAATAGACTAGAGGATTCCATGAAAAGTCTACACCATAATTTAAAGATTTTTAGTCGTACTCAAGCACAGTCAGTTTTGAATCGTCTGAATGTGGTAAGTACAATGTTACAAAGGTTTACCCCTACCTCCGAGTGCCTTTCTTAACCATTGATGACTTTGCAGATCACTGAAAATATACATGATGCTCTTTCAGACGCAACAGCACCAGCTGTACATAGACTTATTGACAAATTGTCTATCGATGTAGCCAAGCAGCCAAAGTACGTAAAGCCCGAGTGTGATGTGCTCAGCATTTTGGAGGAAGAGGTAACTATTTCAGATTTAGTTCCTATGATATTAAACTTTACATCTTCTTTGCGACTGCCCCGCAATAGTTAGAAGGCGATTCCAATTCCTCGGGAAGCCAATCATTGCGGAACTGGGCGGTCTCTCAAACGAGCGTTTGGAAGATTCCATAAAGTGCTTCCAAGGGCGTGCCCAGCCCACAGTTACTGTTTGACAAATCCATTTAAGAAACGTTCACCCTCTATTACCTATTTTCCATCAACCCTTCTCTTCCTCCCCTTTTAATCCTACAGTATTTATCTGATACCACAATGGCCCCTGTGGCGTCTGTTTATCCTAACCTAATCTAAACTTAACGTGTTACTTATTAGCCATTGATATAAATTAGATAAGTGGGAGGCTGAATTATTATTAATGTTATGGCTGGGATCATCATTAAGGCCTTAAATCAAAAGAAATTGTATATTTTCAGCAGTTTTTTTTGCGTTTATAGTTCTTATATCTTTTCATGGATGTTCATGTATAGTTTACTTTAGCATTTAAGGTTGTAGTGCATCCCTCACTTACGCCTGTAACAGTGTTCAGATATTAAGTCAACTGATTTCATAGATCAATCAAAACCGATAACTTTATGTTAAAAGTAATACATATTGTTTGTTTCTTTTTCAATAGATACTTCAAGCTTAGCTTCATAAAAGAGGGTTGTTATGATGTATTTTTAAGCATTTAGAAATCTCAGTTTTTCAAGTACAATTTACTATCTACTGGGCATATTTAGAATTTCAGACTATTTCAATGTTTACAGGTGGAGTTTCTTTCGCCTCTAGAGAAGAGGAGACGTAAACGGGAATTTAAGATATATAATCAAAATTATCTGGATAAATGCTGGATGGATGTTTCGTTTCTTAAGAACTTACGCGAAAATCCGAATCTCTTGATAAAACAATTTACAGATTCATCAACACACTTAAAGTCACTGACTGAAGATCGATATAAAGTAGTGCGTACTTTTACGGTAAGTTCCATCGTTATATATAGTATAGCAGTGTACTAAAGGTTACACCCTATAGAAAATGCTACACACGCGCTGTCCCAAGTACAGTCATCATATTCTTAAGTATCCTAACGAGGAACTGTATCTAAAAAATCAGCAAGAGAATCTTTTTCGCATACAATATCAAACGAGGCGAAACATGTTTAAGATACTGCGAACCATAAGAAATCTGATCCATGCTAATAAGCTACAAGTGAGTTACATTACGATTATACCAACATCTAAATAGTATGCTGAACAATTTTTGGTTTTAGAAATTGAAAACGTTTGTTGAAGAAGTCATGGGCAATTATGTAACAGTCAAAACAAATCGGATTATGCCTTGGAAATTTGAATTCATCAATGAAGTATACAACTATTTGGGTTTAGCTCGCATTAATGAATACAAGATTCCAAGTGACAAGAAAGTCCTAACAGGAAGACAACGCCTTTTGACTCTTTTCAAATTACGAACCGATCTTGGAATTAGCACAACCCAATCTAGAGACAGCATTCAACGTGTGCTCGTAAAACGGACGAGTACTAACGATCAAAAGGCAGAGAAGTTTAAGTTAATACAGCCACAACGATACACAACTATAGATACGTATGACTAAACCTATTTAACTTTTAGATATCTTACTTCACGTTATGAATATCGTATGCGATTTGCCAAGTGTTCTATAGAACGCAGTTACCTTTTACATGAACTGGCGGTGGCACATTTAAATAATAATTCCTTTGACGCCTGCTGCTTGTTAGCCCGGCAATCCATTGAGGGTAAGTACTCGCCGTTAATTTTGGTAGTTCTATGATCTAATCAACATACATATATAAATATTCCTTAGAAGCGCTAAGGGGCAGACACTACACTTGGGCCGTGCTAAGTGCACTTGTTTCTTGTAAGGCTCATGCAATACTTGGAAAAGTAGAGAAGCAGAAAGAAATGCTAACTGAAGCATTTACAATAGCCAAAAAGCTTAAGAACATTGATCTTTGTCTTTTTATCGGTACATGTCTAAAAGTTAATTCTGAGGAAATTGAGCTCAAGAGGCAGCTCATTACACACGAAGGCGGCTTTAGGAAAAAACATCGTAGATCAGGAAGCAGCTTCGAAACGACGCCATCAGATTATTCTCTTTATTCAGATGAGTAACCTTTTTAATTGTATTTTATTTGATGTGTCGCAGTGCAGATCCCATTTTAATGTGTCCAAATTAAAATCGCTCCCTGTGCTTAACCTTTTTGGGAAATTTAAAAAAAAGTTTTTTCCTTTCAAGATTGGACTTTTCAACCAAAACTTTGCTTGAGAAAAACCACAAGAGCATTAACGTCTGTTGGTCGTTTAATCATTGCAAGTGCTGCACTTCTCTTACAACTTTTAACTTATATTGTACAAGCATTATGCTATACGTTCACGCTGCTGCTGATGTTCGTACTCGATGTTGTTCAAAATTTTTTAAGGTAAACTTTTCACACTTTCATATGGAACGTGGGCGGAACGTAAATCAGGATTTCTTCAGTTGCTCACACCCACGATTTCTCTTTTGGCCGGAAGTTGCGCTAACATTGCACAAAAGACGCAAATAAATGAAGCCATTTGTTGTGCTGTTAGCTGATTTTTGATGGAAAGGTTGGCTTGCCGGAGTTGGCTCGCACCTGGCAACTGACAGTTGGTAGGTCGCAATTCGCAGGTTGAAAAGTTTTTGCCACCTGCCATTGAAAATTGTTAACAATTTCCATTAGTTGCTTGTCATTTAAATTTCGTGTGTATTTTTAAATTCAACACGCCATCCTGCAACACATCTAACCCAACCAGTCAACCATCCAACCAACCAACCATCCAACCTCAACCTCAGCCCAAGCCATCTTCCGTTTAGCCCATTTGGACTGTCAGCCACTTTTAGCTGGGGGTGTGTGTTTTGGGCAGGTTATGTTGCAGGTGTTGGCCAACTTTTTCATAGTTTAGACGACATTTCGGAGGGTGCGAGCTCGAGGTGGCACACAAATGATGTACATGCAACGGAAGTGGATAATTTAGCAGCGGAAATCATTTGTCGTCTTTTTGTCAGCTGCAAATTAAACATAATTTTTCGCTAATATTCATGACATGACTGTAATTAATTGCAGTTCAAAAACGAGCTTTGATTCTCATAATGAGTAGTAAGATTTGTCATCAACGGTTTCTCTTAGATGGATATGACAGTTCGTGTTAGATATGATGGTTTCAAATGGAAAGTGAGCATACTTTTAAGTCAACTTAAAGCTATAACAAATTACCACAAATTGTTCTCGATGGAGCTGGAACAGAATCAAGAATGTCTGCAAGCTTCTGCTTTGTGCTTTTTGTACTGCAAAATTACACAAAGCCAAAGCTATAAGAACAAAGAATGTAGTAGGTAGTTGGTAGTTGGTATGGGAAAGGGCAACAAAGAGCACATTGAAGCCAACTGGCAGCAGGCAACTAACAAACTGCAACTCAACTTTGTAGACAGACCGGAGGCAGCTGTTTGTTGTTGCTGGTGTTCTTGTTGGTGTTGGTGCTTCTGTTGATAATGTTTATTGTTGTTGTTCCTGTTGATGACGACGGTGACGTCGATGTGAAAGTCGACGCATGCCATAAAAACGCAGCACAATTTTCTGCTTGCAAGCAATTAAAAGCGCAGCAAAGCAAATAAATAGCCACGCCCCATGATCAAGCAACGCCCACAGCTGTTACAAACTTAAACGTAAATGAAAGTCTCACCCCAACCCCAACTCCAGCCCCACTATCACGGCTTGCTTGGTGTTTATGCAGTTGCCAACTTGACGTAGTAGCTGACTAATTAGTCATAAAATTACATGGCACAGAACAAGAACGAGAAAAGGAGAAAAGGAGAACGGCATGCCTAGAATAAAGTGGTGTGTGCGGGCAGGGGAGTGGCACATCCCACAAAGGTCCTGCAAACAGCACCCGCAGTCGAGCAGACAAGTCAAAGTGCAAAGTGGCACCGGAAGCAGTTGGCGCTTGCGGAAATGCGTGTCTGTCCCACTGATTGGGGTGGCGCCATCTGGTGGCTCTTGGTGGCGGTTTCATGACTCGCCTAAGGGGGAGGCGAACGGTCTGTCTGTCACTAATTGCTGATTTCCCGTTGCTGGCAATGGAAACTGGCACAGGAAAAGGATCTAGGAATGGACCACATGACGCGCATTTGTAAATCTTGGTGAAATGTGAATGTGTGTGTACCTAACTAAAGTTAAACTACAAATTTTTAAACACAACATGAACCTTAATTATTTATTTACATATTATTAATTCTAGCTTAGAATTAATTATATAGCTCAATAATGAAGCCCGAGCAACCGGGGGCTTTAGGCATGAACCCTAATTAAATTCGTCGTTTACAGTTTGACAAAAAGCCAACAAATGAAGCCGATTTACTTATATTTAATGTCGGGAGGTCCGCTACTAAAATTATTGTAATATTGTAACTTCACAATCAATAAAAATGACATATGATAATCTTAACATATAAATATTTTCCAAATATATCCCCAAAATGGTTGCAATTTTTTTCGCCATTATTAAGTGTAAGACTTGGGTTAATTAGAATTTTGTATAAATATTGAGATCACTTAAAAATCCGAACATAACATAATTAAATAATAAATAATCAATATAATCTTAAGTTTACGTATACACTTCAATAATTTTCAGCCATTTTTCAGTCCCTAAATATTTTATCGTTTCTTACAATCAGCTATCAGATAATGAATATCATTCTATTTGTAATCACTATAAACAGCTAAAGAAATTTCACCTGCCCATCTGTAACTTTTTGACACAATATTGACGAAGATTACACATTTTACTTTTAGCTGTACCATGTTTCATCAAGATATGCATATTTTCCTTTTCATAAATGCATTTCACTTATTTCAAGAAGTTAAAATTTTAGCTATCAATCATTCAAAATATTTAAAATAAAATATCAAGTAATACCCTGGTTACGAGCTGTCTTTGGTCTGCACCTAATGGATATGCATAAAGGAAAATTATGAGGATTGTGTTTAAAAAGAATATTCTCTGTTATATTCTCGAATAGAATTCATTTGTACAGCCCAAACAGGCATAGGGTCTGTCATGTTTAAAAGGCTAAACGTAGGTATAAGCACTGATAGAGATAGAGAGATGGCAGCAGAGAGAGAGGCCGCACATTTGCCACATCACTTATTAGCTTTATTGCTTTTAACAATTTGAGCTTCCGCTGCTTGGCAGCGGCAACTAAAACGTGTGCTGATTAGTGGCACAGTCGTTCTGGGCTATTGCAAGTCTTGTTGCCGTTGCAAGTTGGTGTTCGTTGTGTGGCAGCGCCATAAATTTCTGTGGTGTAAGGCAGGCAGAGTCAAAGGCAACCCACACTGAGAGGCGAATGCAACATTAAACATTGCAGACAATTTATAAGGACATTCATGGCACACGGCACAGGCGATTGCGATGGCAATGGCAATGGCGATGGGAATGGAAATGAAGATGGGGATAAGTATGCAGACAGGGGAAGAGGAAAAAGGAACGAGGATTGGGGACTGGCGACGGATGCGATGCAATGGGAGGCCAGGCCAGGCACATGCTTGGCACTTGGCACTTGGCACAATGCTACGTTTTCCTACAGACCATGCCATGTCCTTTTTTCTCGCATTGTGTTTGAAATTCAACATTTAAGCCACTTATGGGCAAGTTGAACTGGCATTTCAAAGGCTGCGACGGCGGCGGCCGCAGGACAATGCAGGTTAGCAAGATTTATGGCAGACATGGAGACAGCCAGAGAGTCTGAGCGAAAGAGAAAGATTGAGACAAAGAGAACCACGATGGAAGAGGGAGTGGGACAGAGTGACGCCTTGACGCGCTTTTACGTGCCTCTTGCTTGCTGTGGCATTCACATTGTGGCTATGGCTGTGACTAATCCTTGAGAGCGTCACATGAATGGCAAACGCCCGAAAGCGTTTAAAATAAAGCAATAGCATGTGGCATGTAGCATGTGGCATGTAATAAATGGTCATATGCCAACTGTTAACTGCAATTATCTGGGCATTAGACTAAGGTACAACTCGGGAGTGCATCTAAATCTCTCGCATAGCTCCCTGTAAATTCGCATCCCATTACTAAAGACAGCTGTTAAATTCCCCTTTATTTCAAGTCTGTTACCAATTAAGAAAAGTGTTTTTCCAAAAACTCTGCTTTCTGCTCACTTGGCTGCGCCATTATGTCTGTGCTGGAGAGAGTGTATGCATTTTGGGCCACTTATATCTGTTGGCCAATTTTATGAACGAAGCTTCCTGCATCGAAGACAAAGCTGTCATTTAAACTGGAGCCAAAGCAGGCACACAAGTGGTAGCCCTAGCCCAGGACATGGGCACACAATTACAGGGCGCGTCATTGGGGACAGCTTAAAGTGTTGGATAGGAAAGTTCATGCAAATTAGAGTCAGAAAGCCAGGAGCTACGGCCTGTCCAGGCTACGTGGTTACGAGGCAACGAGGCGACCAGGATAACTAAACCACAGCTGAATGCGACAAGGATTCCTCCACTTTGCAGTTCGCCTTGCATATGGCAAAATCTGCGGAAAATTAGATTCAACGTGGAGGCGTTCTACATACCAAAAGGACGGAGTATCCAAGGTCTCGGGAGGGCCCTATATAAGTTTTATTTATTTTGTCTGCCACTCCTAAAATATAATTGTGGCAAATTCTGAATATTTTTTTGAAGCCTGGGCGAGACCTTACATGCAAATGGTGTGTAGATCTGCCATAAAACAAGGCTGGCCATGACGATGCACTGCACTGTGTTAAATCAGAACGCTAGGAAACCACAAAACGCAAAAGGCAGTTAGCATTTGCTGCTACTACTAAAATTGAATACATTGCAACTGACAACACTGTACACTGTCCTTTCAATTTGTGGAATGATTGCTGAGGTTTGTAACAGACTTTTAAGAACCCTATAAATTAATTTTTTTTAAACTTCAGTTTTGAACGGATAAATGGTGACAAAGGTGAAAAAAACGTTGATATGGAAATAAAAATATCTGCAATACATTATTTACTTATAGTAAAATTAAAAGAAATGCAGTAAGGTGGAGCAAGCTCGACAGTAGGAGATCCTGTACTTTTTGAGAGCAAAGCGTTCACTGTAGATTGTTTCAATTTCAATAAATTTCAATAGATGGAGCCACTACAAAGATGATTCATATGATAAGCACAGAGGGCGCTAGCGTCCCTTCTTCCTCCTTTTGCACGTAACATTTATAGTTGAATAGCTTCCGCGTTTACCATCCGATTTGAATGAAATTTTCAAGATAGGTTTGGACCATATATACATATATTTTATGTACAAAGAATCAAGACGCTAACATTAAAGGTGCTCTTGTAATTTGACTCGGAATTTTGTATTTCGATTTGCCGGGGCGGAGGGGGGCGTGGCAAAAATCTAATACAAACTTGATCAACTTGAGATATAGATGAATCTACATGCCAATTTTGGTGTCTCTAGTTCTCATAGTCTCTGAGATCTAGGTGACACAAAAAGGGACAGACAGACAGACAGACAGACGGACATGGCTATATCGACTCGGCTGTTGATGCTGATCAAGAATATAAATACTTTATGGGATCTGGTTAAAAATTACTTAAGTCTAATTTTTACTGCTCCGAAAATATGTCCGAAAAATTAAATCTTTCAATGTTCTGTGTCACCTACTGTTTGGCTTCAATGATTTGGAATCCAGCGATTTCTGTGACACCTTTGTTTCTACTGGATATTCCAATAAATAATGTTTAATATTGTGAAGCCAGAGGTCGGGCAGATTTGTTATGCGTTAAAACAAAAGTTAATTTATTGCTCCGCCTGGAGTCAGTGCAGTAATAATAAAACAGACAAACGCCTGCACAAAGAAGTTTCCTGTGGATTTCTTTAAGAAAGGACGCAAGTAAATCAAATAAATGCTCACATCGCTGACAGACAACTGCGGGGGGACTGAAACAAAGGAATTTAGGACGAGGATTGACGGGGGCTGGCCGAAATCATATAGACAATGCTTATAAATAGCGAGAAGACAATTCAATGCGTGACTTGACTTACCAATTGAAGGATGTACTTGAGATCAACTTGAACTTTTAATCAGCGACTGACAACACAAAAAAAAATAAAATAGAATAAGGGAAAAACACGAAAAACACAACTATTAAAAAGGAAACGTAATAGTGTCGCTCATAAAAACCGGTTGCCAAGTGTCCCCACTTCCCCCTCTACAAAAATAAAAGGATGGCGATGAATTTGATAAGCCTGCTGATAAGCACATGGCAGACGCGATGTCGCTTAGTTCACTTCAAAATGGCGTCACAAAATACATTTTGAAACGAGCAGCGAAAACGTGAGTTGATTAGCAATAACCCATATACCTCAGTGAGTGTGTCTGATATGTGTGTGTGATTGTGACTGTGTCTGTGTGTCATTGTCTATTTGTGTGTGTTGGGTAGGGAACTCAATTTTTCTCCAGAGCTGAGACAACTTTAATAGGCGCTCCTAAAAGATTTCAACAACCAAAATGACTTCCCACATTAGTGCCTCAAGCCTTATGGCCAATAAAAAGAGTGCACATTAAGAGCTGCGTATGGTAAACACGTTGTTGGCATATGTCGTAAAAATAAAGTTTGACTTCGAATTGTAGAATATAATATGTATTTATTCCTTAGTAAAATGAATTCAAATATATTAAATAAATAATTTCAATATTTTCCAGCCAATACGAACACTTAGAAGTATTTTAAAAACGGCCTAATCGATTCTGTAATCGATAATGTATGCAAATTCAAGAAAATTCTTGATTAAAGTCAAAAAATTATTTAAAATCACCCTATGTATTTTAATGAATAAGATACTATATTTTCTAATTTTATATAAAACGATTTATTTAATCTGTTCCTGTTAAGTTATATTATAGTTGGGGCAACTGATATTGAACTGGAACCATATCTTACTTTATTAAGTTCCTTTGTTTCTCGAAATAGGACTTTTAAAATGTTTAAAATTAAGTAACTTTTAAAATAATAGACAAAGTTGTGCTCGTATGAAAGATATCTAAAAGGGATGTTTTTGCTAGAATCTCATTCAAATTTTAACCAGTTCATGATGTAACCAGAATTGGCAAGCTTAATGCTAAAGGGATTTTATAGTATATTGAAACAACTTAAAGCAATAAAGGATGTGGCCTTGTTATGAAGCTGTTTTGTGTGCCCAACAAATCTAGCTGACAAAACTCACTCAAAATTCTAGCCAATAAACCCAAATGGCAAACCCAAATGCAGACATTGACAAAGTTCTCAAATATTGGCTCTGTCAACTGGCAAGCACAACACAAGAGAAGACAACACAGACAGAACACATGAAAAAACTGAAACACAATGAAAACAAAGGAAATTAAAAGCATAAATAAAAGAGTCAACCCTCAAATCTAGACCCAGCCCCATCCCTTCCACCTCTTAACCAATTCTCTTGACCTTACTCAGCCAAGTACACGACAAAGAAGAAGAAAAACAAACTAGTGAAAATTATGAGCAAGAGCCTGGTTTACAAATGGGATTGTGAGTATGTAAGTATTGTAATTCATTTGCTGAGCAGTGGAGCAACTGAAACGCAGCGGCAAAAACACAAAAAGCAATAAACAAGAAATAAAATACAAAACGAGAATTAAATGCAGGCAACGAAAATACCAACAATAGTAACAACATGACCATAACAACGGCGACAAAGTGCACTAGAAATTCAACACTTTTCCATTTGTCTAGGTTGGTCTTGAATAGGGTTGTTGGGTTCTAACTAGTAGGTCTTGGGTTCTCCTTCATTTTTTGTTGTTATTTATTTTTTTCTTTTTCTTTTTTTGAACTGAAGCCGCTTGCCTAACATAGATAAATTGCGTTAGAAAAAGAGTCGGCGTCCAGGGTCCATTCGTATAATTCACTTTTGTCAGACTCATAAAAATTGTTGAGTGACATTTGTTTGTGTTCCGTTTGCCCTTTGTTTTTGTTGTTGGTGTTGTTGTTGTTGTTGTTGTCGCTTTTCACTGATTCCGTGTCACTGCAGCCATCTTTTTCTTTTCCACAAGAACACACACACCTACACAGCAAAACATTTTGTTTTGTTTTTGCCGTTTCACTCGTAGAATCCTTCTTTCTGTTTTTCAGTTTACTTCTTTTTGTGTTTCGTGTTTGTTGTTTTGTTGTTGTTGTTGTAGCTGTTCGTGTAGCTGTCTGTTTTATACCCGCATAAAAGAAAATTAGTGAGTTTTGTTGCAAAAATATAATACATTCGGCTTTTAGGGTTTTTGTTTCAGCTATCTTGGTACACATAATGACAAAGGCTTCCGCGTTCAAATGACTTTGCATCCAAAAGAAACTACACAAATCGCATTATATAAATATGAATGCATTCAATTTTTTTTATACTTACTTGGATCATTCTTCTTGAATTTAAATGTTTTAATTTTTATGTTGTTTTTGCAGTGTGTGAGAAAAGTTTAAAATAAATTGCAATCTCGATTCGACAACGAATAACATCAAATCACACATGCATACTGTGGCAATCAGGAGTGTTAGCCAACACACACACACACACACACACACCCACGCAGACAATGCAATTTACGTGCTAACTATATACGTTTGTGTGTTTTTAAAGTCAACATTGGAAGTTGGTTTGGCATATTGAACTTTTAGCACCTACCCCTTGCATTCTTCTAACGAACCGCAAAAACGTAGCGTCCTCTCCGATCTGGAAGCCCTCCTTTATGTCGTCCTTTCAGCCCACATTCAACTGAAATCACAGCTTGCTGTACGTGCAGAGTCCCAACTGTCCAAACGATTGGTCGCGTAGTCACTGCCAATGCAACTGCGCTTATTAACAATCCCCGGATGGGATTCATCCTCTTATTCCTACTCCCTCTCTCTGTTTCTCTATTTCTAGGTGCACATTTGCTACCGCCCTCTCACATTAATGAAGTGCTCGTGTGTGGGCGAATGGAGAATGGAGAAGAACAAGAGACTGGGGAAAAATATAAAGTTGTTGGCTAGCTTCCAATCTGAGCGCTGATTACATAACAAATTCATGTTCAAATTCAAATTTAAAAAAAAAGAAAAACTTTCAAGTGAAACTTTTGTGTCAGGTAAAAGTGTTCTTCTACACTCCGCGTTGAGTCGTGTCATTGCACCTTTAGAACTTTTGAAGTTGGCTACTTAGTGTACTTTAAGATACTTTTGCTTCATCTTGTTGCCTCCACCGTTGAATGACCATGCCCTCGTAATGCTGTCCATTGCAGTATAAAATTTTCCAATGTGCTGCATTCAAATATTATCAATTTGGAAGCTAACGATTTTTCCTCGACGCTAACTGATTGAATTGTTACAACGTTTTACGTGTGCCGCATTTCCAATGCGCTTCTCTTTTTTATCGCTGCTCGTTTTGGTCTGACTGGCAGCCAGACTTCGCACAATCCACATCAATGGCAGGGCGGCACCAGTAAAATCAATTTCACTGAAATAAATTGTCGAATTTCTGGTATAAATTGCAAAACGCTTTAGCAATACTTTCCAGCATCCACCAACCGGTATTCATTTGTTGTTGCTCCCGCTCTTTGTGGTCACTTGAAATGATTATTGAAAAAATCTTTAAAAAAAAGTAAGTAAATTTATTTACATTGCTCAACGAGAGCCATAAATATAAATTACATATTCTATTTTTCTGGTGCAAGGGCAATAAATCACTGCTATGCTGTGACCTGCATGTCACCCGGGCATCTCATTAGGCTTCACCCTTAATATAAGTTACGCATTAATCTATTTAATTATTTAGTCAAAGGCTTGGGTAAAATCGATTATATGGAAATCATTTAATGCCTCTTGGATTATGTCATGAATGATTAATCAACGCCCGTCTATTGGGGAAGAGACAGTAGAAAAAGTCTGAAAGAATTCGCGACTGGAAAGCGCCTCGGGGAAAACGCATGAGACTTATTTATTAATTTAAGGTAGACTCTTTGAGAGAGATTTAATGTCAAATCCAAAAGCCTCAAATACTTAATACTTTGCTATTGATTTTTTTAATCTTATATCAGCTAAAGACAAATATTCAGTCGGTTTGAGTTAAAAGTCAGCTTGTTAGTTTTAAAGATAGCTGTAGGAAGGGCTTACTCAACCTCTGGGACAGAAGACGTGAATGGATAATTTTTGCGTTATCTACGCCGTTGATGGATTATCATCATCATTATATTGGAGTGATGATATAAATGCAACTTATCGTTATTGCTCATTCGCCGTGCAGGCCGTGTTGTGGTAGAACTGTTTTCTTACTGCTAATTGCTCCAAAATGACAATGCAAATTTCAGGAAAATACTATTGGCACGTGGCTGTTGCTGCTATAAAATGATGCGCAAAATAGCCGAAAAATTTGTGTTAAATAAGCGGATAAAAGCAACGAAAGTTTTGCCACTTGCCCGCATTCAACGGCATCTAGCAGATGACCACGTTGGGCGCCATTTCGTGTTTTATTTTGCCAACTCATCAAAGCAACCCTCACTTCAACACTGTGTGCCGTGAGCCAAATTTAAAGTCTACTTTAAGTGTTGCGTTTATTTCTCACTCCCATTAAGCGTGAGCCGCTTTTCACTTTCAATTCCCAATGTTTCACCCCAAAAGTTTGATTACTTTCGGGTTGCTCTGATTGAGTTGATTGCGCCACGCATGCTCTGCGCATTAACATTTTTATTCAATTTGTGAATGACGTTTGCTCAGGTTCAATTTCCATTTCCGCTATGACACACATGAGTCCATTATAGTTGACAGCGTTTCCAAAACAAATTTATACAAGAAATGACAACGCACAAGCTCTGTACCCTCTATCTTTCTTTCTCTCTCATTTTCTTGGTTGGGCTGGAAAACAAAGC
Organism: Drosophila putrida; assembly: GCA_037043535.1. Classification (NCBI taxonomy): domain Eukaryota; kingdom Metazoa; phylum Arthropoda; class Insecta; order Diptera; family Drosophilidae; genus Drosophila; species Drosophila putrida. The sequence goes on from JBAMBI010000471.1 coordinate 3,777,810, forward strand.
CGAAAAAATATATTTTTTTGTTTAACAACCACTTATTTAGATTATATTTGCTGATTTCCACTTATGTTGCACTTAATGTGAGCACGTCAGAAAGACGTCTCTACTAAAACACACTCTTGTATCTTGTATCTTTTATCTGCTCAGTGTATCTTGCAGTGGCGATATTTACGCTATGTATCAGTTCCCCAATGTTTGCCAACTTGCCGCCACTCGAACATGATTGATAATTCTGATGATTCATGCGTGTAATTCGGCTTATGGTTTGGGATTGTCTCTTCCTCTCTATCTTTCTCTCTCCCTCTCTGTCTGTCTCAGTAAACCTTGGTGTCATTTCTTCCTTTCTTTGTCACATGGCGTACCCACATACATATGTTCTGACATTTAAGATATATTTATGGTGCAAATTGTTTATTATGTCATACCAGCCATAAGTTGAAGTCTAGTGTAGTTATTCAACCTTGTATGAATTGTTGTCTCATCTCTTTTTGTCCTTTTGGCCTTATGGCCCAAAAGTGAAAACTTGTTAGCTCAATCAAATGGCAAGGCAGTCTTAAGGAACAGTATACAATGGCCGCCAACTAAGTAAACAACCGCAACCCATTAAAATGAAGCTAATTAAAATTCAGCACGTTCCCAACTCAGCCACACAACCACTTACTCACCTAACAACCACCTCAATGTCGTTATAACCAAAGCGAGCCATAAAGCAGTCAACAGTCAGAGACCACACCGATGCCATCAAAAATATTGTAACACATTTTGCCTATTAATTGCGAACAGTTGCAAAGACTATCCACATTTCTGGACCCAAACTCTCTGGCCAACTTCTCAGTAAGACAGTTGCAGAATTCGCAATTTGTTTCCTTGGAGGAGGCATTCCATACCTGGAAGAGCTCTTGATGGCCCCAAAGCATTCGTCATAATGAAATTTTGCAACATTGTAAGCATAACTGAGTTGTCGGTTCCAAGGCTGGACAAACTCATAGATTGAGGCATAATATTTCACATAGCTCTACGTTTCTTTAATAATGAAAATGGCAACTATAAATTCATTTGTGTATTGGGAAACGAACTGTATACGTGATTCAACCAACAAAATGTTTGTGCTAACCTCAAAGTTTGTCAAAAGGCACTAAAGGCACTGTTGAATCTTAAAGTTAAGTTATTGTAATATATCCGTGAAATCGCAATAGTAGAGTCTGTAATCGTTTGACAGCTTCAAAAATTACTAAACATGTATATAAAACCTACATTTTTGGCTGTCATTTAAGCCAATATATATCCAAAATAAGCAAATGCAACTACCGAGACCCACTGTCAGCCCGTATGTTGACATGGGAGTATAAATAAATTGCGAACATTTGCGGCAAAACCGAGAATGTTGTATGCAATGTGTGCAAAATACACGCCAGTGAGTTCGGAGGTGCACTGAAAGATACAAAACTTTGTCTCCCCGTGGAGCAACAGGGCAACAGAGCAACCGGCAACAAAATGACGAATACGCGGCCTCCATTTTGGTGAATCGTTGACTGAATGCTTGAGTCAGTGAGTCACTGAGTCTGAGTGCGTGAATCGTGCAAAAGTTCAGCCATATTTATGGTAATTAAAATTGATTCGAAAAGTTTAGATTGTCTCTGTGGTTTGATACTGGTGTGAGCTCTAAAATTCACTGCACAGATTTCATCATGTTTCACCCATGTTACAAAGTGCACGAGTATATCTTTGCTTTTACGTACGTGAAGGCAATTTTTGGTAACATGACGGCAACGTCAGAGCCACCGGCACCGGCATCGGCATCCAGCATGTGACAAAACTTTCTAATTAAAGTTTTTATGTGGCAATGCGAGTAAACCAACCCTAACCCAATCCTACCCAACACCAGGCCATCCGCAACTGCAGAGAAAGCACCGAAAGTTATCAAGTTTCCACGTGTGTGTTTGTTTTTTGGTTCCCGAGTAGAAAGTTTGTCGTTGCCGGCTTTTAGGCGCAGTGCGTAATATTTCGCTGCGATTATGCTGGCAATTCGAAATCATTTGCATTTCAGGTTGAGTTTTAATTAACTCCCAGGCCAATTAGCCAATTAGACAGACCATGTGGCCAATCAATAGCCGACAAATGAAGGCAAATTAAATAGACCAAGCAAAAGTCCAGTCAGTGTTTCCAAAAAAATAAAAGTGTTCACTTGATCAGACAAATTAAATAAAATGACTGAACTATGCAGGTCATTTCAGTTTGGAGTAGGATCTTAATAATGGTGAAACCTATATAAATATCCCTCACTTTAAACCTCTAATGGGCAAAATAAAAATAATGGTTGAATTGAGCTGAAATTCTTTTTATGAAATCTATAAAAGCTTTTTATTTACTCAAAGGTTATGTTTCATGTTTTACTGTTTTAAATATATTAAAGTAGAAAATTACTTGAAATTTAGTTAGATAAAATCTGATTGATGTAAGTAACTTTTAATTTAAGCATATTTTTGAATTTCAAACTTTGAAACAAGATGCCTTAAATCAAAAATTTAAATGCAATTGTAATGATAATGCTCATTTAAAATTCATGAAAAGCTTGGGAAAAACACCAACAATTCTTGTTGTACGAATTTATTGTATTATAATAAAATAACTTATTATTAAATATAAATAAATTTAAATAATTTATTAGCATTCAAAATGATTTACAAGCTGGCAATAAATATGTATACTTTATAAAACTTACTATTTGTTATATCTATACCATAAGTTCTATCAAAATTAAAGTATAAAGATAGCTTTGTACAGTTTTCCACTTTTGTTTTTCTAAAAGAAGTGTTGATTCAAAGATGCTTGGTGTAAATCAAATTGTTTCAAACTTTATTTTCATTTTTACAAAGTTTAAGCATTTAAAACTTTATTAAGATTCTTCATTAAGCCTGCAATATTTTGTAGTCAAATTGAATAAAATTATATTTGCCCAAGCTGCATATACAACTTGCTACTCTAAGAACTAAGCAGTAAAGAACAAAAAAGACGAAAATATGTCTTATACAGTTATTTCCTTTCATCCACCCCTTGATCCTTTGTCCAGTGCGATTCGCTGTCTCTAGTTGTTCTCTGGATGCAAGTGTAACACAAAAACTGCAAACAACTTTCATAATTCATTTCTGCCTGAGTGTAACAATTTTTGCACTTTATGACTTTTGAGAGCGCTCAACGAGTGGTTCGAGTTGGCCCGCAAATCATGCAACATTCTGAAGTCCCAGCGGGTTGCCCCGCGTCTTAGTCTTAGTGCTGAAAACTTAAAGTTACTAACATTTGGTTTACGCTTTTTTGTGCTAATTACAAGGAAACTGGATGCTAAGAGCAGGAGTTGTTCGGGTGGCTGGTTGGCCTTAGCTGATGGACGGCGCACTCCAGTTGGCAACAGCCGAAAACGAAAACAAACTTGTGGCCGAGAACAACAAACAGGCAAGGCTGCAAACGGCTATAAACCCTCAGAGGAGCAGAAGGGGGCAGAAGTCGTTGCCAAAAGCAAAAAGTCAACGACGAGCAAAAGGCTGCCAAAAGGCAAAGTCAAGCGAAGGCAAGGCTAGGCAAGGAAACGCATTGCATGGCAAGGCCAAAAGCGTGACCAGGAAGTAGTAAACGGCTGAGCCAAAACAAAAGTACCGACAACATAACACCATCACCCCTATCCCTCTCTCTCTCTTTCTCTTTCTCTCTTCTTTTATGGAACCATGTTCGTCTTTAGCTAGTTCGTGAACAAACAGATTGGCAGGCAAAACGACCCCGCCTGGTCAAAATACATGGCAGTAGGAAATGCTGCCAGGGCTTGTTTACCTGCGAAGTGCTAGCCAAAAACAACAAGCTACACCGGTCGCAAAGTAAAATGTTGCACAAAGGTAAAGATGCTGCTTGCCTCAACAGGAAGCGGGGTGTGTTCACAGTGCTTGCAGATATTGCCATGAACAAAAAGGAGTATAAATCACTTAATCAGTTTCTCAGATGTACAAGCTAAGAAACAAAATTGAGTATGAATCAAATGGAAATAAAAGACAGAAAAGCTTCACATCTGTCTTAAGATTTTTTTCTTTCAAGTTAAAGGTATTTTGTAAATAAACTTCAACTCGTATTCGCGTTAAATAGACCAACTCCTGACGACTCATAAACGATGATTTGTCACACATTGACCCACATCTTTCAGACATGGCTACAATTTTCGATTTATATTCCCCCCAAAGAATAACAAGAAAACAATTGAGAACTCTCAGAGGATACGATGAAGGCTGACAAAACATACAGACATATAAGGACAACACATGAGTGTTAAAATGGAAGAAACCCGGCCAATAGTCGTCAGTTTTCAGTTCGCAAATTAGACGATAACCACGAACTGTAGTATCATATACATGTATACACACATGCAATTGCTACACCCACATAAATATAAATAAATACATACAAATAAATAGCACGAATTGGAGTTTGAGATGCGCATAAAGGACAACCAAAAACAATGATATAGGCACTGTTGGCAATTGATGGTTGCCAAGAGATTTGTATATACATTTGTAAATAATTTACTTTTGTTGAAAGTGCGGTATGTGAATTTTAAAATGTATATAAAAAAAGTTTGCCGAAATCTATATAGTTTAGTTGAAGAAGCTGCAGCTAAGGCTGAAAATACTTAAAAAGCAATAAGGAACTTTAAAATTTTTACAGGTAACAATAGGTAATATATTTAATTTAAAAAAAACTCTTAAATTATAATCATTAATCCATATGTTCTTAACTTTTTATCATAATGCAGTCTTGATTAAAAAAGATTCGAAATATAATTTATTTAGGAAATTTTTTATTTATTTTTCGAATTAAATTATTTAAACCGAGTCTGAATGCCGATTCAAACTGAACCTTGCGGAACCGGTACGGTTGGGGTCTTTTAGGTTACCCAAACCGGACTCCAAACCAAACCCTTCAAATTTTCTAGCACTAACCCCGAACCCGATCTCAAATCGGAGCACTTTCATAAAAAAAATTGTGTAGGAGCTCAAAATTCGTGGCGATCGACTACAATTTTGATACAAATCTCGTATTTTTACCTTGGCCGGAAATAGATAGAGAAATATGGGTAAATATGTTTTCACAAAATTCAAAATTTTCACGAAATCTTCAAGAAATGCGTTGAATTCAAATTTCTTTTGACCAGTTATGTGCAGAAATGTTTTTTTAATTTATACATTAAAATTTTAGAATTTTATATAACAAGAGATTATAAAATATGAAACAAGTAAAAAGGTAAGCAATAATAAAAGCGAGAAAACTATATAGCATTGAACTAAATCTCAAACCCGAACCGTGGGTTTAGGGGCTCCTTAAACTGATCCGCGAGCTGAACCTTAATCAAAACCCAAAAGAATGCAGTCGGCGCAAGAAAGGCTATAAATATTTATTTGATTTGATGAGCGACAAATTGCTTACAGAAATAAAATATCTTATCAGACATACCACAAGCCAAATCTAAACAATGTGCTGCTGAGCAATTAATCTCATAGATCCAATTGTATTCAAAATCCGGTTCAGCATTAGCCAAGCCAATAACAAATTCAGCAAATTTATTTGTTTATTTAATTTATGATCCTTCACACAATGTTTGCGGTGTTAAAAATCAACGCTAAGACATTTGCATAATTTGCAGATGTATCAGCAGAGAAGCGAGTTAATAAACAAAGCTCAGAAAAGTGGAAATACATTTATATTTGTATAGAAAGTATTTGGAGTGCCACTAATTCACTTGCACCTCCCTGCAAGGGGGTTAATTTGTATGCAAATGAGGGCGTTCACTTCGTTAGAAAGAAATTTTAAGTTCTAAGGCAAAAAAAAGAGAAGAAAAATGTGCTTAAAATTTAAACCTGTTTGGGATTGCGTTGTCGAAAATCAATTAGTGAGTTAATAAAATCAATCTTCAAATGCTGCTCACACAGATAACAGGTAGCAAAGTAGGAAGTTGTTAGCTCCAATTTAAAACGAGCTACACAGTGCCGTTTATCGTACTCGAGATGTATTACATCCGGTACAACCCCAACAAAAAGTATCTGTGTCGCATCTTATCAGAGAAACAGTTTTAGATACAGATACGACCGTGAACCGCAAGAGTTCAAGCCCAAAAGTCAAGATATATATCTGCAACGGCGTCGACGCTGTCTGACTGTCTGTCGTCTGACGACTGTTACCTTAAAAACAAAAGTTGCCCCTGTCCCCCTAATTGGTCAACAATTCTATGAGCATCAGCTCGTGCTCAAAGCAATATCAACATCAGCAACATCGGAAACCCGTTGCCAACCGTAGCCTAATCCGGTTATTAAACTTTACACTCGTCTGTGAGACTGTGTGTAAATTCTCGCTCTTTAAATGTGCTTCACTTTTTAGTTTTTTACACCGGTGACTATAAAAACGAGACGCATGCGCAGCGCATCTTTTAGTTGATTTGTATTCTCCACCGCGACAACTCGGAAACTCAACAAAAATGACAATCCGTACTGTGAGTGAAATTGAATTCGAAATTCATTCATTATTTGTGAATACTGCAATCATATGTGGTTAAAGTGCGAAGACAACGATTTTTGAAATACCCTGTAATAAATTCGATTTGATTTACATGAAGCTATCAAAGCGATACAGACTGAGTGAATGAATCAGAATGCCCATTTGAAAAGTCTGACTTAAGTGACTGCTGGGCATAACTCGTTAGTTTGGATAAATTGAAATAAGTGTCATTTGCATAACAAACTGGAAAATTTAGTAAATAATTTTTTGGGGCTCATATGTATTTAATGGTATTCCATTAGACGAATGCAAAATATGCAGGAAGACAAAACGGGGCAACAAATTTGCAAGTTTTTAAGCTAAGATCGGACATAGACCTCCCTCACATTTGCATATTTTGAATGAGTTTTAAACATCAATTTATTTGAATTATGATTCCAATCGATGTATAAATAATGCAGTTAATCTAATCATGTTTTATAAATAACAAGATAAATTTAAACAAATTCGATTTTAAAAACACATTAAGGAAAATATATAACGAAACAAACAACAGGAAAGTTATATAAGAATAAATTTAATTTAAATCGATTGGACTTATAGGTTGAGTGATTTCATATATTTAAGCATAATAAAATAATGGTTTTAAGGCTTGCATTAAATTTCTGCCGCTTTGTGTTTTAATTTATTAGGATTCCACAAGCCATGTGTAAAAGCAATTAAGAAAGTCACTTGGCCTTCGGATAGCTCCCTTCATTTTATGGTATTTATGTTCTAGGAGGAATGTCGCTTATAGCGACTCATTAGCATACAATGCAAGGTTAAACTCAGTCCCCTTCACACAATGATCTTGAAAATGCTGCCCACTGCTCAATCTTGTCCAGGCCAAAACTCGAGTTAAGTCTTTGGGCTAAGAGCATATCCAAATGAACTGCCATAAAATCAATCCAAAAGTAGACAACGCATAAAACTGCATAATTTGTAAGCGAAGCTGAGCTAATAAGATTATGCAAACCAAAAATCGCTTCACTCAAAAAAACCATCATTCATTTTTTTAGGTATACACACGAGAGACAAATTAACATCATTTCCCAACTATTTCACAGTTATTAATCGCAGCTGCCGCACTGATTTGCTTTTGTGCCGCCGATGTGTCCCACATAAATCAAAAGCCGCCTCAGGACGTATTGGTGCCATTCAATGATTTATTGCCACCGCCGCTGGAGGAGTCCTCTACAACGGTAGAGACAACGGAGGCAACGCCAGCTACAAAGCCCACAAAAAAATCATTCTATCAGCAGCAGGCTAAGAGTAAAGAAACGCACCAAGCTGATGAAAAGCCAAAGCTGCAGCTAGCATTGGATCTACTTCCGCCCTTCGCTGAGGCACCACCCTCCAATGAATCCAATGAATCAGAGCAGCCACAAATCGAAGATGTCCGCACCACAACACATCGGCCACTTGTTAGCAGTCGTCCAACCGCAACCACTAGAAAAAGCGTGCCACATATTGCCAGGCAACAACCGCAACAGTTGCACACACGCGTGTCACGACCCAACAGCATTGCCAACGATGCTTCAGAATCTTCGATAGTTCCAGCCAAGTCAGGCTTCTCGGCTGATCTCATCGCCCAATACCTCTCAAATTTCCAGTTCACAACGCAGCGACCTCCTCGCGGTCCACTGCCGACTCTGACGCCCTTTCCACAACATTTTAAATTATAGAAAAGTAAAAAACTATTTGTAGAGAAAAAAGAAATAAAATTAAATTAAAACATCACCAAGAAACTTATCATAATGATTTTGAAGTTTTTGTCTTTATTTATTTACAGTAATTTAATTTAAATCTGTGCAAAAACAGTAGCTGTACGAGTTAGATTTATGAAAGAGGCATTTGTGTATAACAAATTAGTTACTAGTCGGCTAATAATTAACAAACTCGAATACTATAAAGTGGATTCATTTTGGACACATTATTTAATCAACAAATATATATTTACAGAAGAAATCAATATAAGTTAAGTATAGGCTTTTTTCTAATATGCATACAATTTTATTTTAAAAGAATATTTGCAATGTACATATGTAAATATTACATGTGTAGGCTTTTAATTTATTCTAATGGCATCAATCTCTAAGAGCAAATGAAGGCCACGATAACTTGCAACTTAAGGTTTAGAAAAGTACTATCTGATTGCCTTATGCACATTTCTATTATTTGAGCACAAATAATACAAGGTGTTTATTAAAGAAATGACTTTACAGTGCTTATCCAAAATATTTAAGATTTACAAAAAAGTACATATACATATATATGAAATTGTAATATTATATGAATCCATTAGCTATTTTGGTTGGTTTGGCAAACTGATCCACAAAGTTGCAATATTCTTCTGACTTTAGAGTATCTTCGTATCTTTGCAAAGCGGAATTCCTCAACACGTTTAATTAATTACTGATGGCAAATAACTTGGCGCCGCTGGTCGACACTGAAAACCTCTGGCTTCTGGCAAATACATATCTCTACTTACGAATACAGAAGCGTCCATAGATTAAGATACAAATACAGATAGAGATACAAAATTCTTGTAGTTGCAATTTGTCGCTGTTCCCCGCTCGACAGCCTGTCAGGTGCTAATTATTACCCTCGGCCCGACGTGTTTATTGTTAATATTGTTGTTGCTGTATTTGTTGCTATTGTTTCTGATGTGCTTTGGTATTGCTGTTGCTGCTGATGATGTTGCTGACATTCGAGCTGCCACAAATATGCCGTATTTGCATTGCAGGCCAGATCTCAGTAATGGCAATGTTGTTACTCTAATCAAATCATTGCCAAACAGATTAGCAATATTTATGGGCGGCGTTTGTCACTCTGATTGATAATGGTTGTTGTCACCATAGCCTCTGTTGTTGCTGTTTTTGCTCAGTTAACCGCGTTAATTACACAGCTGATTGACATTAATGCGTTGTTGCAGTCAACTGATTTTAAATAATTCCCGACCTCAGGATGACGAGACTGTCATTGCACCAATTGGATACAAGCCTTTTTCGATGATTAATGACATTCATATTTGTTTAATCTCCCATAATGTGCATTTAATTAATGCTTAATGGCCTTCCATCAATAAATTTTCTCAATTTTTGGAATAAATTCGAGTAAATGCAAAAGTTATAATAAATGTATCATATTACTTTGATATTGTACCTTATTCATGATCAAATCACAAATCCTAAAAACAAAGTTTCAAAGTCGAAGAAGAAAATAAGCTAGAGCTACAAACGGGTGCATTTTATTTGTTTCTATTTCTTTTATGTTATTTATTATATTTATTTTTATTATTTTTCACCACTATTTGCTTTTCATCACTATTTGCTCTTTCCCATAAGTAAAGGGTCTCCCACTGTCGCACTTGCTCAATTGCAGCGTTATGGATCTTTTGTTTTGTACACAGCAAATCAAAACATAAAAATGAAATATTAATTTATTGCTAGAAAAACCATATGTACACATATCCACACATCCCAAAGGAGGGGGAATCAGAACTTGATTCAATTTTAGATATGCAGAACATTTCATGGTATTTAGTTTTTCAATTAAAATGTCCACATAGTTGGCAGCATGGAACTTTGTGACCACATTTATACTAACAAATTTATTAAGCGGCTACAATTGCCCGTAAAGCTCTCTTTAATCCATTCTCTATTTCAACTTAATTCTGCCAATGTCAAGCTGTGACAAAAATCATTTAATTCCAATCTAAAGCGCTTTAGCTAATTATGAAACAGCAAATGTCAGTCTCTCTGTCCCGGCCAACAAAGTGAATATCAGTTAAGCGTGCTAAACACAGTCAAAAGGCAACTCAGTTGATTTAGTAAAGAACTTTTCATACTCTAAAATATATATTTAGTTAAACCAAGTTACATAATGACATTTTTATCCGATTTAATAGTTAAATCATGAAAACATTCTTTATAATTAATATTGATATTCAAATAACTCCAATTGCATTTTTATTTGACACTAAGACTTGTATTTAGCTTGTAGCCAATCAATTGAATCAATTCAGTTGTTCTTGTGAAGGGTATCATAATAATGATCTCCCATTAAAAAAACTTTTCTCTCTAATGTATGGAAAACCATTAGATGTTTCAGCCATGGCATTGCTGTTGCCAATCTCCAGCAAAATACTTACGAGTGTGTGTGACTGTTGATGAGTGTATGTAGAAAGTTTTAAAGCTGCATTAAAAATCGCTTTTAACAAATGGTGTCATAAGCTCTTAGGCAAACTTTTAATGTGCACACTCACGCATAGTTGTCTGGATTTTCCAATGTGTATGTGTGTGTGTGTGTTCGCATCTAAAGGGAAGATTTATGTGGACATCGCGGCGTATGAGTGCTTTCAACTTTAACGCAGAGACCGTAGTCTAGAGAAAAACCACCAGCAGCCAAGGCTAGAATATACTTATATATCTTTAATATAAGTGCTTATTAGAATTGTCTAGACATTGTTGAGTTATATATAAGAACAGTTCAAGCATTAAATTATCAGGAAAAATAACTAAACCGGCCTATCATTTTCAACGGGGAGTGGAAACAGAGCAACAATACATTTAAATAAAAAAAAAAACATTAAACAACAGTTATTCCCTTGGTGACTTCACGTACATACTCCATCAGAAATTCAACTTAATTGCTACTTTTCGTTTTAATGAGTCAATAATTAGTATAATTTTCTGTGTTTGAAATGAGCTTCGGCAAAAACATGAGAAGTATAAAATAAAAGCTTTCTCAAAAATATTATTTTATTCCAAACCTTAGCAAAATACATAAATGCCTAAATGATGGAACACATTAATCAATCACATAAATTCAAATCAATGTCAAATTTTATCTGTACGTTATATACGCACAAATGTTTGCATATTTGTTCATACAATAGCTGTATTTGTGTAACATAAATAATTATTCAGTCGGACAGTAACCCAAAAAATATTTTTGGAACACGATTTATTTTATCAGTCCTATTAAAAATTTTAAAAAGGTTTAAGAATGTTTCTCAAAAACAAGCATTTTCCGGCGGCTGCATCTCTCATTGAATGCTAATTTAAAAGGCATTTTAATTAAAATTTCCTGACAACTGCTGTGTTAATTGTGTTCTCAATGAAGTCGAAGACGATGCTCAGACGATCAAGTGCGGTCCTTGTTGAATTAATGAGCCAATGTGGATGCTGGACATGATAGTAAGCATTAAAGCGATGAGTGAAATGAGCTCTGTTGTTATTTTAACGAAGACTTGCTTCGTTTTCAAATGCAATTTTCACCAACTTTTCTCATGGAAAAATTTTACTTTTACAGCCCGAACAATTTTCATTTTGCTGGCACATACAAAAATAATTTTTAATATCCACATGTTGGGCATGCCAACAAGGACGAACCAGTTGCTCCTGCTGTTGCTGATGGTGATAATGATAATACTGATGCTGACGCTGATGAGTAAGAAGGCTGCAACTGTCTGGCCACCCACATAGCATTTTAATTACAAAGAGCAGCAAAGTCATAAAGGAAAACGCTAAGCTCGAAATTATACGATTCGTTTCTACCCTATGCAAACAAACAGTTGATACCTCATGCCGTTCTCAAAAAGACAAGGCACAGTACTTTTAAAACTACTGATATACATATGTTGTATAATTTATTCCATAGGATGCACACCGTTTCACCCAACTTCATGAGTACACTGTATGCACATTTTGCATGCGAAGAGGTTGGAAAAAGTAGAGTATTGAATTGATTGCTTAATCAACGAAATGTCAATATTGTTTGATTGCCATTAACTGACAGTCCTCATAGATGTTTAACGTATGTGGGCGAGCATTAATGCCTCTCTTCGGTTACAATAACGGAAATGGGTTTTAATGTGAATATAATTGCATGTCATTACGTAAACAGACGTGAATCCTCTGACTGTACTACTGATGACAAAAAAGCAATGTGAAAATATCGATATAATTTCATTTCATTTCCAACGCCCACGACCCATGACGGTGGCTCTGACACTGACTCTGAAATTTTTTCAATTAGCCTCAAAACCTTGACTCATATGTTTTCACTTACATCTTTGAATTCAAAAAATTATTTTGGATTTCATATCCTCTCGATAAGTGTCTCTGCTTCTCTTTCTTTATCTTAGGTTTTTGCTTACCTGTTTAATTAAATTGAACATCCTAAGTCTATTGAACTGCATTTCTTTTTATTGTGCGTGTCTATCAATTGATATATAACACTTTCAATTGAAGTCTTGACACAACAGACAGTAAAGTGTTGGCATTTTTTATTTAAAGCTAGACTCAGAAAAAAATCAAGATTTCGGTACTCAAACAGGGGGTTTTCAAGTACAAACGATCTCAAAATCTGACCAAGTTCGGAATTTTTGAATTATAGTACGACGTTCCTAGTTTAAGTCCTTTGTTTCGGAGTTAGACAATTCTTAAATTAGTCCCATTTTAGGATATTTTGAGAACATTTTGGGAATTTAAGACTTGATCTGCGTGCAGGTATAAGAAGTCTTCATACCAAATTTGGTGCTTCTAGGTCTTACCATCACTGAGATCCTTTCGTTCATACGGACGGACAGACGGACATGGCTATATCGACTCAGCTTGTCGCCCAGATCAAGAATATATATACTTTATGGGGTCTGCCACGCCTCCTTCTGCCTGTCACTTACTTTTTTTTTAACAAACTTAATATACCCCCTCAGGGTATAAAAACAGAATAATAGTTTACGCGTTCGCAATGATTAAATTTTGGTTCGAATATGGTCATCAATGAAGTGGTTTTCTGTTTACTTCAATACCCTCTTCTTAGCCTTATACAAATATCAAGCGTAACGAAAACAAAAAAGCCTATTAAAAAAAACATAAAAGTAGGCATGCATAACAAACGGATAGCATCAGTCAATCATAAACTTTGATTACAAATTGTTGAGCGACAAACAAATTCTACAAATGACATAATATATTTCCATTCGAAAGCGGAAATTACTGAAACTTGAGGGGTTAAATTGAGAAATTGAGAACTAGAAAAAGTTAAGCAATGGTCTACCGTAGCAAAAATATGTATACTGTATAGTCAGAGCTTGAGTTGGATACCATTTAGTGGCCAACTGGCAGAAATGTTTGACATTAAAATAAATAATTCATTTATTCAACGGTAAAAGTCGTGTAAATTTCATAAAGTCTGTTTTGGACTAGGCCATTGGCTTATGGGTTGGAACGCCGAATGGTTGGAGCAACATTGAAATTATTAATAATTTATTTTAGCACATTTCAAGGATTTTGCACACCGGCCACACGTTCCAGCAATTTCCGGACAACAAAACCGGAAAAATACTCGAAAATGTAATAAATTTCCAAGGCGTTGAATCTGAGCAACTTCTAGAAGTCTCCATGGAACTCAAACTCAACCCTGCGCCTTGGCCAAGGGTTCATTTGGGCGGGGTCAAGCGTTCTAAGTGCTGGACAAAATGTTGCCAAATCAATGACAAAAATTACACACGAACGGCTTTCGTTATTTAATATGATTTCTTGTATCCTTCTTCCTTCACTCGTATACTTAATTTCAATGCTGAAAGGAAAATGAAGTTCTATATAAACCATCTAGGCTAATTGAATTATTTTAGGTGGCCAACAACTGTGCTAACTGCTTCAAACAAAAGCAAAATTTCTGAAAATATATTAATAAAATATGAAGTCGAGCTTAAGCTTTAATTTATCGTAGCGATTTGTGAAAACATCAAATTAGGTAACAAAATAAACAACACTTAAAGTGCTCATTAACTTTAAAATGTTGTATGGAAGTTTGCAAACCATATTCCACAGTACGTATAAAATTTAAACAAGCTCAGAAAGTCCCATAGTTACTGAGATTCTTGACACTGCAACAAAAACTGTCAATGCTTAAGTAAAATAAGAAGTATTTAACAAAATCAACAAAGCAATAGATGGGTATAGAAATTTCGTATCCGCCCAGTTCCCATTGCCCCTTGAACATCGCATTGAAATAAAAGCAAATGAAATCAACGGGAGCTTTGTATAAATTATTTTACGCATCGCAGGCCCACAGACAAAAAAACTTAAAAATAAAAAGAAAACAGCTCACAGGACTGGGACAAATCAAAAAGGCTTCCCCATTGCCCTTCTTCATGCTCTGGCTCTCTTTTCAATGCCTCGCGTTTTTCCGGGCGGTCTTTGGAGGTCAAAAAATGAGCAAATTTCAATGGCTCGACTTTTGGAAGATGGAATAAATGGCGGTAGGAGGAGCAGGCATACGCGTGCGACTGACAAGCTTAGCTGAAAAAGACCATTAACAAAGTAAACAGCTGCGAGAGCGTCGACAAACTGAAAATAGGGGCGAAGAATCTGAGTCGAGTCAGCAGAAAAAAGAAACCAGCAAAGAATTTTCTTTGTTTTGACACCTCATTGTGCCACTTGAGGACTGGCCTGGGTGGCAGGCTATGCAATTTTTGAAAACATTAAAGTCTTTTTTTTTAAATCGTGGCTGAAGAGAGGCTATCGAAGAGAAGAAAAAAGGTTTTTAAATATCGAATACAATGAAAAGAGGAGTTTTCAGTAAGAAAAGTGAACAGCACCTAATTAAAAAAGGTAAGTTTAAATTCACTTTTTTTTACATATAAATCGCAGGACTTACCACACATTAATAAAATGAGTAAAAAGTTTGTTCTTTTTCGAAAAAATCAAGCGATCGCTGATAAGAATCGGATGACGAATGATGAACTTATCTAAATAATTTATTTTACCCTAACCATTTACTCCTTTTATGGTATTTAGAGGAACCACAGAATAAAAAATTAAAAAAAAATTTGACATAAATTTTTTTAAATTCATTTTTGAGCTTATTTAACCAAAACCTATAGGAAAAAATAATAAAGACCTCT
This sequence comes from Drosophila putrida, assembly GCA_037043535.1. NCBI lineage: Eukaryota > Metazoa > Arthropoda > Insecta > Diptera > Drosophilidae > Drosophila > Drosophila putrida. The sequence goes on from JBAMBI010000471.1 coordinate 3,793,291, forward strand.
GATGCAAAATGGTTGTAATCTAAAGTTATATATCAGAAAAAATTTATTTAAATATTTTAAATAACCTACAAATACTGATGTTTCGTGAAGCGTAATTGTCGACCAATTCGGAAAGTTTAGTCGTTCAATTTTGGTGATCTAGTTCATTCACTTTGGGGATTCAATTTATCGAACTAATTTTGAGTCATTTAAAAGATTTCTGTTGTGGTGTTCTAAAAGTTTAAAAGTTTAAAATGGGTGGACTTAAAAAGATTGCTTTTGACAAGCTTAACGATAAATATGTTGATTTTTGCCATAATTGCATAACTATTAAATTAAAGCTTCATATTTTGTAATTTCTCTCAAATTTTACAATTGCTATATTTACATTGCCAAAGTTGTTGAAATTGTTATTATAAAATTAAATGTTCAATTGATCACAAAGTTAAGTTAATTACAATATCAATGTCGGCTTACTTTGTATCGATGCGTACACGTAATATTTTAATTACCCATACGTTCGGAGAAAAAGTCTACAGTCTTAATCGATTACTTAATGCCACCGCAGGTAGGTGTCTGGTTAGCTGTTGGCAAACCAAAACGGCACATATTGGTTATTGAAATTGTCTCGCAGGTGTCATTAACGTCAGGCTCAATTTGCTTGACTGGCAGGCTAAAAGGACAAAACAGCAGCGGCAGCGGCAGCGGCAACAGCAGGTGCGTCCATTTGCGGTGGGTCATAAACGAGAACTGAAGGCCGCGGAACGCTCGATGGGTTATGGTAGGAGCTGGTCCTTTGACTTGGCCAGCGACGACGATGGCGACAGCGACAGCGACAGCGTTTGGTATTGTCATTAATTTCGATTTATGGTCATTAAGCTGCAATGCTTGCTTTCTATTTAATATGAAAATATTTAATGAGTGTTTTTAATTTATGCGCAATTTGCACAAGTCTATGAGTATCCAAGACAAGCAGAGAAGCACTTTCTTAGATCCTTTTTGCTATCGATTTGTGTTTGCACTTTTAATTAATGCATGCCCGAGGCCAAGCGCTGTCATGTCTTATGGTATTGACTTAAATTTTGTATTTAAAGCGCCCACTGTTTGAGTGAGCAAACTTTTGTTTCGTTTGCTTCACCCCGCAGCATGAGAAGAAAAAGAAGGAAAATTATGAAAGAGTCGCGGCATATTTTCTTGCATACTTTTCTTCTTCTTTTGCATCTTTTTTCTTCTTTTGCACAAATAACAAACCATAAATAATGTCATACGCTCACAAATGGCAGCCAATGCTTGCCCTTACGCGCCACGCCCCCAGCGTCCATTTGTTCTTTATGTATTTTTTTTCTGTGTATTTTTTTCTCGACTTGCCTTCTTTTCGCTTTTAGGCCAAAGTTTTTGAACTACTTGCACGTCGTTCTTTTTGTGCTCGACTGCGACGTTTTGGGGATTTTGGCAACCATGCTGCTTTGTGTCTTCGCCCGACACTTGTCCAGCTCCATCTCCTCTTGCATCTTCTTTTCCTTCTACTTATGGCTGCCACGCCCCTTGGCCTCGACCGCCCGCTGCTGTCGCTGCTATATGTCGTCGTCGCGAGACTGAAACTTCAATAGGGCGAAAATGATAAATGGCCACGCTGCGTTTTCTCTTTGGATATTCCTTACTGAGAGTGAATATATGAAAGTATGTACGCCTGTGTGTGTAAGGAAAAAAGCGTAGGAAACGGCGCATAATGTGCGAAAATAAAAATGGCCAAATATTTGTAAATCAACTTATTTCTTGCTTGCAGCACATTAGCAACACAACTTTTACAGAAACAGTTCAACCAAAGAAAAATATATATATATATTTGAAAAAGTATTTTGTTTAATACCTCAGGGTGTTGCCTGCCCAAGACCATATGCAGTGTTGGATAAACATTTAAAAAGTTGACATCAGCTTTTAAATAAAATACATTCTTGACTAGTCTTCATTATTAATTATCATAAGCAGGCAAATACATACATATATACATATTTTGTCTTGAAAGCTTTAAAAAAGGTAACAATTTCTAGTATTTTGTGACAATGTTTAGGAAGTCACTGAATGAAAACGCCTTCCATTTACTCTAAAAAAATAAAGTATCAGAAATAAATATACATACAAATATTATTTAATTTAGAACGTGGATTGGATATTTATCGTTATCACAGTCGACTTGACTTTGTGCTTTTCTTTAGAAGTCTCTCATGCCGATATGGTGTGATGATGATAAAAATATTATTATATTATGTCTTTCTAATTTATTTTTATTGTTCAAATGTTGAAAAATGAATTTGTTAAATTTAACGAATTGCAGTCAATTAATATAAACAATATAAACAAAAATCAAACAGCAAAACGTTCTATGAAAGTTTTGTTTTATTTGTTTTATGAAATTTATTTATGTTGTAATTAATTACTTAGTGTTCTGCTACCAAATGTCAGCTTAAACTTATAAAATAAACAAATAGTACATATAACAATCAAGTTTAATTCATAATATGACTAAAGAAATAAAGAAAAAAACACATCACAACAATAGAAGCACGACATATTTACATTTTAACGTGCACTTTTTTAAGACAGGATTCTGGAAGTCAGATCCTGTTGGCGGTACGCAAATATTATATATGAAGCAGGCTTTTGGGACACACTCGTAATATGGCTAACATAGACCTAGATAAAATAGACCAACAGTCGGTCTCATATTAGTTTAAACTCATACTCATACATTTTAAGTTTCAAGACTATCAAACTAAAAGGATAGTCCTTTAGATTATACTGAGGCGTTAAATACAAGAATCTTTTCAAGCTATAAATCCAATGAATGCATTTTCCTTCTATATTTACACAATTCAACCGCAAAATCCTTTTGTTTGCCAAATATGTCCTTTGCTTCTATGAGTGTGTGCGAGAGTGCGAATTTGCAGAGTTGCATTGTTCGACACGCCTTTGTCCGCCTATATTTATGTGTGTGTGTGTGGTGGTGTTTGTGTGGGTGCACCTAATACCAGTCTCAGCGATAATGATGTTTATTTAATGCATTCCAGGTGCAAGAAGTTGTTTGCTATTTGACGTTGCGTACTTAGAATTTCGAGCCACATCTCCATCCTACCAAGCATATGGCCTGTCTGCCACACGCTAATGCTCCATACTGAATTGTTGATACGAGTACCGCTCATTATGCCAAACATGGTGCCATTCCACATCCTATACGCCCGAGCAGCCTGCGACGTGCATGCGATAAGGAACAACAGGGAACGTCCCTTACAGTCGTAATACGCTCCGTATACGTAATACCCGATGCGCTTAAAACGCAGCACACGTTTTTGTAGCGCTGCATTTATCGTGTTTCTGCTGCCCGCTCTTCGTGCCACGCATCTCGTTAATAATGTACATAATCACATTTAAATAAGTAATTTAATTTGTGATTTTCACATACATCTGTATCGTTCGTTGAGTTGATAAGCTTTCCATTGAGTTGATGTACTTAGGATGATGTTTCGCTCAACCTTACCCTTATTTCCTGCCTTTCGTTTCCTTGCCGTTTATTAATTAAGCACATATTCTTAATGTTCTCCGCCCATGAGCATGAAAATAGATATTTAAAAACTATTCAGATAACTTTCTTTTTTATTTGACTCATCTATCAGTAATTTTATCAAAATAACTCTAAGTAACTGATAAACAAGTTAGAAAATAGTTAAGCAGAAGTCAGGATAAATATGATCGTTATGTTGGGTTCTTCTATGCTACATCTTTAACTAAGTCGAAATAAAAAGATTTTTCTCAACTGGCAACTCATGTATTCGTTTGGTTTGATTCTTAGCAAATAACCCATCTTTTAATTCTTTCAGAGAATTTCAAAGAATTTTGAATGATTTCCCCTTTTTCCATATTCGTCAGTCAATTTTATTTAACAACATTTTTAAGAAGTTTATAGGCTTATCATTTTACACATACATAATTGTGGTTCATGCCAACCTTATCCCATAGTATGTTGCCACCTAGCAATTCGGACATTCAGTCCTTCTGCCCTTGGAATGAAACTTTTGCATACTTTGCATTTTTATTGCACAACATCCGGTAACAAGCACTTTTGTCAGTGAGCATTCAACTCTGACCCTCGATCTACCTCTACCAAAAAGCCAAACCAACACCACAACGCCAGGGAGGAAAGACTGGACTGCTTGGTGGCTGCAATTACAAACAGTTGTTTAACTGCGTGACTTAAAATGCAGCCACAGGCAGAGCCACTGATACACAACCCCAATACAAGTAGCAACAATATCCAACTCCAAGCCCAATCTGAATCCGAGTTCAGCATAACTGAAGCTGTGGTTGCTTATCTGATGTCGACGTTTGCGGCTTACAGATTAAAGCGCGAACATCCGTGGTGACGGCAACAAGCCGGATGATGAAGTAGCTCACAATGTCGCGCATGCGTTGCCGACCAGGCCAGAACAGGTCCTGGACGTGAAACCGCTTCTGGACCCAGACCCTTGCCGGTCAATGGCGTCCGGCGTCATTGCGCTTCCGTTTGAGTTGGCAATTTATACAGTTTTTCGCTGGTGCTGCTGTTTGCAATGCATTTCAATGGAGAAAACTTGTCCGCACATACTATATACTTATGCGGCTCGCACTTTTGTGTGGCTTGGTTTCGTTTGTGTGGCAATGTTAAATTGATTTATAATTTTCCAGCGTCGCATTTTAACTTTTCCTGTTGCCAACACTCGCGTCCTGTTTGCTTTTGCATTTAACAATTCCAGCCAGGGCTCGTCGACCCTACCAAATTAATTCCACCATCCCACCGAGCGGATACTTCATACTTCTTTATGCTATATGAGCTTCTCGCGGCCTGAATGATTGCGTCCACTTTAAGCCAAATTGCAAGCTGAAAATAATTACGACTCGAAGCCTCGCTTTTTTACTGCGACCTTTTGTAATTAAAAGTCATGAGTTCATCAATTGATACGATAATCAATACACGCAAGCCATCTTTTTATTCACTGAATGTCTCATTATTTCAATCTAAATTTGACGTACCTAGAGTTTGAGCTCGCAGTCTTTAAATAGCAGCTAGTTCTATTGACAACTATAATTGGTACATTATATACATTCTCTCGCTTTGTAACATAGTGAACGCATATATACAAGATAAAGCTACCAAGGAACAAGCTCCTATAAATATTTACAACTATTTTATTTTTTCCGTATATAAAGCTTATTTGAATCTACAAAAATTGTATTTTATCAATTTACTAATTGATAAACTGAATTTCCATCTCTAAGAAGGCTATTTCAAGTGGTATCGGCATTTATCATCTTAACAGTTAATTCTTCAATAAGCAACTTTTATATATTATGTATGTATACGCTTTCTCTACCAGTAAATTTCTGCATTTAAGCGGTTTACGATTAACTAAATATACAGTTCTTTTTTGGGACTATCAAAATTACAAATACATATCATGCAGCAAGCAAAACTCTTGATATTTGTCATTAAAATAATCTTCTAGATACGTAAATTACAATAAACAAGCAGTCAACTAAACGACCAACTGACTGAACACAAAAGTCAGGCAAAAAGTAGCAGGAATAAGTAATAAACAGTTGGTCATTAAAGAGCCTTAGATGAAAATGAAACTGTAAATAAAATCCACCATCAAAATATCAACGAGTCTGAACAGAATATGCTGAAAGCAACCATTTAGAAGTCACAAATAATCAGAATAATGCAAGCTAGGGTAGAAATCAGGGAATGGAGAACAGACCAAGGGAGACAAGAGCAACGGGAGTGTGCAGAGAGCTAAGTAAATGACAATAATGACATAATAAAAAGCACTTTTAAAATACAGACCAAACATGATGACAACTACGAGTAGCGTCAGGACATACACACACACATAAACATAGAAAAAGCCAAGCAGCAGCAGGACAATAAAATGAACGTTAATAATGATAAGATAAAAGAAGCGAAGTCGGCAAAGACATCGTCGCGATGCGGACGGGGGAGTGGCAAATGTTAAAACAATAACCAGCTAAATGTGCGACAACGAGTATGATTGTAGTCAGGACTTTGCTGGAATTTGTTGCCAGAAAAGAAGATTTGCTCGTCAAAAGCAATTGAAGTTGTTATTGTTTTAGTATAATCTAGGTGTGTGTGAATTGTGAGTATGGGAGCAGGCAATGACTGTGGCTCTAATAAATTAATGATAATGCAAATAATTGCTATAATATAACTACTGATCATCATAAAGCGGCTTAGCGAACAGTTTTCATAATCGCCACGTAATGATGATTCGTAATTCGGAAGTCTTGAGAGCACACAAGTAAATAATTATTATCAGCAGGTGAAAATGTGAGTACAAAAATAAGTCTAATATATTGTATTCGGGAAAACATTCAATTTTCTCATTTGCATTTAAAGCGAGAGGCAAACTCACAATCAGTGGCAACGTTATTTTCTCGACCAGCAAACGAAGAGATAAAGTAATTCCTAAATTCCTGCGGCAAATCGAAAACTTTTTTTTGTCAGCCATACACACCCATACAGAAGTAGCCCGAATTTCAGTTACGGTTGAATGATTTTATTTCTGCGTGGTTTGTTGATTGTTTTAAGTTAAATAAAACTTTGCTTGCCCTTACAACGGATTTAAAGTTTATGACGCAGGTGTGTGCTTTGAGTTGGAGTTACCCACAACCAAAATAAAAATAAATAATAAAAAATGAAATTACAGTGACACCGTGTCCCTATTCTCAACAGTCGAGTGAGCCAGTTTTCTTGGTTTATTTTGTAGTGAATGTGGTTAAAGCTTTGCCATATTTATAGATGTGCATCTGTATCTCTAGATTGTATCTACATTCGTGTTGGTTTATCTGTATCTGTAGCCGTGTCTGCTGTTCAGACAAAACCACAGCATTCATTGCCGACTTTTCAGCAGAACAACCACAACAAACAGCCTACATGCCTTTCACAGACACTGACACTCAAATACTCGCACTCACACTATACACACTCATGCACTCATACACTCAGAAAGCCACTCATGTGAACGGATACACACGTGCAAGCCAATTCAGAATGTTAACGACATAAATACATCACAAACATTAAAATTGTTTTTAAATTGATACTGAAGAGCAAAGCCTGGTTTCAACCTGTCACTTCAGCTCTATAACAACAACGACAAGGACAACAACAACAAATACATGATATTTTATTATTTTTCTTTCATTATTTTGTTTGTTATTTTCTGTTTTGCCAGACAGCCAGACAAGAACGAAAAATTGGATTAGCAACCAATCCCAAAGTGATTAGCCCGTTCACAGGTTTTATATATTTGATCCATTTGAACTGTTTCAAATGAACTTAAATGATATTAAACTGTGATGAGATGGAATATTGAAGGAAGCTTACAAATATATTAAATTGAGAGTAAACTTTATTCAGTTCGAATTAATGCTTTTGTGTTTCTGTCGTATTTATCAGATACATTCATTTTTCACACATCATTTGCTCATCCCTTTATTGATGTTAAGCCATTTTGTGGTTGTTTTTCGCGTTTTTCATTCCATTTAATTATTTTATTGTGTCGCTGTTGTTAAGAAAAGCATTTTAATTATTATTTATGTGAAATTGCAGTTGCATACCATGTTTTCGTAGATTTATTTATGACTCGTTAATATTTTGTTTACGTTATATAAATTAATTAAAAAAAACGATGAAAGAGAAAAAAATCAGCCAAAACTTCACCTTAAACAGAAAGAAGTAAGACAATTATGAAATTACATTTTTGTATAAATTTTGTAAAACTTAGTTTAAAACTTAATTTTTGTCAGTAAAATTGTCATTTATTTCTTTCTTTTTCTTAGAACTTTCTCATTGCCGAATCTCAATTCACAACACTTCTGTTTCTAAAGTCTAAAGTTTTTAAAAGAAATAGCTCAAACAAATTGAAATGAAATAATGGTTTTGTTTACAAATGCTTGTAAAATTAAAATTAAATAAATAAATAAAAAGGAAATAAAATTCGGATTTTTTTTTCTATTATCGAAATCAAACATACGGAGTGTTATAGCAAAAACTAGTGAACTGCGGTTGAATTTGCTTACACAACCCATTTGGATGTCACAGATGGCTAGAAATTTTGCTAAAATCTAGATAATTAGGTTGGTAATGGGTATATTGTTAATTAATATTAAAGCACATAAATGTTAATTTAAATTAATCCTTTTTTTTCCAAAGATATATGGTCATGGTCTGATGGTCATTTTCAATTTGAATGTCATGTCACTGGAACACACTATTAATTTTGTTAATGGTCCAATTTTATTGGTATCTACAATTTTTTCGTTACATTTTGGTCACTTAATCAGCTTTGTTAATTGCAGTTTATGTAAATTTTAATGTATAATTAACCTGCATCAATATCAGACCGAATATTCAGACTATAAATGCCGAGTGTTCTTTTTACTTAATTAAAAACGACATGTGTGCTGTGGGAGGATAATATTAATCTTACTTTTAATAAATATGCCAATTAATCTCTGTACTGATTATTTACTATAGCAGAAAGTAAATATATATGCTTTTGAATATAAGTATATAAGATATCGAGTATGATGCATACTGATAACATTTTCTATAAAACAAATTCCACCCATTTTCCTTTTCATTGGTGTGCAATAATTAGACCATTTAACAAATTACTTCTTGATTGTCGTTAAAAACCTCTGAAGCCAACTAAGAATCTCTTAAATATTCAATGAGCTTTGCCCTGATTTCTTAAAGCAACAGTAAACTTGCAAAAATTTTAAATCAATTACATTTACATTTTTGCGTAGTTTTTCTCCTTGTTGTTTCATTTTTTGTCCGTGAAGGACAACGAGGAAGAAATATGCACAAGAAATAAATGCATAAAAATGCTTTTATTGACAGTTTTTGCAATTTGCCAGAGTTTCAACTCAGACTGATAGTACTGTAGCTACTTTTCCCAATGAATTCACAAGCAACTGCCTGTTTTTGACAGACGCACAAAAATGACATGAAAACAATGGCCAAGAAGCAATGCAAATGCCAAGCAGCTTCAAGGCAAAAGTTAAATGCAAAAGAAAAAGAAAATAAAGAAAAGAAAAGAAAAGAGAATATCTTTTTAATTTCAATGAGTGTTGTTCCCCCTAGAAATTTGTAGAAGATGATCCTGGGTACCATCTTAACCTCAGCCCTGCTCTGTTTATAATCGATTTCATTATTTTTGCAAGTGCTGGCAAAAAACTTTTTAATTACACTTTGTTACTGAACTTTATCCAAAAGGTGTTATTTTTTGGCATAGCCAAATACACTTTCAACCATGCAACTTGTTCCGGCTCTCTAAAGTCTATAATAACAAAATGAATTTTACGCATTGTCCCTGTCATCATCATTATCATCACAGTCATCATCGTTGTTGTTCAACCGAGCACATGGCACAAGTTTGTGCAACACTTAAACTTTAATTGTGCAAAGTTTTGACCATGTCGCCTTCATGTCCTCTGCGTCCTTTGCGTCGTATGTGTGCGTGCTGATAGATGGCGTTCTAAATTCTGTGAATGGGGTCAGTCAGTGTCTGGGGCACAAAATGCATAAAGGATTATGGTGACACACACACACACACACAAACAAAAAGAGCTAAGCTCTCCTCTCGCCACTTACCATCTAGAGATGAAACCTATTGCAAACCTGCCCCATAAGGCTTCTGAAAAATGTGTGTGTCTGTAAGTGTGTGAGTGTTTGACACTCGGTGTTCAAATGTACGAGTGTGTTTGCCAAATGACTTAGCACACTCATTGGGTGCTGACCACAAATTCAATTTCCCTGATAAGATAGAACTCAAGTGCGCCCCATACTTCCGATTCAAAAATGCAACAAAGATTGCAACTAGTATTTGAATAAGGCTGGGATGAGATATTACAGCATTACTTTAAGATAAACGATGCAAGACTATCTTTGGTAGACAATTGGCAATAACTAGTTCTATGTACGGTAACCGAACTTAGTTGAATCTCAAATAGCGTAATATATAAAGGTCAGCAAGTCAAGCAATTTAATTTAGTATTTTAAATACTCTTACGTCCCAATTTATTGGGATTATCTCCTTTGCTAGTCTATTTATAATAAAAGAAGAGAAAATCTTAACTGGCAAATAATTGGCGCATGTCCACTGAACTTTACATCTACCATACACATTTTGCTTAAGTGAATAATGAGGCGAAAATATTTTAATGGCACAACCAATCAGAAGCAAAACCTTACACTCACACACGCACACACACACAAACATACCCACATACATGCAGCCATAAGTAAATTTATTTACACAGCTTTTCTCCTTTGCTTCGGTAGCCTGGTGAGCTGTCGACATGAACGTGAATGTGTGTATGTGTGTGTGTGGGAGACGGTCCCCCAGTGAGAAATATTGTTTTAGTTTATCATGACAGCACTTTTACAAGTTTTAACTGCTCATACATTAATTAAAAACTTAATAAAACTAAAACGAAAAATGGACATTTGCAGCTGTGCGAACTGTTGCTCCGACTTAACTACTTTATACACAAACGAGTTTGTCCATAGGGCGTATGAGCAATATGCAGTCTGTGAAATTTGCTTATGTGCTTGCAGACTGTTAAATTGGTAGTTAGCTCGTATGGCAATGAAGAAGATTTTCATTTGATAACGTGAAAAAGTGCAGCTACAGCTTTGATCGCATTGCTAATTGCGGGTCGCAGTTGTTGACACAATTTTAAGCAAATTTTAAACGTAGCAAACAACAACAAGAAAACTGAGAGAGGCAAACAAAAACGTCAGCGCGAGTTAAGCTCAAAGTGCTGACCTGGCTCCAACAAAAAACACCCAAATTTTCACTTTTGTACATTTTCTCTTAAAAACGGGGCTAACCAACATGTTGTTTATCAACAAAAAGAAGAAGAAAGTACTCAAGGGAACGGCATAGAGAAAGTACAGAGAGATACAGCTAAGTCCGAAAACTAATAAAATAAAGAGCTGAAAAATCAAGCACATTAAGAAACCCTAAGATACTTTCTTAACTAAGACCCAAAACCTGAAATATAATATTAACACCACAAATATATTTAAAAAAATTTAGATATTTCAAATTTTAGTCAAAAAAAATTGAGAAAATCAATAAAGAAAATTAAATTATTTAAAATCTCGGTTTATTGCTTTAGCCTCCAAACAGAACTTTCTTCAATATTTGGCAGAGTTGTCAAAAATTTCAGTTAAGAGTTAGCTAGATGTAGTGACTTTAATGCAAGATTGGTAGCTTAACAAAGTCCTGCAGACAATTATGATTATCATGAATAACACCTTTTTTTACAAACCAGCAACGTCTAATTTTGGTATCGAAACCAAAGACACATAATAATAATGAATGATACCTGATACTCAGCGGAATTGCACAAAGTTCTACCAACCTAAAAGCAGTTGAAAATCAAATTTTTGTGTCCTCAAAGAAGCAATCATTGCTGTCAAATGTGAAAAGTAATTCAATTATGTAATTAATTTTAAAATTAATTGAATTCAATTTAAGTAATTAATAAAGATAAGCATTTGGAACATTTGTTTACAGTTTGTGGAGCACCCCTGACTGTATCCTTTTAAAGAACTTAAAGGCTTTGGTGGTACTAAAACTCAATATCGGCATAACTGACATACTATACTGGTTAATACCAACTACCAGTTGGCATCATCACACAATTAAGTATATTTTCCTTAGTTCTCACTATGCAAAGTGACAAGTCGTGACATACATAGAATAAAATAAAGATTTTCTTAAATAAAATTCAAATATTTATTTAACAGTGAGGTAAATTAAAAGTGAGATAATATTGCAATAATCGCAAGCATCTGCAAATTTTCATTTAGATAGCTTAGGTATGTCTAAGAAATAAGCATTCATCCAACAATCCGAACAAAAGCATTGACAAAACAATTTCTAATTTGCATGCAGAATTTCTAATATTTCTATACTTTTAAATACATTTTTTTTCAAGTCGCTGTTGTGGAGTTTTTCATAATTCTTGGTTCTTTGATGAATTACTTGCCAGCATTTTACGATATGTTAATGTTTGAGGGCATTCTTCAAAAGGAGTTCCGCAAAATGATTGCTGTTTATGAAAAGGAAACATTGTCTTGATTTATTGAAATATTCCCATATGTTTTCAAATACTTATACGCAACATTTTATATGTATATTTTCATTGTTATTGTTTTTAGAATCCGACATAAGATGACATCTTTGAGTTATGAGCTGTGCATCGATGTGAGTGCTCGCCCCCATTTAGAGGTCAATGAGCTCCAACATTTACTTCATAAGAAAGCGAAAAATACGAGTGCAATGACCGTGTCTAAGATCAAGATACTTGCAATATGTACGTACATTGTAAATTGAACTGAAAAATGACAAATTTCTAATTTGTCTGTCAGCTCCGCAGATGGCAATAAGTTTTGTGTAAACCATCCAATGTAGGTTACAGTTGATACGATTATGATCTGGCCATATTTCTTTGTCCGATTCGTGCACATGACTTTTACATGTGACAAACTGATGCCGGAAAATCGTCTGCGCACTGCAGTTTTCGGTATGAAATTCGGTTCAGTTTCCTGGGGCCAACGAACCGAGTGCCAGGCGCATCCTTTGCAAACAGACGATGCCTTCATTTGCCTCCTTGCTTCCTTGTGGTGTTGATGTGCGTGTCTGTGCACGTCAAGTGCTTAACTTCCTAACACACATACATAGACTGTGAATAAGTGTTCGTGTATGCTCGTCCTTAGCTGCATTTAACATTTGCCAGAGCTACGCCCACATACGGCTACATTTTTATTTCAAATTGGTCATTTCCGATCATTTTTGCAATTTTCATTTGTCGCTCGACTGCTTGGCTTTTGGCCTCAGTCCTTGGTCAGGACATGTGCTCCATCATGCAAGTGACTTGTAAAGTTGTTTCCGTTTGATATTTCTGTATATTTTCATATTTATGTAAACATACTATACCATACATATAGCAGACACTGAAAACAAAAGCCATTTTCCGGTATTTGAATTTCGCTTGGCTTTCTATTTAACGAGCCAGACTCTTATCACTTGGCTGTTGGAACCACTTCCATATCATTCAAGCACATGTGCAAGCCTTTATGGTCTTCCCTTCCACACATTTGCGCTGTTTAATTTGCATTTTTATTGATTTTCAAAGTATAAAAATACAGCTTAGCTTTGTCTTTGCAATACTCGCTTTCGCGTTGCCCATAAAAATCCCATAAAAATGTCAACGCATAAATACCCAAAGAGCTTCCTTCAACTTTCCCTAAGCCACACTTTAAAAGTGCAGCAGTCTTTTACGAGTACGCTTCCTAAAGGCTCCATATCACTTGAATACACCCGATGTCAATTCAAGCCTTAAACACTATCAAATTTATTAAATTGATAGAGATGAGAGCAAGTGACTAAGCTGGCTAAAAGGACAATTTTTCTCTTGTTGAATGCATTTTCACTTATATATATTTACACATATTTTTATTATATCTTTCTTATATTATTTCAATACTAGTACTTACCTTTAACTTCATAGAATTTTATTGTCTTGTATTTCATTAATGTATTAAAGTTCTGGTAACGCAATTCTTAAAATTCATTAATAAATATTGATAGATTCTTGTATAACGCAAATAATTGATTCTGCCTGTATCTCATTTATGCAAAATGCAATATTCATAAAGCCACAATACAATAGAGCCAGATGGCAATAGAAAACAGGCAAGATTGAAAGCAAACAATGGATTCATCTATTACATGCATGTATATTTAATTGCATTTAGAAAATACATGCAAAGCATAAAGTTTTAGGATTTAATTTTAATTCAAACAGCAGTTTCGTTATTGGTTGGGGATGATTTTCCTGCAAATAAGAAAATTGTTTGTCAACCTTCTGTTTGTGTGTGTATTTTTTATATGGCTTGTTGGTAAATATGTTTAAACCTTGTGAATACACATTGTGTGAATTGAAAAGGACAGTTGCAAAAGCTAAGCCAAGTTAAAAGCTTTAAATAAATAAAAACAATGAAAATAAAATCAAATAAAACTAAATCCCAGATAATACCAGCCAATATGCAGTCCATAACACGACACAGATCCCACATTCAGAGTCGCATTCAGTTTGTATTTGTCATGGTCATGTGTACATTATGAGTATTATTTGTAGTAACATTGTTGCTGCATTTGTGTTTGTCTGTATCTCTATCTGAATCTTGTCATCTGTGATAATGCCTGGTGGCTTAAGAAAAGCTACTTCCGGCAAAAATGCATTTAAAGCAATTAGCAACTTCAACAATAGCATCAACAACCACACGCTTAAGGTAACTACAAATAACTGAAAGCCTGAGCGAGAGCCTTATATGGGGGAAACAATTTCAATGATTGCCTTGGGTTACAACAAATAAATATGCCAAAAATTGTAAAATATGGACTGATTCTGTTTAACTTTCTGCTGAGCCTCAAGAACTAATTAATTGCTAACATAAATACTACCATAATAGCAATTTAAAAACAAGCAAAATCTAACACTCACGATTATACAGCATGTACAAATAAGAAAGTATAATATATACAATGTAAGTACAACTATTTTACTAATAAAAAAATAAAAGAACGAGCAAAAACATTGGGCAAACAGCATCAATATCGTTGCTTACATTTGTCGCACAGGCTGCCGAAAATCTTGCAACTTGCAACACCCACAACAAAAGCCAACAACAAGTAAAAGACGAGGCAAAACGCAGGCAATTATAATAAGCAAGGGAAACGGCAGACAGCAGTAAAAGGAACTTGTTGTAACACTCAGATAGCACTCAGATATATACACAAACACACACTGTTAAAAACAGTTGGCCAACGTATCCCGTTGCTTGTATTTGTCTATGGCAAGTTGGCAACACTTTTGTTTACTTTTGCACATTTCACCAGCAACTACACAGCAGCCGAAATGACAACAGCAACTACCTGTGTTCCAGACTACAATTTCTCCATTACTTCAACCAACAACATTATAAAGAAGTGATTATATACACTAAGTATATCGGATAGAGAAGCTCTTGGCATACCTTCCGCTTTAAACTTGTACTTTAAACTGAAAATTGCTTGAACCTTTCCGTGTTCTGTGCACCGACTATATTGGTTGTTATTACACGATTAATATAGGTTGTTCCTTGCATGTTGTTTAAACTTTTATAATAACAAAACTATAACCAAATAATTTTCATTCGTTCTTGTTCTGATTGTGTCTATTCTGGATGTTTATCCAATCCTTGTAACGAATCATCTTTTAGCATTTCAGCTTTAATTGTTAACTACTGAAATTACATTGTGTAAACAATTTTCATAGTTTACCAATTAATAAATAAATAAAATAATTGTCTTATTTATATATATTTCAATACTTAATACTTGAAATACTTTACACTTAAGCGAATACGTCCGTCGGAACGTCTTACAAGAATTGTTCTGTGGATTTTGGCATGTGCTACAGGAAATGCATAGAACTTGAATGTAGACTGGGCATCCACAGGCACACAATTATGTGGAAAAGTGCAAGCCGAGACAGCCAGACAACAACTGGCAGTTACAACAATGCAAAAGGACAACCATTGTAATAACAATTACAAGTACAGCTACAACAACAACATCAACCCTTGCACTTGGCTAGAATAGTTATTCTTGAAGTTGGCCATTTTCCCTCCCCCCACAACTGACCCTTTATACTGGTTTGGCTTAGTGTGTTGCATCGTTTGCTGCCAGTTTGTTGCTATTCAAGTTTAATTAACCTAAAAGTGCTTGCATTATTTAATTTTATTTTGTGCCATAGTTTTTGTTGCTGCCTTGTTGCTGTTGTCCCTTTCCAGAGATGAACACTAATTTAGTTGAAAGCAAAATTTCATTAGCACTGAAATTGTCGCGTGTGAAAATATTTATCTTAATTCTATTGTTTTTGTCCGGCGTGAATTGTTGTGACTTGCATTGTTACAAAGTTTCTAAACTAAGAAAATATTGCCTTTAATATGTATCTTTGCTTGCACTCATGTATCTTAAGTGTGCATCAAATTTGGATATACAAACATATCTGCTTGGTTTATGAAAGGTTTCAAGAAATATTTGCCTTTTATTCTAAATTAACTATTGTTTGGAGAATGTTTTATAAGTTCCTTAAATCTGCATCAAATTAGACTACTATGTCACGATCCAGTGAGCGAACTGTTCGTCCTTCATAATAAGGTTCAATCAGACAGACTGTCAAAGTGCATTGTCCTCTCAGTCATAGAATACAAATTGATACACTTGATAAAAGTTCGATTTCCCTTATGAGCAAACCATTGCACATTTCATTGCCTCAATCTTTGCAAATGTTTCTGTATCTGTATCTGTGCCAGTGTCTGTGTCTCAAGAATCCAAGGAAGCGTCAACGACAGCAGCATCATGCAAATTATATTGAGACGCTGGCGCTAAGAAGGAAATGAAATCAGCAAGCTACACTAAAATTGGCATCAAGTCAAAGTGCGTCCCGGGCCATATGGCACAATGATGATACAAAATAGCAACCATTTGGCAGTCGCTGGCAAATGTTGAGCACACATACATACTATACATGTACAAACACACCCTCCTAGACTCATACAACATACAACATACAACATTCAACACTGCTGCATTCAATTGTATCTTACTGCCATGCTGCATAACTGCTCAATCATAAAAATTTGATTTTCATGCGGTACTTGGCAGTCTGCTACTTTAAGTGAAGAAAGTATGGGGATAGTTGTAAACTTTTCATACACATACGCACGTTTTCAAGACGAACTCTGCATGACATTCGGTCATCAGCTGGCAATCTATTTGGGTCTTGTCTTGCCAGGAAAGTGCTCATAAAATCCAACGCAGTATTTGACAGTAACTCCTACAATCGCTCAGTACACGCCAAAGAAATACAGAAATTCCAGTGTTCAAATGATACAATTATAACAATCTATGTTCGAGTAAAGTATTTTTTTTAGAGAAAAGAAGGTTTTTTTTAATGAACAATTAACACAAATTATGAATAACTTAGGTTTAAAACGGAATTAATAAATATTTATTTTCCACATGGGAAAAACCTCAAGATAATTTAGTTGCAGAGAGTTAAAATTCTATGTTTAATACTTGAAAAATTGGCCTTTGAGTTGAGTATGTTAAAAAATTTGTTGTTATCCGCAAAGCGTAATCAGAAAGGTTTAGGCATGGAATAGTTAGTAGTAGGTTAGCACTAGCTTCATTAATTAATTTATTGGCTAAGTAATTTAAAATGTTCAATGGTCTAGTTGGTAGAGTTCCTACTACTAAATCGAGGGCAGAGTAATATTATATCATGCTCCCCCAACTGAATGGTATAAATTCGATGACGAAGATCTTTTGCTTAGTTCTGTCCTAAAAATTGCGCTTACATACAATAAACACGGAAGTTATTCACAACTTTTTTGCAGTGTCTGACCGAAGGGAGAAAAGATGCTGATGCTACAGTTTACATAGCTACCGAGAGAGTACAAGGTCTTCCAAAGTCGGTCATGCATCACCATTTTATTTATTCATTGTTTTAAAGTAAGAACTCTAAAACCTGCATAGTGCTACGAAAAGTTAGAAATAGAAGGTTATTTAGTAAGAATCTAATGCAGTAGAAAGGCAAAGCGACAACTCACTATGATCACACTCAATTCTTTTTCGCTTTTCCGTATTCCGGGATCGAAAGACAATGAACGTTAAAATAATCATCGTTTGATGAACCCAAGAGCGTGAGTCGCTGTAATACGAGTAAGTGCAGCATGATAATCATTTATAATCAAAAAGAATACCTTAATCATTTATGCAACTTAATTTCTCAAGGGATATCCGGTCGAGTGAGTAATGATGATGATGACATGAGATATGCATATGAGACGTAATTTAAACGGATCAACCGTTATAAATTGAGTTTACAAAATTAAGATTTGCTTGCAATAAAAAATGATGTCATTAAACGTTAAACACATATTCACATCATCGGCATAATTAAGTGAACAAGAGTGAAAAAAATAATGGACTGGAGATCTTAAGTGAAAGGAGTAAATAGAAGGAGGCCAATATCGCTAAAATGAGAAACGATAGAGCTAACAAAAACTGATTAGGTCGGGGAGAATAAAGTGTATTTTTATACCCTGGGGGTATATTATGTATGTTAAAAAATGTAACAGGCAGAAGGGGGAGTGGCAGACCCCATAAAGTAATGGTAAAACCTAGGAACACCAAATTTGGTATGAAGACTTCTTATACTTGCACGCAGATCAAGTTTATTTTAAGTTTTCGCCCACAATTACCGCAAATCCATAACACTAGTTATTATCAAGCTAGAGTCTTGAGCTTCGGCAAGAATAATACTTGAATTTATATAGATGCATCGTGAAAATTTGATCAAGATCGGATAATAAACACGGAAGATATAAAAATATTTATTACGCCAATATTTTTACAACAACAAAGGGCGCTTGTTTTTGTTGGTTTTCCAATTCAATCTTTTCACGCTCATATTTACATATATACGCACACTCGGACATGTATTGGTATCTATTTCATAAACGAATGCATGCAATACACACATGCATTGATTCATTTATTTATTGCTCTCATTTTGCACTTGTTCTCTCTTTCTTCGCTCTCGCGCTCTCATTCTGCCACCTGCCAATACAAAGGCGTAGTCAGCAATTTTAATAAGAAAACTTTAATGTTCATAGAGGAATGCATCCTCTTGATCATTATTGGCTACGCCGCTGCAGATTTGTCAATTTTCCCACGCATCTTTGTGGTTATTTAGTTTGTTGCGAGAGTGTCGAATGCGCTGGAGTGTAACGATTTAATTGTAACGATTTGCCACAATATAAATTAATATAAAACGTGGGTGTATAATTAAAATAATAATACTATCACAAGCAAATTCGGCGCACTCTACTACCCCAGAGTATTCTACTATCGGGCTCTCCCGACTGAATGATGTATTTTAATTATGTATTTTATAATACTTTATGAAATGTATTGTTTATCTTTTTTTAACGTAAAACAACAACTTTAATGTTAAAATGGACTGACAGAATGGGGAATGTAACAACAATTCATGGTTTTCATTTATTAGATATACTTTTTGAAAATGGGCTGGAACTTATTTCCAAACGAAGTGTAAAAGCCATTTGTTTCGGTGTTTTATTTTAAATTAAAGATATATTACTCAAACATTTACAAAGCATACGTTATTAATAAATATTTTAATTTGAAATCAGCATTGGAGCTCAAACAACTCGAAGGGGTTTCCTTAATCACAGTTACGAGTATCTGCTGTTGGGGCGAATGCTTCTTCAACCGCAGCAACAGTCGCATTAGCAATAAGCAGAAATGGCTATAAAGTTGCACACACTCAAATGCACACACCGACATACACACACAGAAACACACTTGAATTCCGTGCCGCTGCATGCAATCTGGAAACGATTCTAAACAAAAGAAATCCGCTTTCATAATTTCCCTATGGAATGCACATTCTTTTTATTGCCACTAAGCGACCGACGTTGAAATAACAATGCAAACAGACTCACGCACACCGCCCCACCCCCCACACACACACAGTCGGCACCCTCTACACCCACAAGCACACATACTAATACAGGTCCATGTCGACTCTCGGCTCAATTACAATTGCAATTGTTTGCCTGAATGCGTTTTGGATTCGCGTTTCGCGCTGCTCGGCGCACGGCCGCGTCCTCGCAAGTGCTGAGCCATTTTAAAAAATGATGTTTTGCGGCAGCTTATCCTTCGGTCTCTTCTTTTACCCAAACCCCCCCCCCCCTCCAACCACCCTCTACTTGCCCATTGCCAATCCCAATTTTAGCTATTTTCACTCATTTCGCCCTCGTGCTTTTTAAGTACGATTACAATTGCATTCTTGTGCCACATTGCCTCGATTTCGACTTGAATCAATGTAACCACAAGGCTGACGCTGACTGAACGCAGTGGCATTGGCTGCTTGAATGCTTTACTGACGCTGACGCTGTCGATTAACTATTTTAGGTTCTTCCAACAACATCAAATGCCAACAGTGACTATAAGATAATTTAACAGATATACAAATTAATAAATTATCGTTGAATAACCTAATCTAAAACAAACTTAACTTAGCTAAGCTACTTCAAGTCGAATTTTCAGAGCACAGAGCGCTAGGAATCAATGAAATGAATAAATTTAATTAAATACTAAAAAATGCAAATAAATTTTCCTTCAAAGTATATTGTCCTAGTTATATTGTCTCCTAAATTCAAATGGGAGATGATAAAATTAAATTATATCGCTAAAATAATGTTGACAGAGAAGCTACCCTAGATGCATAGATTCCATCATTCAAGCACTTTGGGCTTTATAAATAGTGATTCAAATTAAGAAAGCTCTATTGTACTTTAATTTGGCAATCATATATGTTTTTTGACAAAAACATTGTTTTGAGAGATAGGCAATTTCTCACATTGTCTACACAAAAGCTAGCAAAAGGGTACTGTTTATAGAGATAGGCATCTTTTTCTTCCATATACGAAGCCTTGCTCCTTGTCTCTTGATAACTGGTTTTATTTGTTCTATTTTAGAAGTCGACCTGGAGTCAGTTTAATATCCCATTTAAAAAAAAAACTGTCTACGCTAACTACAAAAAATATTGAAATTGAACCGATTTGAATTTTAAAATATTTTCGTTTCAAAGTTAAAAGTTAATCTTCAACTCCATTTACAAAAAGTAATATGTAACTTCTATGTGTCGCATCAAGTTACAAAAATATTACGCATTCTCATAGTAATACTAAAAGTAACACTTGTCTGAATATATGCAAGTTCTAAAATATATTGGACTTCTATCAATCGTTAAATGAGAAATATGCTTGCAAAATGCCCAGCAATTGTAAATCGATTTGAAAATTTGATTCTACGTATACTTAATATGACATTTAGTTAACATTTAGAAGCTGATAAGGGGCAGGCACAAACTGCAATCAAATAGATAAGACTTTAATATGCAGAAAAAGTGAGTTTATGTGTGTGTAGATTGCACATTTTCTTCATTAGAGGCTGTCGACAGTGGTTCAATGGCCCTTGGGAAATGTGTGCCACAGACAAAGCAACCAACAACATGTATCAGATATACTCCATCGTATACAGAGTACAAACTGCTGGTATGCGAACTAACTGTGTTAGTCTAATAACTCTTTTGATGCAACCCAGTTATTAATAATCAGCGGGCGGCTCTCAGTGCTCCCTACTTACTGCTGGGTAAGCTCCTCCCTCAACTGTCTATAAAAGACTCTTCGTATATGGGATATCTGGGAAGGGCGTTTTTAATTTTCCACAACGCTGCGCAAAGAAATAGTTTCGGTTTCTCCTTGGTTCAGTTTAGTTATTTTTTCTTTTCTTTCCTCCATGGGTCTACTGCTGTGTTGGGTTCCCAGTTAAGTTGCTTCGATTCCATTGCTATACCATACACTTTTGTTGCTATTGTTGTAGTCACTCAAGTGTCTCCCCCGGGAGTCATAAGTTTTGGGCTGCTCTGCGCGTTTATGAAGCTTTTGATGTTTGCGCATACCAAAAATAAAAAACAAAAAACAAAATACAAAAAAACAAAACCTCAAGATGAAATCTGTGCATAGTTTTGCTATCATTTCTTTTTTTTGCTCGTTGTTGTTTTCATACTTGTTGTTGCTGTGCTCATCGATGCGGCAATTTAATATTAACTGGTTCGCTGATGCATTCAATTTGGGTTTGGCCCTTCCCATCAACTTCTCTGTCGTTGTACCATTAATAAATATTAAACGACAGCATTCTGGCATCCTGTAAATCCTTGTTATTTATGCGTATTATCTGCATTAGACCACTTAGTGGTTTCCCTGCTGAAAGGCTTGTACTCGCATGTCCTTGTGGTTTCACTGGTTGCCACTTTCTACACAAAAGTTCTCTTCGTTTCATATATTAAAATTAGTAAAAGCTTTGCTTTAAGTTAATCTTTCGAGTTGGCTAGACAATGAGATATCCTTGAATATAATTTGCAATTGGTAAATTTCTCTGTTTTGTGTTTGACCAACGATGCATATGCGGCCACAGACATTACTAGCCGATAGTGGTCTGTGTTCGGAATGTAATCATTGTGAAATGCAATTGTTGACCATTTGGCATTATAATTGTTGTTCAATGTGTATTGTTTGATCAAATTTATTGAATTTATAGGCACATGTTTGCTATTTTGGCAAGATATGAGTTTGTCCCGAGGTATCTGCACACCAACAAGCAGAGTCAAGAGCCGAATTCCAATGAAATGGCAACCAAATGGATATTTTACATATGACTCTCCCGCTACACTATTCTCTATCTACCGTGTGTTTTCGCACATATATTATATGTTGTGAACATAGAATATATTTCACATGATTTGGCCACCAATCGAGTAATGCACATAATTTGACTAGGAAAACTTTCCATACGACAGCAACTGTCAACAAAACTGCCTGTTGTTTTCCCTGGAAGGAACAGGCATTGTCTAGACTCTGGACCTTGTCTGGGGTTACAGTTGCAGTTATTGTTCTAAATATACTCGTTTTTGTTCTTAACAGCACGCCAAATCCTTTGTTTGGCCAACTCATTTGCTAAAGCTTAGAACCGCAGGGAGCGATAACCGCACAGTGATTAAAAATGTCAACTTGGGCCACAAAATAAGGAAATGGTTCAAGAATCTCGGAAGCAAGAATTTTGCGTATAATCACTCTCAGCGGGATATGAGTAAGTAACAAGAGAAAGATAGATTTACATAATATTTATTTAAAAACATTAATGTAAACAGTTGAAGATCCAACATTTCTTCATATATTCGTGACTTTTTTATTCTTTTATATACAGTTCAGTTTATGCGTATTTGCTTTAATCATTTTAACTGACTGGCTTTCATTCAATAGTCAAAGCTATGTGCCTCCCTCCTTATTTACCACATTCATACCCTTTCCAACATTTTCTTTCTTTCTTCTTACTTCCAACTGTCAACGTTTCGGCACAAACAATTAAAGTACTTAGGCGCGTCAGGAGCTCTGCTTGGAGCCCTGTAAATATTCAAAGGGCAACTTGTCACTGACACAACACACAAGAAGCATCTTGCCCTCCCACCCCAATCCCACTTACGCCCCTACCCATACCCATACCCATACCCCCTCTCGACAGAAGCTCTGCCATACTGTTTGTTTGCGGTGCACATGTGTTTTATGTGCGTCTGCCTGTCTGCTTGTCACTTACTTTTGATTTCCTTCCTGTCTCGTCGCGCCTGTTGTTCCTTTTTGGATACCCTGTAGCCACAAGAATAATTAATAGGGAATTAAGTGTAGAAGCAGAGAAGTAACAAATTGCAAAGGTTATTCTCTTATCGGCCATCATCAATAATCGACATTAAAGGTAAAAAAATGTTGAATTCGATTAATTAATTAAATACGAAAAATTCAATTGTAAAACGTATTTAAGATCCATTTGCAGTCTATACCACACTTTAGTTTTTTTTAAAGGGTGTCTCCCATTTGAATACTCTTAAATCTTTTTTTTACTTATGTTTCGGAGCTCGTGTTTCGTGTTTTCCCTTCCCAAAATTGTCTAGCTTTGATTTATGCCACACACATGCATTGCATACTTTTTTGGGCGCAACTGTCTGCCGCTGATGCTTTTCTTCTTCTTCATGTTGATTATTTTGTTGTTGTTCTCTTTCTTTCATTTTTTGCGTAATCTTTTTTTGTATTTCAGAAATTAGATTTGGCTTTGCTTTGTGCGCTTAGAGCATGGCAAACAACAACAACGAAAGTTACAGCAAATCGCATATTTGTTTGCGACTGGGAATTAAAAACGTGTTTCCCATTGCTCTCACACATATGTATGTATTGTCGTGTAAGTGTATATGATAGGGAGCATAGGATGCTAAGATTATGCAAATTGCGTTTTGATGAATGAAGCAGTCAAGTGATTTAACTAAAGCATGCTGTCTAAGTAAAGTTGCTCGAAATTTGCAAATTTTAGCTATTTATTTAATGGCTTGCAATAATTGTTAAGCCATTTAACAACTTTCGTCAGAGCAAATTACAAACAAAAGACATTAAGAAATTACTGAAGCAACCAGTTTTTGTTGTGCCACACAAATTAGACCCCAACAAAAACAGTAATTTAGAGATTCAACTCTTGGAAAATACCAAAAAAGTACATACATTTAAGTTTGAATGAATGTTTTTGTTTTGTCAAATTAGAATAATTAAAAAAAATAGGAAAAATTATTAATAATTGCAATATTATATTATTATATTGAAATTTAAAAAAATTATTTTGTTTGCCTATTCAGTTAATTACTTATATATTAAGATTGCTAATTTTTCAATTTTTTAAAGTATATCAATTTCATTAAAAGTTTTATTCATTTACAAGTGTATTTAACATCAAATCTTGAAAATGTTTTAATAGATTTGAATTTACATAACACAATTGTTGGGAGAGTGCAGACAAATGAGCTTACGGCATTATCAGAATTGCAGAAACAATTGAACAAAACCGTACTTAGACAACAATTAAACTACTCGAATAAATTCAGAACAAGTGTTAACTGCAGCAAATGTGCTTTTGCGAAAATAACGAGGCATTGTTTTATGCCTCGCAGGGAAGGCATTATAAATGGGATGTAGGAAGATTTTAAGACCGACTTCCAATTCGAAGCACATAACGTATACTGTACGATGGAAAAGTGCAAGGTGAAGAAAGGGGAGAAATGCTTAAAGAAATTTGCATGTGGCGGAGTTTCGACAAAATGCTAAAGAGAAACTGCAGCTTGTGAAAATGAATTGCCAGCTTTGCAATAACATGTGTGAGAGTAAAATAAATTTAAAATATGTAATCAAAATTAACAACTGTTTTTGTATCACTCAAATCTCAGTTAAAAGGATAATAATGATTGTCAGACTATTATTTTTAGATGCTTTACACATTTGAATATTTAATTAAGCTTCCCCTTACTAACCTAATTACATATAGAGCTTATGTGGCGTTTTTCCCACTCAAAACGTTTAAACTGCGCCCCAGTTGCAACTGTTCTGCTCTTTGCCACTAACCCAGAGTTCCTTGTACTGGCTTCACCAGTCAATTGGAGCATTGGCGAAGTTAACCGCCGCATACAAATTCACGCACATTTAAGCAACCGAGCAGACATACATACATACATGCGACATTAACATTTTTGTGATATAAATTGCCAACATTTGAACTTTTATTCAATTTACGAGCTGCAGGAGCAACTGCGAACTCAACTGCAACTGCCAGAACCTCGGCACAATCGCTAGCAAAAAGACTAAATAGATAGTTAAAGGGGTGGTAAAAATGTGCGAGAGTGTGTGTGCACTGGCAGACGTTTGTGTTGTCTTCAACTCCAACTCAAGCCTTGGCTCTCAAATGCCACTCGAATGTCTGTGTGCGCATATAAAACAAATGCCCCGCAACTTCGCTGCAAACATGGCGTATTAGCAATATGCTCAACCGAGGTCTTCGGCTAGCTATAAATACGTGTCATGTCTGCCATTCCGCCACACACCCTCAATCTCTCCTTTGTCTTGGACTGGTGAATTTATGTGGACCAGCATTCGCGGGTTATTTTAGGCTCATGATTCTAATTTTGTAACGCAAAAGGTTAATTACCATTCAACTTAAAATGTTTTATATGAAAGTGGGAAGGATTTGGTTGAAGATATAGACATGCGAATAATGTTAAGATTGAAATTGGGAAGTAAAATATTCATGTGTTTTATGCATAACTACTTTTTATGTTCATTTTGGGAATTGTTAAGATTTTATGTGCATTTGGGGTATCATAAAACTCGACTTGGTCACAAGCATCTACGGGAACAACTTCAGCACATGCAACATCAAACATTTATTCAAGCTGTTATCCCCTTTACTACTGACGACATGTTTCAAACTTTAAATGAGTTATGGTTTTTCTTATCTATTAAATAATTTATAAAATCTAAACAAAAACCTGATAACGGTAAACTTAATAATTAACATGTTATTTTTAAAGTTCATGTGTTGTTGAGCAATTGACATAATTTCGACATCTATGCACCGCACTTTATGCGAATTAGAACGTTACCAACTGTTGCTTTATTGAATAATTAGACTTTGAAGTACAACAAAAAACAACCTGGTGAATGACTGTAATAAAAGGAAAAAAGGTACATCACTTTAAATAGCACACACATTTCTGGAGAATAAATAGCACATAAACCCACTGTTACTTATATGTATGTTTTTATGTACTTGAGATAAAAAATAAAATTTAAACATTTTTAAAGGTCAGCTTTCATTCTTACACTTTCTGAAAACTAGTGAACTTATTTTCAGGGTGAACCCTGATTCGCTTAGCATTATTCGTTCCGAAACTTAAATCTCTACCTTAATTATTACTGTTTTACCAGACTTGTTGTTGAAGGAGGGCGAGGTACCAAAAATTCGAAGAAAGTCTTAAAGTTGCTAGGCATAGCATAGCTAGGCTGTTGATGGTGATTTCTAAACTAAAATTTTGGGCAATAATAATTATTCGGGGTCTCTGGCAGTTAAATAAAAAATAAATATTTTTAAGGAAGCCGACAACAAAAGTATATTGCTAGAGTGAGCAAAAAGGGATAAATTTCTACAAAAAAAGTAAAGTCGCGGAATTAGTTAGTCTAGTTTACAATAGTTGTTGTTTTAGTTGTTGTTAAGCATTGTCGTATATTCTATTTAATTATAGCAATAATTGTTAACATTTCGTATACTAAAACATTACAGTTTTACATTGACACTATTGCGCACATTTTGCGGTTATTATTTGAAAATATTTAAGCCCAATTCAAATAAAAGTAACTTGACTGGGGCAATAAATTAATATATAATATGTTAATAATTGAATTTTGTTGTACTGATAATTAAACAAAGTGTACAAACGCTAATCAATGAACTTTTCACGGAATCTACACATATTTTCTATTGTTAATTAAATTCCATGCTCTGATCTGTGCAGTCACATTGTAAATTTAATAAATAACTAAATTGAAATTAGACTCTTTTCAATTTCCACATTTATACATTTGGTTACAAATGCTCAACTATCGCCTAATGCGAAATTTTTTCATAAATGCTGGGTTAAAACTAAATAAAATTGTACGTGTTAAATGAACTGGAAATATCAGTTTATCGTTGTCTATAAAAGATCTTATTATTTCAACTTTTAATTATACTAAAAACCCAATAACTTTGTCGTTAGCAGTGTAATTATTCAAAACTTACTTGAACAGACTTCTGAAACGTCAAAATTAATTGAAAACATTTTACTGATAATTTAATAATGAACTCAAATCAATTCAACTCTTCCATATCTTAAGTCATTCACGATTTTACTTTAGTTAACATAAGATTAAAGCAATCAACCAATAGCTATAATACTATTTTAAATTAACAGCTCAAATGTATAAAAAATATCAATAAAATTGTGGCTTATAAATATATACAAATCAGTGAAACTCAGTATTTGAAAAATTTAAAGAAATTCAAAAGCCTACTGTGAATCAAACTTGATAGTTGGAGACCCTATATTAAGGGGTAAGATTAAATTGTTTTGAAAAACGAAATGTGGTAAAGAAACAAATACTAAGTACTTTGTAGTCTGAATTTATTCAGCTTAAAAATCTCAATCTCCTTTGACACGATCCTTACTGCCTCAATGAAAAGAAGAGCAAAGTTTAAAAGTCGAATAACAAATGCACGTTTGAAAATAGCGCTACATATTATTTGGGCTATGTTCCGAACCTGTTCTAAAAAGTTGAACTCGAACGGACAATAAACTCGGAAGTTATTCAACAAAAAAATTTTCTCATCATCGGGCAAAAAGTAGAAGAAGAGTAGATTTTTAGAAAAATGAATTGTTTTAGTGCAAACCAACGGTATTTTACCAAGAAATTTTTGAGACAAATGAACTTTTGTCTAAAGCTTTCACTGAAAATCTGTGTATTTATTGCTTAAGACTACCTGACCGAATTTGGGAAAAATCTAAGTACTATTTCATAAAGCTGTTATCAGTCACATGTGGAACACAGGCATCTGTAAAAGGTTGAGAAACAAACAGAACCAATATGGTCTATCAAGGTAGTAGAAAAGTACCACTGTTAATCATCACTATCGGCATTAGCTGGACACCACGTTAATAATCTTTTCTACAATTTTCGATAATATTAAAAGTTTTCATTTATTTTAATTTCAGGAAATTTGTGCTGGTAGGATTGCGTTATCAAACCCTAGTTATCTATAATGAGAATGATTTAAGTAGAGTCCAAAAAGCATGGTTGCGTCGCCTTTTTTATTGCTTTATTTACCCTCAAACTATGGGTAAACGACATTTTGGTCACTTTTCGCCATCATTTAGGTTGGTCGGAGGTCACATTGAGCTAAGTTTAGGTTTGTGTGTGCGCTATAAACAAGAGAGCCTTATTGCTTGTACTTGTAGTTGGGTCGAAGTACGATACGCCTCTAGCCAGTTAAAAACTTTCACCTCGACCACGCCTATTAACTTTGCTTCATTTTGTTGTGTATTTTTTTTTAAATATAAGCAAGAAAAGAGCTTGCAATAAAGTTTACTCCAGCATCGCCCACAGATTCGCAAACAGCAGCAAAAAGAACGAAAGCCGGGGAGTGTTTGCAAAGGTGCCTAAACAAACACTGCATACTTTTAGGCGTGAGCCCGGCCCACACAGTAACCGTTAAGTTGTCGTTGTGTTAACGTTGTGTTTGCCGTTGTTGTTGACACATGCAAGGCGAATGGATAAATGGGTGGGACACTGGATGGGTGCGTCGCTATCTTCAGCGTCTGCGGCCATGTTAAAAGTATTTTGATTTAGAAAATGTAAATTTCCACTGACTTATGCAGTAACAACAATGTAAAGAAGTCATGCAAAAGGGCTGAGCACAAACATTGTATCCCTCGCAACAAGTTTTTTATTGCTTACCAAATGAGCTGCAGTTCGTCAAAGGTAACCAAACCTCTTACTCTTTTACCTCACTTTTGTTTTGTTGTTAAGTCAGTGCGCAATTTAAACTCACATAAGCTAACCGAGGCGGCAATAAAAACGCAGTCTTTATGACGATACCCACCATGGCACCACGCCCAAATCGAGCCAAGATTAAATCTTCCCAGTGACTGCTTTTCAGGAACGCAACATGCGCATTTCTATTTCTTTGCTTTACGTGATTTGCAATTTTCCAATTTTCCAATTTCCCATGCGCCGAAAATAAAGTTCCGCAACTGCACATCAAGTTCAACTAGTACAGTTGCGGTTGTCCACACGATAGTTTGGTGGAAGTGGTTCCCGTTTGATTTTCAACCATAGCATTTTATTTGCGTATTTCACACATCACCACAGGGAATCCCCAATAAATGTAACAAGTTCAGTAATTTACTTAAAACATAACACATCGTCTGGTTGTTATAATTATAATAATTTTCAATAATTAGGAGATTTGGCACTGTGTGTTTGCATTTATGGGAATTATTTCTGTAACATATACAAACTATCTTAAATTATCTACACAACAAAACTTAACATGTTTTGTATTTTTAAAAATTATTACACTTTTTATTTGCCAGAGACCTTCGAGCTTAGTCAGCTTCCACTCTAGGGCTGTCACAGATTTTGGTATTAGTTTTTTGGTTTGTTTGCACTCTGGCTGCATACATTTGTATTGCATTTTATTTACGAGCTTCTGGCATTGTTGTGGTACAGATTGTTGTTGTTATTGCATTTGCCATACGCGATATGCGCTTCCTGGCCTGATACCTCAACTTTGTATTTCCGTTATTTCTTTAGCATTCTTTAGCATTTCCTTAGCTGAGATTTCTATTTTTATTTTAACTCTGCCAAGACTTGCTGCAAGCCAATAAATATTTTTGTGGAGCACGCGATTTTCGTTGCTTGCCCCGAGATTTACCCTCCATAGTCTCCCCTTTTCCTTTGGAAAGCTGTACATATCCTTTCCGTGTCCATGTCCGTGTCTGCTGCCATTGTCAGCCACACCATTTAATGTGTTTACTAGATAATCGAAAGCAAGACCTTTCTTGGCTTATTTGTTACAGCTGCCTGCCGGGCATCTGAGCTCGAACTCGAATATGTAAACTGATTGTTAAAGACCTTCAACCATATTTGGTTTACTCTGCAGTCACTAAAAACTTTTTATTTAATTGGACTGCAGCTCTAGCTAATAGTTAAGAAAAGGAATTGGAAATGCCTTGGAGAAAACTAGACATACTACATCGAAGAGACATAGGCAGACAAACCATAATTAGACTCGTTGCTGTGAAAAGTACAAAATGGCTTATTACGTCCTGAAAATGTCTTTCAAATCGGACTATAAGCAAGGTAGTTAAAGTTTTAAAGTCGACACATTCCTATAAGATTAATTCATGTTTATATTGAATCATACAGCATGTGACCAGATTTTGTGAACCCAAGAAGACGAGGTATTTTGGTGTGAGAGCTGATGCACTTAATGTAAATGAAATTTAATCAAATGTGAAATGGCAGCAGATATTCTAAATAAGTTTAATATTCAAATGTACAGCTGTTTTGGTAATTTGTTACTTGTGTGGAAACTTGATTTAGTTGTAGGGCTTAAAAGTCAGTCTAAAGCAAAAATAGCAGTCGAAGCAATTTAAATTTAGCTAATTTGATTGCAGCCTTTTAATATTTAATTTATTCTTGCTAATATACTACTTACTTATGAAAATTGTTCCGCTTTCGGACACTCTATAATTTTTATCATATTCTATGCTTCTATCAAATTTAATTTTGTTAATTTCTATAGCCTTGTTGTTTATAATTATATTATATTATATTAATTGTTGTATAAAACGAAACTTTTTTGACAAATACTAACTTCTAAGGTCTGTTGACCATTTCAATAATTGTCATAAACTTTCGTTTAAATTGCTTACAATTTTCATATTGAAGAGCTCAAAGAATCGTTGTATATTTGGCTCGGATCAATCCGCCATATGTGACATTTATTTACGAATTTTAATCCATATGTTTGTAGAGTCAGTCAAACTTATCTGAAAGCTAAGCAGACCTTATCGAGCAACATCTGCCTGAATAAAAATCTTGGATTCAATGTATGTAGCGGTTTCACTGTATGATATTATAGCTGCAAACATTCTAATATACATATTATGTATGTTATTTTAATTAAATACCTTTTACCTAAGTATTATATTTTTGTAGTATACACAATCACATGAAAAAGGCAGAAAGTGGCACTTTTCACTATTAAAAGTAAACTTAATGGTATGTATATTTTTAATTGAATTATTACACTAGGCAGCAGCCACTATACCCCAGGACAAAAATCAGAATTTCTCATATAATGTCGAAAATCAGCTTTAAAAAATTCCTCTCGCGAACGGCACCACCAATCTTAAAAATCTTTACAGATTCCGAAAGAAAATGGACTTTGAATTATTTTGAATCGAAATTAAAAAGATCAACAAATATACATTTTTAAAATTAGAAAACAATAATTTTTTCTAACGATTTTTTGATTGCAAAATTCAAGAAATATTACACTACACTAGCCATCTAATTTAATATATATTATTTATATTATTTAATATAAAAAGGACCATTTTTTTTATTTTCCTTGAATTTTAAAGTTAAAACATTGTAAAGATTTTTAATTTAAAAATGTTTAGGATTTCCACCTAAAATAATGTATTAATGTAGATATATTCTTAGTTTTCGGAGGCTGCACAGTTTTTTAAGACCGGTTGTACCGTTCACGAAAAATGATAGCACCTGATGAACAAATTTTAAGAAATTAAAAAAATAAAACTACTCCCAAGAAAATTTTTTAAAGTCGTTATATTAAATCCTTGCGTCCATAATTATCATAAAATGTAAAGTTTGGCTGAGGACCATAAAAACCCCAAAAATTGTTGCCTAGTGTTATTAAACAATTATTACATATAGAGATATATGTATTATATCTGCGAGACAGCGTAAAATATATGTTAAGTCGTACATTACAGGGCAAATATTACTACCACTTCTGAACGCAAGATTTTTATTTGTCTTTCATTGGCTTATAAAAGCCAACTTGTTGCCTGCAGGCAGCGTAATAGCAAAGAACAGCTGTTATAACAATCCTATAGGAGAAAGATGATAACTAGGTGCTCTAGTTGTTAAAGCAGCCTAACGGCATCAGAGCCGAATGCCTGATGCAAAAGTTTTTACCTTTAAATGTATTCAATAAAAGAGCTCATCAAAAAAAGTTTGGTGTGATTCGAATTCCTAGAACTGCCAACGAATAAAAAAAACTTTAAAGATGGACTAAAATTAAATATAATGGAGCAATAGTTGAAAAGTCGTATGAATGCTTTGAATGAATATGTTGTTAACATGTTAATGGATTCACAGTGAAGCCTGCGATGGCAAAATTACATTTTAAGCCAGCAGCGAAGCTGCGAAAAATTTTCAACATGCGATGCTTGAACTAAAAAAGGCTGTGAGAAGAGTAAGAAGGATAGTTACAAGCAGTGGCAACAAGGCACAAGGACATGCCACAGCAAACAAGTCGCATTAATTAGTGGCCAAGGACAAGCAGGCGTTCTGGCTTGGTTCTCCCAGTCTCCCAGTTTCCCAGCTGCCCAGCTCCAGTTTAGCTGCATGTTTCTGCAGTTCTTTTTGCTGCACAGTTCCATGACAAATTAGATGTGCTCTCGAGTGCCCAGAGAGAAAAGGCAAAAATATTATCCTCCCTGCAGTCAGTCCCTTCGCCTGTCTAAAGCGCGACACTGTTTTACGACATTTCCGCCCACAAAAGTATGCAACATGCACTGACCCAAAGGCTGATATGCATTGAGTGCATCTACATTATGTGTGCGTGAGTATGTGTGCGTTTGAGTGTGTGCTATGTATTTTGCGCTGACACTAAAAGCTATTTGTAAATTTCGTGGTTGCAATTATGTTTGCTGTGTTGTTAGCTGCCCGCCACGCGTTTCTCCTTGCTATACTCACTACATTTGCCAGCGTCACACTTACTGCTCCTACTACAATCCCACTCTTCTTCCCTTTTTCTCACTTCCTTTCTCCCTCAGTCCCTATCTCTCTCGCTGTGACCTATACACTCTTCCACTTCTTTTTCTCCATGTGGCTTTACTGGTTATTATTAGTTTGCTGTGGTCTGCGGCCGCTTTGCCAGGCATGCACTACCAGCCTCACAGACTTTCAACTGCCCCGCCCTTGGCAGGGTTAACTGCTTGCCTGTTTATAGTGTTTTTTGACCACATCACTCACACATATGTATATAAACAAATATATATGCATATAAACATTTGCACTATCGACATCAAAGTGTTGGGTTTAGGTCATTAAGCCCTTTTAAAGGGTATTTTATAACGAAATATGACGTGAAAAACCACATAAAATATATATATTCTAGATCGGATCATAGGGATCACTCAATGTAAATCATATAAGTAATATCAGACTACTATATTATTAGCATTGCTAATATTATTAAGTTGTCAACAGACTAAAATTAAATGAAATAATTTATTTTTATTTTCTGCCTAAAATATATTGTTGATGCTGGTTAGTAGGCTTAGGCTTTCAATGTGTGGCTCATCTCGTGCATTTGCTTTTGAGTCGACCACCCTCAAGATCTCCCTAATCGAGACTTGACATAATCATCCACGTCCTCCCCTGCATCACTCCTTTACCTCCTCCTGCTAATACAATACCTATGCTATATTTTGTTGTTACTTGTATTATGTAGTTATCTAAGTTATACAAATAATTACCTTATTTTTAGCTTTAATTCTGCTTTGATTAAGTTGCCCTGTAGGGTAACAGTACACTCATCATAGTAAAATTGTAATTAATAATTTATTAAAAAAAAACCCAAAATATTTTGAGTTAAATATTTTATTATAAAACTTGAGCACAGTCCTTTCATCAGCAATCAATTTTGTTAAAATAATCCTGAGCTCAAAAATGGATACACAGCTTGGAATATTGCCAAGAGGCAGCTGCTCACACCATTAGCAAAAACAACTAAAATGGGACACAGCTAGTAGAATATTTACCTTAAAATATGGTAACAAATACGAGTAATGTTCACACTTCGACACTGACCAGTAGCTTCGATGGTAGCTTCTGTTTCGGTCTGCTACCACAAATCACTCAGTGGCATGAATTATTGCTGGCGCTTAGAACGTGCTCACAGCGCTAAAGTGTCATTACTGGGCTTAATGAGTCTGCCTCTCAACAAGACTGCAAACCATAAAAAAAAATGAAACAAAAATAAAAGAAGGACTGTGTAGGCGAACAAAAAATGTGTAGCATGCAAAAGGCGCACTTCATTGTTCATTGTCTGCGTCTTATTTATGTTGCCATTGCAATGGTTAGCCAACGTTAATAAATAATAGTTAAGAATACCCTGTAAAGAAGAGTTTTCTTGTACATTTCATTGTTTTTAAATCAAATTTTGTAAAAAATTATACTTATTAAAAATCCCGTTTCACGGTCCGATTTTTAGACCATGTACTTTAAAAAAGTACAAATGGGTCTATTACGTTTGTGCAAAAAAAAAATGTGCGTGACAGGCAGAAGGAGGCGTGGCAGACCCCATAAAGTATATATATTCTTGATCAGCATCAACAGCCGAGTCGATATAGCCATGTCCGTCTGTCCGTCTGTCTGTCTGTCCCTCTGTCTGTCCCTTTTTTGAGTTCCTAGATCTCAGAGACTATAAGAGCTAGAGACACCAAATTTGGCATGTAGGTGCATCTATATCTTGCATTGAACGAGTTTGTTTTAGATTTTTGCCACGAATTCTGCGAGCAGCTATCGGATTTTGGAATGGACACCAAAATTGTCTGTTATTCAAAAAATTGAACTAAAAATAT
Organism: Drosophila putrida; assembly: GCA_037043535.1. Taxonomy (NCBI): domain Eukaryota; kingdom Metazoa; phylum Arthropoda; class Insecta; order Diptera; family Drosophilidae; genus Drosophila; species Drosophila putrida. Next base: position 3,828,412 of record JBAMBI010000471.1, read on the forward strand.
ACCTTTTCTCTGGACTTTAAATGATTGATTTTAATGATATATTCACGCAATATTATATTGATATTCTAATAACTTTCAAAAATTCTTTTTATTGTTATATAACACTTAATTTAAGGTAAAAAATCATTTAATAATTCAAAAACGTAATTCTAATAATTTTATGAATTAAAGAAATTTAAAATTAAGTTTAAACTGTAAATATAGCTCTCTTAAGTAATTAAAATAATTTCATTAAGTAAAATAGTTTAATTTAATGACCAAAGTTCTCAGAATATTTATCGTAATTTTTGTTTTCAAATTTTTTAATGGGTAGTAGCAAAAGTTATTTTAAAAATAACTTGAGAATTAGGTACTTTGCTGCCACTAAACAATATATTTGCTAGCCTGTAACTGTTGCCGGTGCTGATTAGTTGTAAGTCCGACGTGTAGATACTTATTAACACTCATACGTCACGTTGTCTGTAAGTATTGCAATATGCTAAGCAGAGCAAATCTGCAGCAGCTGACGGCTGCAAGGATCATGGCGCCACTTGAAGCACTCTGTACTGGCAGTGCTGGCAGTGGGAAGAACCACATAAATCGTAAGACCCAAAAAGCATAAAGCAAGCATGTCGCGCAATCATTTTCAGCTGCCACGTGCCTGGGCATACATTTTTCGCATTTTATGGGGCATGCTGCAGAGAGTGCAGGCTACTGTGGCCAAGAAACAAACAAACAAACAAACAACTGCCCCGACTGCAAGGCAACAGCAGAAGCAGCTAGCTCAGAATTTTAAAGCTGATTACTCAATAACTTTACTAGTGAGTGCATAAAATGCGGGTCGTATCCTTGGAGTGCATAATTCCTTACCCTCTGGGCGAGACCGAGACTGAGTGCAAGTGCGAATGTGGGCGTGCATGTGGTCCTGGGCGTAAAAGGCGAAAGGGGGTGATATACATGGACATTTCAGCTGCCTGGCAAGTCATTTTATGTACACTTAAATTGTGTTTGTTATTAAAGTCTCTTACCTCTCTGTTGTTTTTACTTAAGCCAAACGAAATTTACGCTTAAATTGAGTTGTTTTCGTGTTTGTTGCTCCAATAGATTTTCCGGCGCAGCTCTTTACTTCGAGCCAAGACACTTAAGTAAATAATTTATGTTTGCAACATAATTGAGTTACAACTACAACAGAGAGCTGCACTTAAGATTACTAACATAGTTGCGAGCATAGCCTTTTCGGATCAGCTCAGTCAAAAGATTCAAGAATAAAAATGCAGTAAACTTTGGTGGAGCAAGCTTGACGGTAGGATACCCTGTACTTTTTAAGTGCAAAGCGTTCACCATATATTGTTTCAGTTTTAAAAAATATCAATAGATGGCGCCACTACGAAGGTATCATTTCATAAGGAGTCTCTTCTTTCTTTTGCCCGTAACATTGTCAGTTTACCCAGCTGATGCTTATTCAATTTGGCATTTACTGACAGTTTATATTGGACAAAGCGCTGCCGCAATAATTTAATTAGATAACTTTAAAAAAAATAAAATGGACACACTAAAATTACAAAGAGAATTGTTATTGACAACAGTTGTTTAACACGGAAGTTACACTATAATAGTTCTTCTCCCTTTAGAAGTCTATATTGTTTTCCCTTTTGTTAGTTAAATGTGTAGTAAATTCAATTAAGCCGTCGTGCAAAAAAAATGTCATTCTGTTCATAGCTGAAATTCAATTACAACCGCTAATGCCACTTGTATTACTCGAGCGCTAGACCACAGACTGTTCAGCTCTAAATACCTGTAATCCGGCAAATTTAATTTGATAAAAGTTGAACTTCAATAAGTGCCAAAGCTGGCTAGGCCATTATAATTGTGGTTCTGACCGTGTGAATGTTTGTGTGTGTGTGTGTGTGTATGTGTGTGTATGTTTATGGAACACTTTTTGTTAAACGACAACCGCAACGAAAACCACAAACAAATATGATCAGACATCAGGTTGGCTGCTGCAAGCAAAAACAACAGCAAGTGGTAAAACAGCGGATGAATATGGCTTATATGCATGTGCACACAATCACACATAAACACACACACAGACACCAACACATCCATATCCACAGATAGTAACACATGCAAACACCGAAAAAGCTTTAAGCGAAAAAGCGTTGCATTCTTTTATGCGCCGACAAAAAATGTACTCAAACTGCGGCTGCCACTAAGAGTGAAGAAGCGTACATACATATGTATAAAGTGTATGCATATACAAACACACAAATGCATATCCACCCAACATGCAGTACATCTATTTAATTAACCAACTTTTCATTATGTGGCAACGCAAAAAAAAAATATTTAAAAAAAAATACGTGTGCATTTTGTGAACATATTTCAAGATATTAAAAATATGTAATTGATATCCAGTTGCTACATATTTTAAAATATATTGTCAGTTTGTATTCACATTTTGTTAATAATAAAAATAATACTCCAAAACAAATTTATAAATGTTTCATAGTTGGATCTTGACTTCACGAAATCAAAGTCTAAAGAAACCAATTATTTTTATTATTGTTTTGTAATTCCAACAACATAGCAAGTAACAACTTTTGGTTCCAGAATAAAAACTGAGCCTAACAGGTCCTTATATTCTTTTAAATTCCTTTTTCTTAGAAAAACTAGATCGCCCTTGCCTCAAATATTGTGGTTTCAGGACCTAAACCCGTTTTCTCAAGTTATATAAAAAAACATTTTCGTTTTTTATTTACTGTATCAGGAGTATTTAACAAATAATGAAAGCTTATCATGAAAGATGATTTGTCCATAAAATATAAAAAATTAAAATCAAAGATCTTTCGCTAATTTACATTTGGCACTGAAACTTAAACTAAAATTGAAATACATACAGAAAATAAAATATTTATACCAATGCACAGAGAATAGAACTTGAAATTAAAAGGGGGTCTCTGCAGATTTGACGCAACGAAAAAATTTAATTTATTGAGTTTACGCCTATTTTTACACGCTGCGCACATGGTAAAGATTCAACGGGTTTGCGCCACCTCTTGTCCTAGCCATAAAGGGGTCTAAAGCTAAAACGAGAGATTGAAAAGCAAATATGTAAAACGACAAAAAATACAACAACAAAAATAAAAGAATTGCTAGACCCGATTCGAAATTGTACGCGGCGCGTCGACAAATGAAATTTTCACGTCACACGGGACACGCGCCATGACCACGGTCGACGTGAGGAGCCCTTTGGATTTACCACACAAACATTTTGGCATGTCCTCCAAAAAAAAATATAAAAACAAAACAAAAAATGGATTAAAAACTTGCAAAAATGTTAATGGAATTTTATTTCTCTCTTTTACTGTCACCCACTCTCTCTCTCTCTCTCTCTGTCTCTCGTTCTCTCTGTCTCTCTAGGGTCGTTGTTGGCGGTTACATTGCAGAAATTGTTGTCGTTGTTCCCTTTGATTGTCAAGCATCGGATTACACACATAAATGTTACATTCATGTATTCACACACACACACACACACACATCCTTATATAGGTGGGATGGCTCAGAGGATAGAAGAAGAACGACACAGGTTAGAAGGCTGACAGTTGACGGAAAAACTATACTGTCAGTATGAGTGAAAAGTTGCTTTAACTATACAAAAATAAAAAAACAACAAGAAAGAATATTTAAATGTTTAGCTTCAGAGTTAGAGTGTGAAAATCCGTGAAAAGCCTTTAAAAACATTCAAACTAGGTGTTCAAAATATAATCTATAGTACTTGTATGGAATAAAGAAGAGTGTATAGTGTGAGCTTCTGAAATTACCCAAAAATCTTAAGTTTAAATTATGTGATTCATTTGTTATTGACAATACTCTTTTAAACATTTAACAATGTCTAGAAAAAATCTTAATAAAATTAAATGGCTCCAAAATCAACCAATTATAAAATGTATATAAAATGAATAAATTACAAAAAAATAAGTTTCTCTTAACATATCTATGATATTTATTAAATCAAATTTGCAGAATTTAAGGTTTTTGAATATTTGCTTACTTTTGTTGAAAATTGATAACGCCGAGAAGAACCGGGAGAAAAACATTTATTGGTCACTATTTCCTTAATTTTTTTTTTGTTTCTCTTGGCCTGTAGTATTCATATTTAAGTTTCACTAAATTCCTTGATGATCTCCTAATTGTTAATTATGATTATTTTCTCGTGTTATTGTTTGTCCTGCATCTTGATTAATTCATTTGATTAAGTTAATTTCTTCAATAGTGAATTAGAGGCGGAAAAGAATGAGTCTTTGTGATATATAATTTGAGGTAATATACATATGTTACTACGAAATCTCATAGCTTTTTGACATCATTGCTATTTTGAAATTCTGCATAGCTTTTCAAATAACAATAAATTTTCAATAAAATGTATTGAACTGACTGAAATTGCAGATTCTAAGACATCCATCAAATAAAATTGGATATAGAATTATTTGTTCTAAATGAGATAGCGAAAATTGTTTATCATATATTAACTTTTTAGTTCTTGAAGTGGAAAATTTTATTTGGATTTATTGGCTTATGAATAGCTATTACTTAAGAGAGTTCCAACTGTTTAAATAAAAGTATGGTTGGGACAGATGTAGGAAAGTTTAATGAGAAGATGACCAAATAAGAGTTTAATGTTGATAATAATATTGCTTGTTTACAAAATAATTTAGTTTGGCAGCTGTGTAAACCTGCAAATATTTTCAATCGATCCAATCAAATAAATTTAGTAAAATCGTATATAAGACCAACAGTTTAATCAGCGTTTATCAGTTGGTCTTTGATTTGCTTAAGATGAAAGTGAAAACTATTTGCCTGTGCTTTGCCGCTTTGGCTATAATTCTGCCATATTTGCCAATGAGCAAGGCAGTAAGGTGTGATGAGAATGGGCAACCTGACGATTGTACAGACTGTGACGATCCTGCCAATGTAGATCACGTTGATTGTGTGGAGGATACACCTACTCCAGATGATGATGATACTGTCACTACACCAGATGACGATACCACTGAAGCAACAGATACTGAAGAAACCACAGCAGACTCTGCGAATGGGGGAACACCCTCGAAGTGTTCATGCGGAAAGAGGAGAAGGAGGGTCAGGGTGGTGCGACGCATCCGAGTGGTTAGACGAGGCGGAAGGATCATACGAGGAAACAGACAGAATGTCGGTCGAAAACTCGTAGCAAGAAAAAACGGTCCTATCCTCAGGAAATTAATTATCCGCAATAATAATTAACAGAGTTAAATTTAACTAAATTTTTTATGGATGCGGACTACATACCATTTACTACAAAAATAAATGAATTTGAGATGAAATTGTCTAAAATAAGTATTACTGATTGAGGGACAAAAATTAAGATACACGAAACTAAACAGAGGTGGGTCGAAAGAAAAGGGGAAGTTCATAAAGTTTCGCTTTCTATATTCATTATATTAATATACATTCTGGGACAGCAGAGTACTGAAATAGCACTGTATTACAAATTGGAATAAAGTTAAAAACCCTGGGAAATGATAACGATTTTCTGCTAGCGCTTATCGAGTACGGCCATAAAGTGAGTTTTAGCAAACTTAAAAAGAACAAGAACAGACCTATCGATTGATATATACCAATATATAGTTTTACCAAACTTGAGCCATCTATGCGTAATTCGCCTATTTACACTTTTTATAAATAGCATTGTTCTTATTGGATTTTTTTTTTAGAAATACTGTTTAATTGTGAATAAAATGCAGGTTCAATTTTCAGTCGTCTATGGCGTATTTTTCAAAATTGATTTTTTGATGAAAAGTTGTTGTGTTTTTCAAAAATATTGTAGCTGAAATCCTTATGTAACCGCAGAAATTGCTTTGTATATTAGGCCATTTTGTATGCAAGTTTAAGCACAGAAAAGTAGAAAAGCCTCTCTCCTGTGGTATTTGATTCTTGTAACATACGATAATTTCGCAAAAAGGGATCGACACCTCAACATAGATCTATCTACATTAAGTTTTACTTAACTTAAGGTTGTTTGTTTATGTACTATATGTTATGAACATTTCAGAGCAATTGTTTTGATCCATTGATTTTATTTACCATTGTCAAGAGCATTAGATAAATGGTTTCAATCTAAACGTCAATTGCAAGTGGCTTGCTTAAAGTTTACGTATATTTGATACTCATACAAAACCAAACACTGGAAAGCATTGCACAAACTATATCGCGCTAACAATAATAAATACTACTAAGAAGGAATTTAATAATATAAAGTACGCACAAAGACAACATATTTACATTAACGACAAAAGTATTTACAATCATTGCAGATACAAGGGCCTCAAAATGATAGCTAAAGCTATTAAACCAGAGACTTAATTCTAGGCTCGCTTAAAGTTTGCCCCTGGTATAGAAGCTGCTCCAAATCTGTAACTTATCCAGCTCTGGTAACGTTTTAATCTCGAACTGTTCACCAATGTTGAGGCATTGAATGTCCGTCTCATTCACGAGAGGTGCAAATTTCAAGGTCTTAATGCTCTCACAGTTGGGATCGCTGTTGGCCGCAAAGCTCGTCCAGATGTCAATCATGCCAGTAATGACCTTATGCTCAGGTGAACCCACCGCCGCCTGGTGCGACAACATGCTGTGGAAGATGTAGCACAGATCATCGCCATGACAAACGCCCCGCATCTCCTTGCCACAAAGTACTATTCGTATGGCATTGCAAAGTTTGGAGTCATGGTCAAAGCGGTACATATAGGTGGGAGCGCTACCCTGACGCAGTCGAGCCAGAGCTGTGCGATATATGGGATGCCAGAATTCCCGATAGGATTCCAGATCCAGAAACTTCATCATGTTGCCCTGGTTGCAGTCCTCCTCACCGAAGTAGGTGCGTTTCAGCTGTAGAGCATAATTTTCTCGAAGTTTGGGATCCAGATTATCACCCAGATCAACAGGCAACAAATTTTCGCAGTTACCCACTTCGCTTAGTGTAGCTGGTCGTCGCATAACCTCTGCAAACAAGATAAGGGTCAATAAGTTACCACTGTCACGCCTTACATACTCACCTGGATAGAACAGCAATCCCTCAAAGCTGGTGCCGCCAAACATCATGGGCACCCGATTGCTCCAAGGTTGATTCATTAATTCTAGGGGCGACTTCTCAATGACAGTGTGCTCGGTCTTGTAGGGTTCCACGACGGGTCCAAATGCAAAGAGCACTCGATTGTGTTTCTCCTCTTTGTTGAGCACCAGAGCCGTTGCCTTGACAATGTCTCCGCCTTTGGCGTCACACAGGAACTTGAAAATTTCCTTGTCCTTGCTGGTGCCTGTATAGCCTAGCTTCTGGGCCAGACGATAGGCCCAATTGTTGTTTGGTGGCTGAGCCCAAGGGCACAGCGCAGTGCCAGACATCGGAATGGCCTTGTGCAGTAGTCCCTCCGTCTGTGGACTCAGGGCCAGTAGATGTGTGGAAGCACCGCCTGCACTCTCACCAAAGAGAGTCACATTGTTGGGATCGCCGCCAAAGGCTTCAATGTTTTGCTGCACCCAACGCAGACCAAGGATTTGATCCTTAAGGCCCGCATTGCCGGGCACATTGAGCTCTGGGTCCTCCAGACTAAGAAAACCAAGTGCGCCCAGCCGATAGCTGATGGAAACAACTACCACATCCTTGGACATGAAGAAGTCGGGACTGTACATGTCTCGAGTGGCTTCGCCCACTTGGAAACCACCACCATATATCCAGACCATTACGGGACGCAGCTTTTCCGGCTGCAGCTGTAATTGCAATGTTCAAAATGTATTAGTTTCAAACAGAAAGCTGATTGCTACGGCCACTCACATCCTTGGCGTATACATTCAAATATAGGCAATCCTCGGAGCCCGCAAATTTGCTGAAGAACACATGAGTCTGCATCGACTTCTCGCCGGGCGATGTGCAGTCCAATTCACGATCCCATGGCTCTGCCGGCTCCGGTGCTCGGAAACGCAGTTCCCCCACTGGCGGCTTGGCGAATGGTATTTTCTCAAAACTGTAATAGCTTCCGCCCCAAATTGTGTTTCTCTTAACGCCACGCACCGAGCCGAGTTGAGTTTTAACCACTGAATAGATAGCTGTGGTTAGCCGGCGTTGTTCGTACTTGAAACTGAGCACCCTGTATAGGAGAGAGCGAGAATGAGAGGAACGGTGAGAGAGAACGGAACATTGTTTTTGATTAGTTATGAGCCACAAGTCGTTGCCACCTTTTTGCAGCTGTTTTTTTTTTTGGCCTGAATCAGTCACGCAGCCGGACCCAGACCAGGCCAAAGCAAAAAAAAAACAACAAATTACCGGCAAGGTGGTTTCAATGCCGCCGTATGTTAACTCTTTGGTTGCGTTACGATGTTTTGTTGTTTTGAAAGTCTTACCGAACTATCATCGGTTGGTCTTTTGACCAACCTCAACGCTTCACGTTTAATATGCATGACAAGACCTCTATTCACAGTTTATTTTTATTTATTATTGTTATTGTTTTCGGTTTTGTATTTGATTTTTGCATTCAGTTTTTATTGCCCTGCGGGTGTGTGGCATATGCATTTTATGGCATTTTTGTTGTTTTCCAATTGCGCAGCTCAGAAAAAATTAATCAAACATTTTATATTTCACACGCATTGCCCCCAATGCACTGGCATAGTTTAAGAAGAAATTGCATACAAATTGATAATTTCAGAGCAGTGAAAGGAGAGAGATCAGTTACAAAGATACAATAATTTTGTACGTGCATTCCAATCCACACATCTTGGAAACTCAAATCTACAGTACAGAGTACAAATTTAACAAGCAAACTTGTTTTATACTCTTCTCTTTCATTTTCTGTCTTGAAACTAATCTTAAACTTACAGAAATGGTCACTTATATAGTATTGAGCTGCAAATCTTTCATGTGATTCATTATATTTATACCCATTCAGACTCTAAGTTTTCATTACTTTACTGTTTTATGACTCAGTGAACTACGTCGTAAAATTAGGTTTGCTTACTGCAGAAATATGTACATACATGTGTAAGATAACAACATTTATAAAGAATAAATTAAATTATTACTAGATACCAAACTTGTTTTCGAATAAAAATAAATACGTAAGTCATGTTACTGAAAATTATAAACTCGTATCGTTTCAGCAATATCATTCTAGATAATTTGATCAATTATATATAAGGAGTGCAAAAAGTGAATCAATCACCTTATAAAAAATTAAAAATATACTTTCCAATAAACACTTCGATATATGTATATATAAGCATTAAAGTAAAGATATGAGGGAATGACTGAAGCTTAAAGTTGCTAATCTGTTTTATTTCCCATGTGCTCATATCGTGTACTTTTAGCTACATATACATAGTTGTTTCGTCTAAAAAAACACAGAAAATTTAATACTTTGAAACAAAAAAAAAATGTATTTGTTATTCTTAATGCTTATGTTTGTTGTACTTAATAGCAGGACTTTACAATTAAGAGCAAAAAGACTGTTTGATATAATTGTACATATATAAGTCAGAGCATCGTATATGTAAGTTCATATCTATAAAAACTGCAGTTTATCAAATTACAGATAAGCTCTATAAGTGCTGTTTTTATACCCCGGGGTATATTAAAAATTGTTTTTATGTTTTTATTTAGATATTTTGATAACGTGCTCATTGTTGCTTAGACTTTTAAATAAAAAACAGACAGCACAAATACGAAACACAAATATAATTAATAGAAAATTTGAGTGGCGTTCTCTACTACCTCAGGGTATTCTACTGTCGGGCTCTCCCGACTGAATGATATATTTTTTTTTATTGGAAGGCAAATAAAATGTATAGCAAAAAAGTTATTCCGGTTTTGTAAACGTCCATGCTACTTTAAAATTAAGAAACCCAAAGTCAGAATATTGAACAGGGCTTATAATTATACTATCAAAGCTTAAATTAGCGTTCAAATTAATGTCTTATACTTAAATACCCTATAAACTTGCGCCGTCATGCCTATTTAGCAATTTAACAAAGCAACAAATGGCAAATAATAGAAATCAAATTGAACTATGTACCTGCCGGTTTATCAATCTCTAGTCAATCGAATAGCAGACTAATACTAATTATATGTAATGAAATGATAAGATTAGCGTAATGTGAAAACCTTTCAAACTATTTAGTTAATATATCATACAATATGTATATATCTTGTCTAGTCTTTGTATTCAAAGTCAAAAGAATTCTTCTTTTTACTACAAGGTGGAACCTTTATCAACAAATTGCAATTATCAAGTTTTCCCCGTAAAATTGATAATTTCTTATTTTAAATTAAATAGTTTTGTAAGATTTGTATTCAGTATTCAATTTAAGATGTTGGCTATTGCAAAAACATGTAAATAATAACAAATAAAAATGAAAAATAACAAAAAAAAACGAATTAAAACGGCAAATCGATTGGAAGAAAACAAAAACCATCGATTACTACATACATACATACATATGTATTTGTATGCAACACAAAAAAAAATCCAGCTGCGAAACTTGCGCAACAATTTCACCAGACGCGACACTATGATGTGTGTACTAAGGTGTGAGCGAGATAGATAGCAATAAAACGAAACGACGATCGAACAAGAAATCTGCAATCTGCACATGTTGCTACAATATGGGGAGACCTCAAAACACAGAAAAGCGACAACGCTTTTGTTTTTATGCTTATGAAAACTTACTTAAAGGTGAGTTTTAGCATATCCATGAAACGTACGGCCATTGTCAGACTTATTTAATCGCACCTTTAGTTTGCTTATACCAATCCAAATTAGTAGAAATAAAGAAAACAAATAGAAAATTTTACGGGCGTACGCTTGCTTAGACGCAGTTGGGGCAGGGAAAGTACATAAACACAAGCGACTATCTAAATTACAGTTCACGCACAAGAAACACACACGACACGAACCGTTCCGCAATGCATCACAGACGAGAGTGTGCCGACAACTGACTGAAGCTAAACGATCACGGCGCCAGCGAAAACAATGGTTGCAAAAGAGACACAGATACAGAGAGAGAGCGCAGATGGTGAGTAATCCACTAAAACAAAAACATTAACGGAAGCCGCTCTCAACAAACAATTACATGGGCGTCACACTCACATTCACACTCTTCATTTTTATGTCGCTTTCTCACTCTCTCTCTCTCTCGCTTGCGCTCTCCACAGGTGTTTATTAGTCACTCTATTTTTCCGGCAACTTGAACTGAGCGAACCGGTTCCTGCGTGTGGTAAATTTATTTCCGCCTCTACTGTTCGAACGTTTGGTAAAAGCTTTTGGCTTTAATTTAAAGTGAAGTCGAAGCTTAAAGCTTATACATAGCTTTTTGAATGTAGAAGATCGCTGTTAAACCGTCTGCTTAAAAGCATTGCTTTGCGATTGTTTTTGACAATTCAATAACGGAATTGATATTTCCACAGAATAGAATATAAGTTTGAAATTTTCAGCTATGCATATTTATGCATAGTTAAATTGAATTTTTAAAAGAAAGTTTTAAAAAAGCACGTTAATTTTTGTTGTGCATGTAGTGAATACACTTACCAATTTTGCCCAAATGCATAATTCAAATGTCTTATTGGCAATAATAACCTCGAGCAAAATGCACAGCATGTTCGAAAAATACAACGCAAAGAAAACAAGACTTATACTCCACCTTGAACCTGGAGTTAAAGCAGAAAATAAAGCAAACGCCCAAGTTATTAAGTATACACAAAGTACAACATATTCTACTTTCGTAAAACTAAGCAATCGCAATGAGTGCAAAGACCTAGCAATGAGTTTTCGTAGTCGCAAAAGCAGACACAGTTACGAGTTGAAATAATTAAACGTGTGGTTATGAACTTGAATTTGGCCAAACTAAGTTACGTTCATGCTATTATATTAAACCAGTTTCAGTTGTTTCTAACCCCGAGTTTCAGACGAAGCCAGTTTGTGGCTTTTATTAGCATTAGTTAACAGTTAACAAAATCAATATTTTATTAACTCAACAATAATTATGTCTTTCCGCTTGGTATCAAGATCCATACATATAAATATCGTATTGACTCTTCAGCTCAATAATGAAAGTCATCTGGCGTTGTATACGGAGGCTCGCTTTCAGTAATGACTTCAGGAACTGACAGATCATCGCTCATTGTTAAGTGAATGCACATAGCCAAAAAGCTGAATTAATAAAAGACTTGTATTATATTATTATAATACACTGATGGACAATAACCTGAACAGTAGTATGTAACCAAGCTTAGAGCACATTATGACTTATCTCGAATCTGTCTCAGAATTAACTGAATGAATCCCACAATCTACTTAACGATGAGCTCTATTAGCAACATTATTTACAAAATTTGCTTTGCTTATTAGAGTTTGATCAGTAATTGTAAAAGTTTTCATTACTTAAATAACTAGTCAGATAATTACAATTGAGGGATTGATCACAATACTATATAAGTATACATATAGCGCAAGCTAACTTTGGCTTGTCAAATTTGGTTACCCTTGTAGACCCCTGTTTATTTATGCAAAACTTGTTAGGATGCGTAAGACAGTGAATATGCATTATATTAAAGTAAATTTGAGATATCTTAAGAAACAAAAAAGGTTTCATACTAAATTTTGATTTCGAATCGATTGCTGATATGACAGCTATATGATATAGTAGTCCGATCTGGCCGGCTCCGAACTTCAAATTAGTCTCCCAGTTTTAAAGCTATCTTGATGAAACTTGGTACTATGTATTATATAAGAAGTATTGAACCATAAATCAAGAATAGGTTAAAAGATACTTCATACTAAAGGTTAAAATAAATTTGAGCTTTAGGAGTTTCGAAATAACTCTTATTTGTAACTTTTTTAATAAGTTTCGTACGAAATTGGAATGATAAACGAGATATACTTATTAAAATAGAAAGCAATTATTATGGTTTAATTATAATAAATAATAAAAATAAATGGATCCATCGCTACATTTCGAATTAAATTTATTTTAAGCTCTAAGAGTAATATTTTATTTTGAATATTCTATATCGATCTTACAACGCTTGATCTCAAGATATCAAGATAGTATATGATAGTCGTGAATAATGTGAGGTTTCCAGGGTTTACAGGGTATTAGTAATTAGATGAGACCCATATGGCAAAGGGTATAAAACGGCCCCTGTACTTAATATATTTCCAAGCTACCGCAAGTATATTGAAGATTTTCAGACAATATTCAATTACACTATCATAAATATTTGCCTACTATAATAAGTTCTTTTATTAACAAGCAGGTTACACAAAAAAATTTGTAGCTAATTAACAACATGCCATTTGCACTAAAATTAGTCACGCTACATTTTAAATTGTGATTGTTTTTATTGTAGCTTTTTATTATTGAAATATTGTATAGGGTTAAGTTTGCCAAACGTCAGCTGATACGCGAGTTTTGTTTTATTTTTCTGGTTGAAAGACCGCGTGCCTTCGAAAGCAGCAGACGAGTTTATGATTCAGATTCACAATCGCGATAAGATTTCAAGTAGCTCTCAAAAAATTATGGAGGCAGGGAGTACGGGGTATAACGTTAATCAAAGGTATTTCCAGGTAAGTGAGTTATTAAAAGAGATCCGTTATTATAGTACTTACTTTTGTAAATAATCATAGTTTGTGTAAATGCCGGGTGCTTGTCGTTTCAATGATTTGAGTTTCGACAATGCAATCACAATTTTGGACATTATTATTTTTGATAACTTTTAAAAAGATATATGTAGACAAGCTCTATTTGAAACACATTGTGATTAATTTGAAAGTTTCTAAAGTTTTCTTTATTTGAAATACATTCAGTTATCCAATGAAATGTTATCTTATTAAAATATGGATTTGTGTTAGTTTTGTTGCATCACATCATTTTGAAGCTTATAGGAATTGAAATCTAGCGAGTTCGAAATATGTATTATGCTCATTGTGGAGTCTATCAAAACAATTCAAAACATTTAAGATTAGCTTGTGCATTTTCAATAACGTTTCAAGGTTTTGAACAGATAATCAAAATTCTTATTCTTCTTCGTTTTCCCTATATGAACTTATACATATATGTATATATGTATATATATGAACATATATATTTCTCCGTTAACAAGAATCATATTTCTAAATATGTAAAACTTGGACGAGTTTGCTAAAAAATACATTTTCCAAAAATTATATACTTATGTAATTACAAAATGGTTAATCATTCAAAGCCTTCACAAGACGATTTTAAAGCTATGAGTGATTTCTACTCAACGAAGTTGTGCGCATAATGTCATTTGGTGAGAGAACTTTAATATAAACTCTATTTTATAGCTAAAGCGGTGCCTTGACAGACTTTTACATACATATGCTCGGATAGTTGACATTGTTTTGCGACACATAAGGAACATGACGGAGCTTTGACTCGACTGGGATTTGGGGGATTTCCCAGCTGATCAGTGTCCAGCGTTTCGCTCTATCAAAAGGTACTTTAGTTGCGACTTACATCATTTTATTTCATTATATATACTATAACTAACACCGATAGTTGGTATCAACATACATAATTTAGAGACATTGATCAATTGTAACAGGCTTTAATAAAATTTTGATCATGAACAAACTTAACAACTCATAGGTGTATCTGTATCTGTATGTGTAACTGTTACTGTAACTGTATCAGTTACAGTATCTAAAGCTTTAAAGCTACGCTTTGCATTGTTTGCACATAAAGCTAATCATAATGCTAAGTTTATTCACAGCAGCTCATCACGGCGAAAGAAGCTCTCCCAGACCATCAATTTGCGCAGCTCGGGGACATCAATGATCTTGAGATCATCGGATATATTAAGGCACTTCACCTGATGCTTCTCAACGGCAGCGGCAGAGATTGGCTGCCATAGTTCAGACTGATCTGGGTCGAAATTCGGATTGCCATAGGTGGCAAAATGTGTCCACAAGCCGACGAGTCTCTCAATACACTTGTATTCCCTCGTATGAATCTTTAGTTTGCGTGCGAGTGAATTGTAAAACAGATAGGAGAGATCATCGCCGTGGCATGTGCCACGCACCTTCTTACCGCAGCTGAGAATGCGCAGATGATTGAAGTGCTTTGAGTCAAAGTCAAAGCGATACAGATAAGTGGGGGCGCCAGGCGCGTGCTCCAAGCGCGACAATACTGTGCGATAGATGGGGAACCAGAAATACTCGTGCGAGACCATCTATGAAAAATGTGAATGTGATAAGCGAATAGCGATTAATGTGTATACTATAGTAAATGTTGTTATTCAAAAATTTACACACCTGCAGATACTCGTGAAGCGTGTCCAGACTTGGCGTCTTATCGCCATAATAACATTGCCGTAGCTGTTCACCATAGTCCTTACATAGAGCGCTCTCACGATCCATGTTCAGCTCCATGGGCACCACAAAGCGACAGTCGCCAAGCTCGTTGAGGCATTTGGGATTCGATTTTGTTTCGGAATACAGCAGCAGTCCCTCGTTGGAGACACCGCCCAATATAAGGGGTATACTGTTGCTCCAGGCAGTCCTCATCATGACAATTGGCTTCACGGGGACCACACAATGGCTGGTTACGTAGGGTTCAATCACGGGCCCAAATGAAAAGCCGATGCGCTCCTTTTTCTCCTCATCAATGCACAACTCGCCGTTTGCCTTGATGATGTCAGATCCCTTCGCATTCTTTAAAAACTCCCAGACTTCACGCTCCGTGTTCTCGCCCGTATATCCAGCCTGTACGGCTAATCTATACGGCCAATTGCGCTGTGGCGTTACGGCCCAAGGCGACAATGTATTGCCAGACATGCAGATGGCCTTATGAAAGAGTCCGCGTGTCTGATCTGTGATCATCATGTAATGGACTGAAGCACTTCCAGCACTATCTCCAAATATCGTAATGTTGCTGGCGTCGCCACCGAAACGAGAGCAGTTCGCTTTGACCCATCGCAATGCCAGCACTTGATCCTTAAGTCCCGCATTGCCGGGCACATCTATTTCGGGATCCTCCAGGCAAAGAAAACCTAAAGAATATTTGATTAGCTTTCAATCTAATATACATAAAAGAACACAATCACTAACCAAGTGGACCTAGTCGATAGTTGATTGATATAACGACGACATCCTCACGGAGCAGGTAATCGGGGCTGTAGCATTCACGAGAGGCCTCGCCAAACTGAAAGCCACCGCCATAGATCCAGACCATCACTGGCATGGGTTTGGTGGGATATAACTAAAGAATGGCATCATTCTAAAAGGATATCTTGGTGAATAAACACTTTCCGTACTCACATTCTTAGTGTAGACATTGAGATAAAGACAATCCTCAGAACCATCAGTCATGTCAAAAACAAAATGTTTCTGCAATGGTTTCGGACCTTGCGATGTACAGCTTTTAACTTCAGTCCAAATCTCGGGCGGCTGTGGCGCCTTGTAGCGTAACTCTCCAATTGGCGGCTGTGCAAAGGGTATTCTCTCGAAGCTAAAGTAGGACTGTCCATAGATGGACTTGCGCTTGACTCCTTTTATTGGACCATATGTTGTGCTGACAACAGTTTTTTCGCTTGTGCGATATCGACGCTGTTGGACCTTGAAGTCGACCATTCTGTAGATAGAGGAAAAAGGATTACTACAAGTTAATTTAATGGATTTACTTATACTAACATATGATACTACGTAGTGCTAGGTTTTTATTGCTCGTACTTTGGCCCTTAGTTTAAAAGCCGCCTTCAATCAATCAAAATAAACGATGCGTTTCCGCTATCTTTTTTTATATCGATGGGACGTTGCTCATTCGATTTCATATAAATATTCGTATATAAATATACAAGTACGAAAGCCTCGTTCTGCGATAAAGCTAATGCTTTATCAGTTATATGAAACGAGCCAGGTGCTACGATTTCGCCATTTATCAGTTCATTCTAAATCGAGACCCGACTTTTCTCTTAACTCGAACCGTAAGCGTATCAGCTTGAAAATATATTTCCGTTTGCCATTTTTCAATTGTTTGTGTTTAAATTTCTAGCTGTCTCTACTTTGTACTTAAAGATAAACGCAAGTTTCCGCTGCGACGCTCTCTAATAAATTTAAAAAAGCTAAATTTATTATACATGTACATTTCGGCATCCATTTAAAGTACAATTATCATTTTATTACCATTTTATATAATATCCAATTTATATAAATAAATAACTCTGCGTTTAAACTCATTACAGATTTGACAGTGAACAAAAACATTATACTTGTTTTAAAGGCAAAGTATTCCTTTGAAGTAAGTTTCAATATAATTTTCAAATCATATAATTCGTATGTATGCCTTTCCTAAGAATTTTCTTTCACAACAAACAATTTTTTAAATATAGACTCAAGGGCATTTCATATTTGTGCATAAATGAATCGAAATTTTAGAATCTGTGTAAAATCCCAACAAATGTGTTAAGTTCTTAGAACAATATTCAGTACAATGATCACACCTACTGTGTAGTAAAACAGAAACTCTAAACGGTTTTTATTTGAGAAACAAAATTGTTGAATGAATTTGTAGTAAAATTGCAATTTTTGTTCATTTTCAATTATAAAAAATATATTTTGAAGAAAGTAAAGTTTTCGGTAGGAACACTGTGAGCTCATTGATTGAAACGTGCTTCACTTCTTAAGCAAATATTAAACATTTGACGACATTAATAAAAACAAAGCAACATCAACAACCTACATATTGCATGAACATATATAAATTTTCTGATTTTTTGCGAACGTCAGAAAAAGCAACAGAAATATGTCATACTTATGTTTATTATTAGCCCGTCGAGTTGTTGTATTTATTTTTTTCTTTTAGCTATCATATAAGGCAGTGATTGTGATTTTCGACAATCGCAGCGTAGCCCTGAACTTTGCCACAGAATAAGTTAATGGCCAGTCCGCTATAAAAGTTAAGGTCAATATAAATAATGTGCATGTCATAAAAAACATTCACGAAAATATAACAAATACAGCTAGAAAAACAAACAAATTTCTAATGCTGTCTTTGCGTGTGTCAAACCTATTTCACTCTATTTCACTTGTCTTGGGAATGGGACTCCCTCCAGACAAAGGCCACACCTATCTTGTTAAATTTAGCAATTTTTATACCCTGAGGGGGTATATTAAGTTTGTTAAAAAAAAGTATGTAACAGGCAGAAAGAGGCGTGGCAGACCCCATAAAGTATATATATTCTTGATCAGGGCGACAAGCTGAGTCGATATAGCCATGTCCGTCTGTCCGTCTGTCTGTCTGTCCGTCTGTCTGTCCGTCTGTCTGTCCGTCTGTCTGTCCGTCTGTCCGTCCGTATGAACGAAAGGATCTCAGAGATGGTAAGACCTAGAAGCACCAAATTTGGTATGAATACTTCTTATACTTGCACGCAGATCATGTTAATTTCAAATTTTGGATGCCAAGCGCCCTTCGCCCACAAAGTAAAAAATAAGGATACCACTGGCAATTAACAAGCTAGAGATTTGGGCTTCGGCACGAACAATACTTGAATAAATATGGATACATTGTAAAAATTGATCAAGATCGGATAATAAACACGAAAGATATCCGCAATTATTTAATTATTTAATTTAATGTGTTGTTGTTATTGTTGTGAGTTTTCGCCCTTTCTCTTTTCTCTCTTTCAAGTTATCAAGTGATAGAGGTGCCGCCACGTAGTCAAACAGGAGACCTGGGTTCGAATCCCAGTAAAAGCATGCTTAAATTCTTTAATTTTTGTTTGTTATACATTTAGAATTGTTTTTTATGTTTTTATTTAACAATATATAACGTGCTCATTGTTGCATAGACTTTTAAATACAAAACATACAGCACAAATACGAAACACAAATATAATTAATATACAATTTGAGTGGCGTTCTCTACTACCTCAGGGTATTCTACTGTCGGGATCTCTCGACTGAATGATATATTTTGACTTAGCGTGGTGAAAAGCTTATCAGTGGGCAATAACAAAATGTTTCGATTCTGATCGTCTGATCGTCATATGTTTATATACTATATCCGATTTACAGAGCATTTCATCTTTTTAAATATTTATCTTAAAAAATGTTTAAAGGGGCATTGCTACGTTTTCCATTCCGAAATATTCAAAATGACTTAGCGTTTAATTTTCTTTTATACAAGCTGATTTATTTGCTTATCTTGGCACAGCACAAGATCTTTTGCTATACTATTTAGTATATTCGAAAACACATTTTAATGGAAATAAACAAAATCTAGTTTCATTCGCTAAAAGTGACGACAGCATAGGAAATTAACATAAAAGACAAATAAATCAGAGACAGTAGCAGCGAATAAAGCGATAGATGTTCATAATTGACAAACACATCTTATGAGACACATTTCCGATTTTTGCAATGTGGCATTCCTCGCGTTGTCGCAACATTTTATTTGCATGCCACAATTGCTGACACTGTCAAACATGTGGAGAAAAATGCGGTTTTTAACTACAAAATGCTGACAAAAACTAGATTTCACTCAAATGATATAATGATCTGAGTCAAATAAAAAACACAATAATTTTGCGCAGATTGTCATACTCTTGGAAAAAGCACAGAAAGGAAGGTTTTGGCCTTTAAGAAATTACTACAGAGAATGACTATACTCATATTCATTTATAGCTAGAGAAACCAAAAAGATTTTTGTAATAAAGTTTAACTTTTAATATACATAGACAGACGGACATGGCGATATCAACTCAACTCGTCGTCTGGATCAAAAATTAACTTCACGGGATCTAACACGCCTCCTTCAATTCTCGCACCAAAGTTTGGAGACCCTTGAGAGCCCAGAACAATCCATCAGATTTTTAATTGATTTCGAACCGATCCTTCCTAATGCTACTTTGTGATTAGTAGTCAGGTGTTCACCAAATTTGGTCAGGCTATATAGGTATGTACCAGCTACAAAATCTGTGAATTTTGTTGACATATCTCAAGAAACAAATAGTCTTTCAGATAGACAGATTGACAGACAGACAGACAGACAGACAGACAGACAGACAGACTGACGAGCAGATGAATAAAATCGACTTTGAGAGATCTGTGAGGCCTCCTTAGTTGCAAACTTCGTGACAAAACTATAATACCCTCTGAAAGGTATAAAAATAATAAAGCCCCATTCAAGGGAATAATTCCAATGCTCTCTTCAAGGGCTTAGATTTCTAATGACAAACTCGTAATTTTACTGCTTCAAATCTATAATATATTACATAAGTTTAGCCGTTGACTTTCCCTTCAAATGGCTTTCATTAAAATCCTTTAACCAGATAAATTTGATTTGGGAAAATCCAGTTTAAGTATTTATTTTCGAATTGATAAAATGCTCTTGGCACGTCTGTCACATATCCTGCCGAAGAGTTCGACATGTTTGCTTTTAAGAAAACCCATAAATGGACCAGGATTATGCAAATCGACGCTGCAGGCGACCAGAGGCCGATCAACAATTTTAATGAAAAATAAATCGGGGCTACCAACTCGTCCTAATTTCAGGCGAAATTTTGCAGAAGACTCGGGGAACCGAAATCGTTCGCATGTGGAGCAACGCACAAGACCTTCACTAAAGGAGAAATTGATGGGTCCGCCAAGTGAGAATGCCTATTCCATGGGCAAGGGAGCCGCGGCTGGAGCTGCTCTCATGGGACTCGTTGCGCTTTGTTACTACGGTATGGGCTTGTCGCAACAGCCAAGTCTTTATGATCACTCCGTAATGTGGCCACAGTACGTCAGGGATCGCATACATGCGACCTATGCCTATTTTGGAGCCTCCTGTGGTTTAACAGCTGCCTCGGCGGTTGGAGTATTCCAGTCGGAGGCACTCCTTAGTCTGATCATGCGCAGTGGATGGATTGCCACCTTGGTGACACTCGGTTTGGTTATGGGCACGGGGGCCTTGACACAGGCCCTTGACTATGAGCCCGGTTTCGGAGTAAAGCAGATGGCCTGGGCTCTGCACTGTGCCGTTCTGGGCGCGGTAATTGCTCCCATGTGCTTCATGGGCGGTCCAATTTTAGTGCGAGCTCTGCTCTATACGGGCGGAATTGTCGGAGCTCTTCTACGGTTGCGGCATGTGCTCCCAGCGATAAATTTCTGCACATTGGTGGACCCCTGGCCATTGGATTGGGCATCGTTTTTGCCTCTTCGTTGGCTTCCATGTGGTTGCCACCCACAACAGCTGTTGGTGCTGGCTTGGCCTCCTTATCTCTATATGGCGGACTTATACTCTTCAGTGGATTTCTCCTCTATGACACACAGCGCATAGTAAAGGCAGCCGAAATGCACCCAGAGCGGAGTGCCTACAGATTTGATCCTATCAATCATGCCATGGCCATCTATATGGATGCTCTTAACATTTTCATACGCATAGCAATAATATTATCAAATGCAGATCAGCGCAAGAAATAGATAGAGACGGAATGACAGCAATTGAATGCAGAGTATAAAAATTAATTTCAAAATTTACCATTATTCGATTTTTACATTCATGTTTAAAGAAGGACTAGTTAATCGGTGGGGTGTGTAGTTGAAGATGAATTAAAATAAAAGTTTAGCAGCAGAATAGAATATCAATCAATTTAGTTTTTCTTTTTTTTTTAACAATTGATTAAATTTTGTAGTTTATCATATAGCTCAAAAAGTTTCCCCTAAGTTCATCTTGGAAGAACTAACATGGCTTACACATATAATCTATTTAAGAATTCTTGATTTAGTACAGTACTGACACCATAAATTAAGTTTTTAGTCGACTTTGAAAGCATAAAAGAGCTTCAAATGTGATTACAAGTATTCAGCTCTGAAAATTTTTAAAGAATAGTTGATTCTCTTTTTAAGGGTTAGGTTACAAAGATATATAGCTATCTCATTTATCAGGCATCTGTGCCTTTGGAACTGAAGGACAATAATTAATACCTTGCTTTTATCTGATATTGATTCAGTTACTGAAATACTGTATTCTCTCTATCTCTATCTCTCTCACATTTTCTCTTTCGCTTTGTAATTCTTTCTCTTTTCATCCCAATCCCTCACCCTACATGTGACTTCAAGTGATAAGCCCGAGAATGTTACAGATTATGTCGTAATGATTGCATTAATTTTCCATACCCAGACGTGCTACTCGTTTTATATACCCTCTCTTACCCCTTCCCCCTGCTTATCAGTCGTATGGCCAGACAGACGAATCTGGCTCAATGTCTAAACAAATAGCAACTAAAACAAGTCGTTTGCTGCTTTTAGACAGCATCAGTTTTTATTGTAATGTAATTATATGATAGTCATAAAAAAATGTTTAGAGCGGTTAGGGCAAATTTCCATAAAAAAGTCAACCGAAAAAGGGGAGAGTGTACATTAGTTTTGAACATTAAAAAGGCAAACACTGTATGCTTAGTTTTTGCATGTACAAAAGTTGACCATCATCCCCCTCGTCATAACGCCTGTTGACCTTGACAAGGCTGCACACGAGGCAGACCAAGAAAGCTTTTGATAAAGCTTCTGTGCATGAATGGAAAGCTTGCAAGTGGCACAAGGATGAAACAGAAGGTAAATAACAGTTCAATTATGAGGTCAGACAAAGGAAAATAGTATCAATCAAAAAGCAAATTTAAAATGGAAATTTGCAGTAAATTCGGGGAAAACATAGATATCAAAGTTGGCTATAATTCATGATAAAAAGTTCACAATTTCATCATATTAAATCCATTTAACGTAGTCAAACAAAGGGTTCATAAATATAAAAGCTATGCACAATTCTATGAAAAAATATACTTAATCTACTCATACAAAAGATTGCTGCTGTGTCAATTATTTCGTTTGCTCATTTTTTCATTCTTTCATTCTTTATTCATTCAAGCCACTTTTTCACCAACTATAAAAGCCTTACAAAAGTGATACAAAATGCGAGCAAAACACAACTAAATTAAACGAAATTGACAAACTCACACATACATATGTGTACATGTATATATGTACATACACGTTTGTATATCTGTACATATGAGTGTGGGCGATCAGAGTGAGCTAAGCAAGAGCGACAACGACAAATGTACGTAAAATTTGGTGTGGACCGCACATTCGGCGTATGAGCAATGTCAAAGCGCAAAAACAACAAAACACAACACAGAAAACAGAAACCAGAAAATTTTGGCAGCTACAACAAATATGAGGAAATTTTGTATTTATTCAATGTTAAGAGTGCATTTAAATAGAGAAGCATCAAAAATGTTTAACAATTAAGGGTAAAAAAAGATACAAATTTACAATTCTTTAATCTGCAATGAGACTCATTTTGATATTGAGTTGCAGTAGTTGGATTCGATTTAAGAGAATGTCCAATTATTTCAATTGAAGGTTAGTCAAGGTGTGAATTAAATTAAATGAGGCGCACAGATCACTTCTCTGAATTGATTTCGTTTGGTTTTGGTAATTGATCTTGATCGAAAATATTATTACGTTATCCTACAGTTGGACTGACAATTTAAATTTAATTGTTATATTTTTTCATCTCAATGAATATATTAACTATTCGAATTTTTATATGACGAGTGCCCTAGTCAAATGAATACGCGTAAATCACAGCACATGCAATAAATATGTAAATTTACGCGAATTAAACCAGCTGGCAGCATGTTGCCTGAAAATGTAGTATGTATTAAAATACAGTTGAAAAATAGATCACAAATTACAAAAATGTATAGAAATACAGCTATGTGTATATGAAATTCATGTATACAATTCAAATGTCATCTGAAGCTTGGCAAACAAAATTTGACAACAAGTTAACAGCTGGCATTGAAAAGAACTTATTCGTGATATTTTATTTTGGTATGTTTATTCGAGAAAAAACTGAAATATTAAGTTGATTGATTAATCAAACAACATACAAATGTATATTAAATTGGTAAAAGAAACTCCAGCTAAATTTAGTTCAAAATATTGTCTAAATTTTGTTAAGACCCAAGTCAAAAAATGTTTTAGGTAAAGCCCTTAATATGTGAAGAGTATTTGACTGTAAACAAGTTTTTGTTTGAATTGATATAAATACACATTCGACATGTACGATTATATTAAATAGGTTTGCTTATAAGGCAATCCAAACCTGTTGTTTTTGCTGATCTCATGGCACAATCTCTTTCACATTCTCTCAAACATTTTGCTATGACACAAATGACTCAGCTTGAGCTTCTACAATAGACAAAATTTACATAAACAGTGTGCAGTTTATTTATTGTTTTTGTTTTCTTTTTCTCGACTGCTATTTTTTTTATTTTTTGGTTTTTGCGACAACTGCGGGGTGCTTTGAGAGCAGTTCTCTGCCTAATTATTTGCTCATTTTAAGTGCCGGCACACATACATATACATGTGCATGGAAAATGAGACCAAAGAACCGCTCACAATGGGCGCCTCTAATGACAGATGTGCTGGGCTCCGGGCGCTGTCAGTCACCGTTTATGTTTTCTCGTTATATAGACAAATTACAGAGTTCTCGGAATCGATAGAAGAATGGGGCAGCTAAACAATACGGGAAAGGTAGCCTGTCATAGCTGTTATTAAATAGGGGCTCCTGGTGTGAACATATTTGTTTTGTTGCCGTCACAACTCATTTGTAGGTGTATGAATTACTCATGTCAAAAGGTTACAGCTGTTGACCGAAATTGCAGAAATTTGGTAAGATGACCTCATGAAGAATTCATTTAAGTTATTTATAAAAATTATTCGTGGGTTTGTTAGACAAGGGCAAACACTGGATTCTGTTTGGCAAAGAAACTTTCCGATTTACTCGAGTTTTAGCTTGTTATCGTTGTACTCATTTAGGAAGTCTGCTGAGTTTCTAAAGGCATAACAAACCTAAAATATACTTGGTAAACATGTACGGTTTTTTTGCGGTTCTTACACCACCAGCTGATGTCATTCTACTATGTATATAAAATGATAGAAGTAGCTAAACAATTACGAGTACTAAGAAGCTATTCGTCAATACCAAAACAGACAATGCCTTTGATGGATTTAATGATCTACACACAGTACTATGTAATTTTAATAGGTTTGCTTAGCTTATTGTTAGTAGTGTACTAAGTAGTCAGTTCGTTAAATAAAAAAATTTTTTATTTTATGAACTCTCATTTAAATTCTTAAGTTTACTTTGCAACTTACTTGAGACCTATTTTAATTTGATCAAATGCAGCCATGGAAGACATTATGTTGTTCTTTGTGATTTTTTTTGCTTCGATGTCAAATGAATTATAAAAACTTGATTTACTTTTTATCTTTGCATTCACTTCTCTTCACAAATTAAATTTTGTTTATCAAATGGATTTATTTATAATTTTCTGCCGAGCCAGCTGTTTCCTTGACCTTGCCTTGATATGCCTGATTACAGACAAGCTGCTGTGCAGCAGCTCTTTACTGATAAATGAGCTTTCCTTGGCACGTCCTGCGCAGTTATACACTCACGCACAAACACACACACATAAACACGCACACGCACAAGCACTTTGATATACGCTCTGGTACGCAGGATAATTTCACTGCGAAAAAAGCACACACAGAAATTGCTTATCACATAACTTTTGCTTTCAACGCACAAGCCAAAAAAGACGGAGAATTGCGAAAAGTGTGTTATTCCGTTATTGTGCTATTGTTGTTGCCAAGCAAAAAGAGAATAAAATAAATTCTATTATAGTTTATAATGTATTGTTGTTGTATTATTAGCTAGCTGTTGATTCTTTCTTTCGTTCAGTACTTTGACGCTTTCTGCAACGTCCGTTAAGCATGAAAGCAACTCGTCAACTGTTTTCAAAGCAGCAAACCTAAAAGCACCGCGCAAAAGTTCTAAGCACATGGCTGAAGCACCAAAAGCTTTTTGTCTCCTCTGTTGAATACACTTATGAGCGCGCGACGTCGCGACGTCGACAGTGACAATATGTTGTTGTTGCTGCTGCTGTTGCTATTGCTGCTATTGTTACCGTTGTTGCTCTTGTTGTTGTACGTGTGCTTGGGGATTTCAGGCAACCGTAAAGGCAACCACAAGTCGTGTAGTAATCACGGCTAATGTCTTATCTGCATAGGTATTATATGATGCCTTGTAATTATGCGTGTCGATCGATATTAAGCAGTGCATTTTTCATTGAATCATAGTCATAGTGGACAGTATATGGCCCCGTTATCACTGACCAACTAATTGATAGTAATGCATGGAAATGAGCCCCAAGTACCGAGTACTGTGATTTTGATGAGTATGTCGTGTCGTTCAACATTGTAATCATTCCGAAAAAATCATTTGGTTTAAATGTTATTGATAAGGGGAAGTTTGTTCAAAGCCCGCCAGCTATTCTGGTAGAACATGAGTCACTTGGCTTACAGGGAACTCCTATCAGTACATTTGATATTGTATGTTTTACGGTTGAAGAAAATGACTGTGTCACAATAAAGATGGTTGGGGTAAAGTTCACACAAGAGTGTAGTTTTATGATATCTATAGCACATAGAAGTTCTAGTAATATATTTATTTTAAATTGAGATCTTGTCAACGAGTTTTAAGTCAAAAACAAAAAGGGGAGACCTTTGCATTTTTATAAAAACACTTAGTTAATAGTTTCACAATTTAATTTAAGGCTGTAAATTATACATTTACATTTAAAAATAGCTTGCTCTTATTTTATTTACAAAATTTAGATAGAACGAATGTCATTGCCAGCATGTTCTGGTCCTTTTTTATGCTTCTTGTTGGCCAACACACGTCAAAAAGCTTTTCGATCCAATGTAAACAAAATAAGAAAATAACAGCTGACTGAAGGACTCGACCATGAGCTCCTGTTGCTGGTCGTTTTACCTTTCTGGGTGGTGTAAACAAGCGAAAGCTCTCGCGAAAGCTATTCATTTGCGCTTTGCGCGTTTTAATTTTTCAAAATGGGTCAGTCGATTGCTTTGACCAGGCAATTATTGTTAGTTATGACCAGTTACCGTTAGTTGGTTACTTAGTATAGTCACGCAACTAAATCGAAAAATCACTGGATATGCTCTTCACACGCAAATCGCTGCCTCAAATCAAAATTGATTAAACCTTATAAAAGCAATGTGCCGCGAAGCTTCCCCTCTTTCAGTTTCCATGATACACATACAAACATACATACATAAATTTATACTTACAGATGTGCACATACATACATATATATCCTCTTCCCTTTATCGCATTGTTTTCATTACATTAGCACGTTGACTAAATGACCTTGAGCAACTCTCAATGCAAAAAGCACAAGGCCCGTTTCAGCATAAAGTATAAACTCTCGTTTCTTATGCTTGTGTCATGAGCTTTTCAGCTGTGGCTCAGCGAGCTTTTCTAAAGCATCGGTTTAACCGACATTAATCACCCGCTCTCCATTTCCGTCTCTCATTTTCTGGTTCTCTCGAATCATCTCTCTCTCCCTCACTCGTTCTCTGTGCGATCTCGTGCTCGCGCATTCAGCACGTTTTTTTGCCTCTAATTCATTTAAATCAATTGAAATTTGCGTCTATTTCTGGCTCAGTTGTCGGCTCAGTTTGCACATTGTTAGCTTTTAAACGATTTTGATTAATATAATTTAAGTTCTTCATTTGTTGCTATGATTTCTTTTAATTTTGTTCGCGAATTCTTTTATGTTTTTTGTGTTCGTTGATCGTTACCATCTGCTTTACCATCCGAGAGTCGAAATGCAAGGCATCATTGTTCTCCATGAAATTTGTCTATAAATTCAGATAAAATTTTGGATTCACCCTTTAGACTTTTTGTTCACGATTTTATTTTCGGGAATATTCAATGGAAATTATAGCAAACAATTCAATAATTATAGTGCAAAAGTATGATTCGGGTTTTTCTTTCAAATTTGAGAAAAAGGGGATTCCTTCTTAATATTTTGTAATGCCCCTAGTTTTACATTATGTACATATGTATATATGGGAATTTTCACTTCTTGGCCACAAACGAAAAACTGAGCAAAAACTCACATCGTGTGAAATTTTTATAAGAGAAATTATTTGCGTTGTACATATAGTTATGCAATTCACACATGGATAATTTAATTCCAACGAGAAACTCGACTGTTTTTGGACAAATTAAGATTCTTTTTATTTATGCAAATTTATATCATTTGTTAAAAACTAAAATCAAAACTAGAAGTAAGTCTTTCTTGAAAAAAATTCTAATCAAAATGCAAAGAGAATCTTATAAGTCGGCTTTTAGTCAGGACGTAGAATTTATTTGTACAGTGGCCTACAGCTTATTTCAAACAGCATACAGAAAAACATCAATCAATTATAACGTCTAAAAACATAAAGAAAACACATAAGAAATATTTGAAGTTTTCTTTGGTAAGTTCAAACATTTGGCTAACAACCTGCACTAAAATAATTTTGAGTTTTAATTTAGTTAAGATGTAATTAAAGTTTTTGATTTTTTTGTGCTGTTTGAAATAAGCTGTGAGCCACTGTAAAATATTCATAATATACACACAAATAATATACAATGTAAATGTCCCGATTCCAGATGTAACACAACGCGACGGTCGGCAAAATAAATATTTATATGAAACCTATATTAAGATTTGCATCGTCCTTAACTTTACAAAAAACTATTGTCGATGTCGAATTACAGTTAAAGCCTTACGTACGAGTAACCAACACTTTAACTGTTTATACGGAGCGAACTAGCTTTATTTAATGCCGTCAAAAATGTGTTAATTAACACTGATCCATAAATTCAACAAACACACCAAAATGGACTATGAATTCTGTCATAATTCATGAATTCTGTAACATAAACACGAGGCATTTTTTTGTTTTGCAATTTAAGAATTCATGAATGTTCCGTACAACAGTGGTAGTCTTTTCGATTTGTACTTTATTTTTTGAGTTTTGTTTTGAGTGATAACACAAAAATCGATGAACAGAAGCTGCTTTGAAAAACACTTTTTAGTAACAAGCTCACGACAAAAATGGCACAAACCAACTAAAAACCTAAGCAAGCCGGTTTTAGTTTACACAAAAATCCAATCGCATTTCTAGAAACAATTTTAGAACAATTAAATAAAATTTAATTGATATATTTAAATAATTTAAATGACACAAGCTTAAGAGGTTTGGGGACCTTCTGTGAGCCTAAATCTCTGCGATTTCTATGGCACTTCGGATTAGGGAGCTACGAACGTATCTCGCCTTCAAATGGGGACTCCAAATATTGCCACCATAAGTGGTTTTAGCAATGTTTACAATTTATGTTTTGCTTGGTGTATGAGAAAATTTAATTTTAACTTTGAAGTTCAATAGTCAACGTAACTTTTCCTGCTTATTACAACTTTTTCTACCGGTCCTTAATAGATTAATATTTCTTAAAATAATATCTTGATTTCGCTTCAAGTTTATTTAACTTCTGATTATTATTTAATATAAGCATATTTGCGTTGTAAAATAATGGATTTAAAAAAACATTAATTGTATTCCCCTTCAAAATGTTACAATTAGTTCATTTTTTATATTCAATAATTTCCATTAAGTATGTTAATTTTGTATATCTGTTATTAGATTAAGCGTTGAAGTGATACAATAAAAAACGCAACAACGGACTTCCAAATATTTACTTAGTAGGAGGGGAACGTTTTAGTTGGTCAATCGTTTTCGGAAAACGCGTTCTTATCGATCGCATTAAAAACCAAGCGGGGTGTAAATCATCTCGCGAGATACCGTTAATAAAAATAAACCATTCAGTCGGGAAAGCCCAACAGTTGAATTAGTAGAGAACGCCACTTACATTTTCTATTAATTATATTTGTGTTTTCTATTTGTGCTATCTGTTTTGTATTTAAGAGTCTTAGCAACAATGAACACGTTATTTTAAAAGTAAATTAATAAAAACATAAAAAACAAATTTTAAATTTATAACAAAAATTTAAAAAATAAAAAAGTAAAGAATTTAAGCGTGCTATTACTGGAATTCGAACCTGTCTGCCTACGCGGCACCTCTACCACTTCATAATTTGAAAAAGAGGGGGAGAGAGGGCGAAAACTCATAACAACAAAAACACATGGAATTAAAGAATTGAATAATTGCTTATATCTGCCGTATTTACTATCCGATCTTTCACAAAGCATCCTTATTTATTCAAGTATTGTTCGTGCCGAAGCACAAGTCTCTAGTTTGATAATTACCAGAGTGGGCGAATGGGGCGTGGCATCCAAAATTTGAAATTAACTTGAACTGCGTGCAAGTATAAGAAGTGTGCACACCAAACTTGGTGCTTCTAGGTCTTACCATCTCTGAGATCTCGTTGTTCACACGGACCGACGGACAGATGGACATGGCTATATCGACTTAGCCTGTCGCACTAATCAAGAATATATATATACTTTATGGGGTCTGCCACGTTTTCTTCAGCCTGTTACATATTCTTTTTTTAACAAACTTAATAAAGACTCAGGGTATAAAAATTCCACAAAAACAAAAATTGATCAAGTAATGCAAATAAATTTGCCTACTTTCAGGGTGGGTGTATAAATCATTTAATAATATTCGACGTGCGCCCAAAAGATACACGTCAATTACATTAAAGCAAAATTGTACAAAATAATTGAAATATGTATTGTCTTTAAAATGTAGAAACTTTTGAATAGATTTCATCTGGAAATCTAACGGGATATTCTGAAAATCAAATCCAAAGTGCGAACACGTGTTAATTTTTGCAATGCAGCTGCGCCCAGTTAATTTTTGCTCATAACAAAATCGCAACTCAAAATGGGCAGACGTTTTCTAGAACGCTCCAAAATATATTATTTAACCTGAATTTTGAAGCTCAAGTTATTTACTTTATATTAAGATATTAATCGGTAACAAGCTTGCGAATTTTTTTTTAATGAGTTAACCACGATTGTTACCATAACAGCTATATGATATAGTTGTCCAAGTTGAACCAAATTTTTAGTACAGATGCATAAAACTGCACCAAACATACAGTTTTTGAGTAAGCCTAAGATATCTTGAAAAACGAAAAAGTTTTTATATTGAATGTTTATTTCAAACAAATCGTTCCTATGACAGCTATATGATAAAGACGTACAATATGGCCAATTTTTGTATAATGAATTTGAATTATTTTTCTAGAAATATTTATTTACTGATATCTTCGAAGTGGCGCCATTTATTGAAATTTCTGGCACGCAGAAAGAAAATTGAAGAACAATTTTTTGTGAAGGCATTGCACTCATATTTTTTAAATGGTGACTTTTATCAATTTCACTATTTCGCCCTTCTCTTTGTAAATAAGTACAGGGTCTCCTACTGTCGAGCCTGTTTCATTGTAGCGAAATGCATTTTTATAAATAGTGGCAATGATCCTTACCTCATATATTTATGAGGGCAAACGAAAGTCGCCCGGGATTTTTGTTTTGACGATTTTTAAATGATTTTTGAACATTGCTAATAGTAAATATTTAATAAATGCTTCACGGGTAAGTTTTTAATTGGCCAATAAAAGTCATTTTTTTAGATAATATATATATGTTTTACGTGTGTTAATTTATTCTTTTTATGCTTATTAAGTAAAAATTTTAGAACTAATCATTTCAACAAACGCTTTAAAAATTGGCTTATTTAAATTTGGTTTAAATATGAGTTTAAATTTATTAAGATTCTAGTAAAGTATATATGGCTTATATTAAATTATGGATTATACTTAAGTTGACTTCTATTTGATCCAGACATATTTACAAATTGCCATTTTATAACAATTCAAAGAGAGCCGTAAACAGCCAAAGGCCTCCATAAAAAAATCTTATTTACTCAATCCAGAGTATGGGGGTGTGTTTGTGTGTTTTTCTTTACATTAAATAGCTAGGCTATAAAAATCCCTATTTACATGTGTACACTTAATGATGAGCGCAAACAGATTTGCATTCGGGATGTGCATTTAGGACCAGCTTGAAGCCGGAAACGTGCGATAAAGTCTACATAGAAACATATAAACATGGCTGCAAATATACATATGTATGTATGTGAACCACACATATAACTAATACAATAATCGCTTGTCAGCGTACATGCTATCCCAGAGTCGCAGTTTGTCAGCCTCTGGCAAGTCAATCACCTGGACATCATGTGAAATATTTAAACACTTGAATACCTTATCCTGTTGGGAAATGGGCAGCCAAGCCTGTGCTTCTGCATGTGTCTGTGCCTCATCTTGTTCCTGTGTTTTGTGCTGTTCGTCATGCATGACCATGGGTATCCTTGGATCACCGGATGCGGCAAACTGCACCAGCATGGAGACCAGTCGTCGTATGGTTTTAAACTCAGCCGTGCGTCGCTTCAGCTTTTTGGCAGCCCCATTGTAGAACAAATAGGATAAATCATCGGCATGACAAGTGCCGCGCACCTTGCGACCACAAGTTATTATCCGCATTATGTTAAAGTGCTTCGAATCGAAGTCAAAGCGATAGAGGAATGTCGGCGCCTTGGGCGCATTAAGGCTCCTTGAGAGCAACGTCCGATGGATGCCATGCCAGAAGTATTTATACGAGCAGAGCTAAAAAAATAAGACAATAGTGATAATCTTCTGCTATAGTTCAAGAAATTCACTTAAAAAACAAACTTATATTAAAGTAAATGGAAGAATTCAGGTACGAATCTGTATATCGTTTTTTGCTAATATGTTGAGCTTGGCAACCTCAATCCTATTTTCCGAGATAAGAGATCCCTTATAGCATCTTCTATCCTGAATAGATACATAAAAATTCAAACTTAATTTATGAGCATTAAACCTGGCTTTTCAATGCATTTTTTGGTGTGTTCGAAAACATTTTAAGCTACAGTCTTAATCGCATTTTGTGGTAACGGAGTTAAAATTAATGTAATTGTTCTTTTTATCTTAAATAACTTGAAAAGTGAATATAAAAAATGCATTAAGCTACGGTGGAGCAAGCTCGACAGTAGGAGACCCAGTACCTTTTAAGTGTAATGCGATTACTACAGATTATTTCAGTTTCAAAAAATTTCCATAGATGGCGCCACTTCAGAGATTGATTTAGCCCGTAACATTCTTAGTTGAATAACTTCCGCGTTTATCATCCGATTTGGATAAAATTTGAAGGATATGTTCAGACCATAGTCTGCATTTTACATACTAAAAATCAACCCGCTAGCATCAAAGGTGCTCTTGTAATTCGAAATTTGGTATTTTAATTTGTGGGGGCGGAGGGGGCGTGGCAAAAATCTAAAACAAACTCGTTCAATGCAAGATATAGATGCACCTACATGCCAAATTTGGTGTCTCTAGCTCTTATAGTCTCTGAGATCTAGGAACTCAAAAAGGGACAGACAGACGGACAGACAGACAGACGGACATGGCTATATCGACTCGGCTGTTGACGCAGATC
This sequence comes from Drosophila putrida, assembly GCA_037043535.1. NCBI lineage: Eukaryota > Metazoa > Arthropoda > Insecta > Diptera > Drosophilidae > Drosophila > Drosophila putrida. Next base: position 3,861,879 of record JBAMBI010000471.1, read on the forward strand.
AAGAATATATATACTTTATGGGGTCTGCCACGCCTCCTTCTGCCTGTTAAGCACATTTTTTTTTGCACAAACGTAATAGACCCATTTGTACTTTTTTAAAGTACAGGGTCTAAAAAGCGTTTATGTGCGGATTTAATTAAATACGTATTAAAATATAAAAACAGTTTTATGTTTCACTCGTAAAAGATGCCTTAACTTACATCGCTGTATTCGAGTATAGTCTTTTGACCCGGCTCTTTGTCGCCAAAGTAGGCATCCTTAAGTTGCTTGCCAAAGGCGCGTCTTTGATCCTGATCCAACCCGGCATCCTCGGGAGAGAGATACGCACAGTCGCCCAGTTCGCAAAGCAGTTCCGGCCACTTGCGCACCTCGGGAAATACGAGCAATCCCTCGAATGAGTTGCCACCGACCACCATGGGAATATCATTGCCCCAACAGTTGCGCATCATTTCGATTGGAGGCTTGGGTATAACACAATGAGAGGACTCATAAGGTTCAACTGTAGGTGCAAAACAGAACATGACCTTGCGCTGATGACGCTCCTCCATGGTAATAATTTCCTCGGCCATTCGCAACATACTGCTCGCCTTGGTATGTCTCAGATGGTTCAGGATCTGTCGATCGTTGAGTTCTCCCGTATAGCCAGTTGCTTGGGCCAATCGATAGGCCCAGTTATATTTAGGGGTAATGGACCAGGGCGACAGGGCGGATCCCGACATGAGCACAGCCTTGTGAAAGAGATTGCGCGTTTGTTCCGTAAGCATCATGTAATGTGTAGAAGCACCTCCGGCACTCTCTCCCAAAACCGTAATGTTGTCCGGATTGCCGCCAAAGAAATGACAATTTCGTTTTACCCAGCGCAGAGCCAGGACTTGATCTTTCAGACCAGCATTTCCAGGCACATCCAGCTGCTCATCGTCTAATGTGAGAAAGCCCAGTACACCTAGGCGATATGAGATTGTCACTAGCACCACATGCTCCATCATAAAGTAATCCGGACTGTAAAGATCACGTGAGGCTTCGCCCATTTGAAAGCCTCCGCCATAAATCCAGACCAGCACTGGCAGAGGCTTTTGAGGATGCAACTAAACAAGGGGGAATTAGTTAAGGAATTCAATAATTCAAAAGTGTAGCTTTTTATCTTACCTCTCTGGTATAGACATTGAGATACAGACAATCCTCGCTACCTTGTACCTGTTTCAGAACAAGGTTTACTTGACAGGGCTTAGAACGTTCTCGTGTGCAGCGTTTCACGTCCGTCCAACGATCCGGTTCAACGGGCGCTTTAAAACGCAGATCCCCTACAGGTGGCTTAGCAAAGGGTATCCCTTCAAAGCTATAGTAGTTATTGCCATAGATCGAACGCCACTTAACCCCCTTCACCTTCCCATAGTTCGTATCCGCAATGACCTTATCATTGCTACGTAAACGTTGCTGTTTTGTCTTGAACTTGACATAACTAAAAAGAGAGAGCACAGTAGATAATTTTAGTTCATTTTGAGACGGACAGGTTAGTGCACTTAAAGCCAATCAACTGCCAAGTGTTTGGATAAACATTTCGACCTTTTGTTTGTAAACATTTCCTAAACTTTGGGCGGGCCACTCAATTTTTGCTCATTCACTGAACAAAACAAAATGCAAACTGCTAATTTAAATTATTTAGAACTGACTAAAAGATATGCTATAAAAATCGACAGAGATTCTTTATTTTATCGAGCTTAGCTCGTAAGCTCGATTATTAAAAAAAAAACACGACAATCCATCAAATATTAATGTGATCAAGAAAATTTTCAATTATAATATGTGTCTTGTCTAATAAATTTTCAAGATTTAAAAAACATCTATAGCCCGATATATAACAAGGCATATATTTTTCATGGGAACTGGACACTTTCACCATTTCTTAATGTTAAACCAAAACTTACAACCTATCAATTCAAGACAAATAAATAAATATTATCTAGTCAATTTCAGTCAATTCAGACAGCAAGACTGATTTTCGAATTGTAGTAGAGGGTATGTCGGGTATAAATTATAGAGAGACGCAAGTTACTTGTTTAGCCCCATTTAAAATTTCAAGTGCGTTTCTATTAGAAACGTGCGAGTTATACGACGCGTGAGTCGATCCACAACAGACCGGGTCGCGGTCAATATACATTTCAAATATGACTAAATACAAATGAAAATACTCGATTCTAAAGAACATTTATATGGCTGCAAATCATCGGAAATATCTGCTGAGCGTACTACGAGTAGCCATTAATTAGCAGCTGGCATTTCTTCTTATTTATGAGAGAATTTAACCTTGGGAGATCTCAAGTCATATTTCTCTGACTGCCTTGTGTCAATGAGACCTATGATAATTTGTAAGGTGTTAATTACAAGCTTCAATTCTATGAGATGTTCTACAGCGAGATAACTGCAGTACCTTCCATACATAAGAGTAAACTACTAGCAAATTAAATAATGGAATTACTTAAATCTAAAACTGGTTTATCCAAGGGGCAGTTTCATAAGCGAGCTTATGCTGAAAATGTTGAAATAAATAAATAATCGAGTCGCACTTAAGACGCAATATAGAAAACAAACACCAGGCCGCATCTATTTCTGGGTCTATCGCATCCAACAAGAAGCAATTTGTATGCTCAATGAAACCACAAGCAAGACAAACAACAAAATAAACAAATTTGACATTGATTTTGCACTCAAAAACTATATAAATAATTTACAATATGTTAATTACACATACAAACATAAAATCAGCGGAAGATGTTAGTTAAAAATGTTTATTTAAATTAAAGAAGAGGAAGTATAGTAAATTAACTATATCACAATCAAGGCTGCAAACATCCAAAGTTTTGGAGGTTCGGTTTGGTGATTCGAATCTTAGAGTAATATAAAGGTTCGGCTCGCGGACCGGTTTATGGAGCCCCTAAACCAAAGGTTTGGGCTTTCACCGGTTTGGGTTCAATGCTATACATTTTTCCTGGCTCGTATTATAATAATTATTGCTTCCTTTTTGCTAGTTACGTATTTTATAAGTTCTTTACTTATTAATTTAATCAATTTTAAAAAGTTATATGTGAAAATCAAAAACATTTATTTGGTATAATTGTTAAAAGAATTTTTAATACAACAAAAGGTTTTCTTAAGAATTTGTTAAAAATTATCGATTTCTGTGAAAACATCGTTTTCTAGGAAATGTATAACGAATTGCTTTGGCTGAGCTTCACAAAATCTAATCTAAACCAAAATATTTTTATGTTCATTTATATTTGATTAAAAAATAGTAAAGTCTTTATTTTGTTTTTGATTTAATTTAGAACACGTTTGATATGCTTCTAGTTTTATTTTATTTGAATTTTTTATTTAATGTAAATTTTTTAAAATAGAAGTAAAATTCAGAGCTTCGTTGAAGCAATTAGTTAGTGAACAGTTGAATTGAACAGTAATTTTTCAAACTTTCCTCGAAATATCAGTAATGTCAAATACCCCTTTAATCGTATGTACATACAGTTCGTAATAAAATAATAGCATTATATTGTTTAAAATAAATGTTCGAACCGAAAACTTTTTTTTATAAAATTGCTACGGTTCGGGTTCGGGTACGTTGCTGGAAACTTTGAAGTGGATCGTGTTCTGGTTTGGTACTGTTCGGGTAATCCAAAGAACTCGAGCCGAACCGGATCTGCGGGGTTCGGTTCGGAGCCGGCTTAAAAATACAATTATTTAATTAAGAAATCCATGCAGAATAGTTGTAACTTATTTTAAATTGACCAGATGTTATTTTAGTGATTTTGTTTCGTTTCCCGAACTGATTTCCACCTTACACTTATTAATCAAACTTTAAATAAGTTAATAAATATATATTACAATTTGTACATCTCCACTTTATCTCAAGGCTATATTTAAAGTAAAATTAAACGGAAAATGTAATGAAGAGTCCGGGGGTATTGAAAAAATTGTAACTAATCCAACATTTTTTGCAAAGAGTGGAAAAAACACCAAACGAAACCAAATAAGTATGGGCTTAATTTGCTGCGGCCTAAGAGTTAAGAATAAGATTAATAAAAGAAAAAGAGAGGGCTCTGAAATGAATACCTGTAAAAGTCAGTTTATAGAGTTCCTTGAAGGAGACATGGAAAAACACTCAAAGAAAGTGAATAAAAGTGAATAAAAGTGAATAAAATGAATCAGTAGACTCGATTTCTCCATTTAGTAAATTGAATAATTAGCTAAAGAAAGATAGTTAGTTAGAAAAAGTATATTGAGGTAAGCAAGTAAATCATGTTCATAATCGCAGCTAAGTCAACAAAGTACAAAAGTTAAAAACTTCCTTTGCAGAAATTTATTTTTGTGTTGGTATAGCGGATATTGAATTATATCCAAATTATCTATAAAATGCAGAGCTAGCATTTAATGAAAACAATTTCCAGAGAGTTCAAATTAGGTATAAGTATTAATTAGAAGTTTGACTGACTAATAATGGCTACACGTTTTTCTTCAGAGTTTCAAATGAGTTTGAGTGTATGTGTTCTCATTCACTCAAACGTTGAACAACTTTGAATACTGCGTGAGTCTATTCTATAGAAGTACTGTGGAGATAGAAATGACTAATGCTCGATTATTTATTAATATAGTTGCAATTTCTAAAAAATATTTATTTACTATAGATACATTAAAATATTTATTTATTTTTATTTATTTACTTAACGTCGACTAGAAGCAGTCGACAAAAGCAATCAAAATTGAAAAAGTTGGAAATTGAAATTATACATTATACATTTGAAAAAAAAAATTTAAATAAAATTTTTAAGTTAAATTAAATTTAAATTTAGATCTTAATTAAAAGCTTAATCTTGGAGATTATCAATTTGAAATGAAAAAATTATCCAACATTTATTGAATGGATTGGAAAAGCCCAGAAAAGCTCAATCAGATCAGTATGTATTAGTATTAGTTGCTAGGGGCTAAGATATTTAAAAATTAAGTCTTAATATTAGAAAGGAGGACTCAGAATTGAAAGCTCGAGAGAGTCTGTTATAATCAGCGTAAAGTACTCGGAAAGGTTCTTGCAAGGACTAGTTAGCAGTGCATGCCTTTTGAGCTAGTGGGATAAGTTTACGAGTAGCTCTCGAAGGAGCTGTAAAGTTAACTTGGCTCAAAAGCTTGGAGGAGTTAATCTACCCATTTATTAATTTCAATACAATAGTTTAACGATTAGTTAGGTATGGAAGGTGAATTAGCAAAAGTCTACTAGAGTAAATAATATATAAATATATTTTATGTGTTACAAATAGTAACAAATGTAAGTATACAGTTTCAATATATTTACTCCATTTAATGGAATGGAATAATACAAATGTACGTATACAGTTTAAATATATTTACTCCATTTAATGGAATATCCAAATAATAAATCCACTATACTTTTGTCCCCTTTTTTTACGAAGTATTCCTTGAGGGGCTGAACCAGAGTCTAAGTATTATAAATACCAATATAGTTACGATAATAATACAACACGTATAATGGGTGCCAATTAGTCGAAAATTGGTCGAAAATACAAAAATTAAGCAAATAAAAGTGCCAAAAGTATAAATAACATTGTACAATTCCTAAGCAAAGTGCTCGAAAATTAATCAATAATTCAAAACATCAGCTTCATCATCGATGCAGGTCAATGGCATTTCGCTCGAGCGCATTTTATTTTGCTTGCCAAAATGTTTAAAATTTTTAATTTATCAAAATCGTGCATCGAAGTGTAAAGTTATCCAAATGCCAAATAGAAATGCAATTTTAGCATCCATCGATACATCTCGGTTGGTGGCGACTCACATTTGATGCACTTAAAAGCTAAATTCAATTTTTTATTTATAAACATCAATTTAAAGTAAATAAAAGTAATGAAATTGGCAATTACTCAATCCCTTTGACTTCCGTTTTTCCATTTGTTGGAAAAATAAAATTGAATCTATGAAATATAATAAAATAACTCTCGAAATTAAAAATTTCGAAAGACATACAAGTGACACTAACAATTAAAATAAAGTCAACAGTTTAATAATTTAAATTTTAAATATAAATATTTGAAATTACACGGCACGAACATTTCGTATTTCTTAAAATGTAGTTTACTCTTTTCTAAGTAAGTAATTTTATTATATATTGATTTACGGTATTTGTATTGAAATTGGTAATTCTAATTTTAACAGCTTACCATAAATAGTGTTAAAAGTTCTATTTGCAATGAATTCAAGACACAAAAACAAAGCTCAACACATTTAAATACTTTTTAGCTAAGTACATATAATGATTGTAAATTATCGACAGCAATTTCGACTAAATACGTCACAATTGCAAATAGTGGAATTGTTTTTAAGCTTTTCTTTTTGTAGTAATAAATATTCAGTCTTATCAGAAAATTTGTATGCTTCTTAAGTATAATTATTATATTAAAATAACTATAAATAATTAAGTTATTAATCGTAAGTTTCATTTAAACTAATAAAACAAAAGAGATAATATGTCTAGAGCCCTTGAATATTTTTTTACATTTTTAAGTCGAATTTTATTGGGTGGTATTGATTATGCCAAATATTACACACAAGTTTCTATCTTTAAGAGCCAGTGACTTGAGTGAGCCAAGTCGTAAAGTCAAAAGAAGACCAGTTTTAAGCAAACATTTTGTTGACTCTTCGATTTGCTGCTGTCTCAAGGTATAGCATAACTTGCGATTTTTTTACAATATGTTGCCTTGACATTTTGCAGAATTTTTGGTTTATTTAACAAAAAACGTGTTCTTTTAGTGGTTCGTTAAATGTCACAATATATAATTTGCTCTTGACATTGCCCGGCTACAAACAATTTCACATTAATTGGCGCAAGTTGCAGGTGATAATGAAATAAACGGTGTCATATGGTAAGCTAGGTAAAGACATGATTTATGTAGTAGTAGAGCACTAAAGGCATAAAACACATGTGACGCATTTAAAAACCAAAAAAGTAAAAAAAAATCCAAAATTATACCGATTTATTTACCAAATGTCGATAATGACACAGGCGTACAGAAGCCCTCGGCAAACTGGTGTAAATCTTATCAGCGCATATCATATTGATACTTTAGAATTAATGATAGACAGTAAAACAAGGTTTTAGCTGATAACGAGTTCATGTGAACATAATTTTTTTAAAAATCCCTGCCAAACTTTGTTGAAAAACAGTGAAATCATTGTGACTGAACGGGCAAGGCTCAAAGTACAGAGAGTAAATCCAGACAGAGCAAGGTGAGTCGCCAGTGCAGACAACACGGATGCAATCTTTAGCTATTTATAAGACCTCCAACTGCAAAGTGAACCGGATTCTTAGGAATTTATAGCATCTCAGCAACTGATGATAAGAGCAGAGAGTCTGAGGCTCGACTCTGACGCAGCTGTCATAATAAAATTCATGCTTTATTTTATGACTTTGATTTTTCAAGTCGTTGTGATAAGGAATGGTCACGTTACTGCGCCAGGGTGTGAGGGCAGGTTCAATCAACATTTGAACTATCCATTTAGGTTGATCTAAGCAATTTGATTGCAGCACTATGCATATGTTTGTGAATCGATAGCAAAGGTCAGACAGTTCAATCGCAAAACATTGGCTATGCCTTCGATTTTTATTTTTAGTTGCAATCTATTCGTTTGCAAACTTAACCTCGATGTAAAGTAAAAATGATGTGCAGTTCTTATAAATTGTCATAGTATTAATTTGTAGTAAACTCAAAAATTAATTTTAAACAAATTAATCGTTTTGTTCTTTATTTATAATTTGTTAAGAATATAAAATTAATCATCGTAAAATTTCAACAACAATTGTAAAGATAGAAAGACGGTTCAGATTTTGAAATTAAAGTATTTACGAAATATTATGTTGTTCGAAATGATGTTCTCTAAAATAATCCTTTGCTGAGTTCAAGCTATTGGAATTACATAAGAATCAAGAAATATTTTTACAATATATGAAATAAACTTTTTAACTGCTCAAATTGCTAAAGAAAATATTGAAATTTGTTAATTTTCTTTTTGCCGTGTCATTGCATATTTGAGCAGATTATACAAATGACTTTAATTAATAAAGTGTTAACATTTAATTAAATTAATGTACTAAGTACTTACTTTAATGCAATGCGCATCTGATCGGCAATTGCAATATCAAATGACATTTTGTTGGGGTTTCGCGTTACCGCAGAATAAAGGCAATGTGATTCCTTGCCACTCGACAATTAGTTGCACACTCGTCGATATAAGATATACACGCACACACACAGCAATTGAAGCACACAGATATAGATTAAGCACGATTGGCGAGTTTCTTGAAATCCAGTAAAAATAAACACACGGCAAGGCCACTTTTTCAAGTGGGAAGTATAAAAAAATAAATAAATAGCACCCACGCGTCGTGTGCGCAAAGTAAAATGTGCCACTTGCCCTTTGAAGCCTTTTTGCCTTTGCTTGTAAAAAATTGATTGATTTTTTATATATATATATATCAGCTTTTAAACTATTTCGAAATACTTATTTGAATACAATATCAATTTTCTATTCAACGGCACATGATGATCACTGAATCGCAACTCGTTCCACTTGTTGTCGTCAATTAAAGCGCGTTGCATTGGCGTTATACGGTTTTATTTAATTGAAAGCGCTGCTTTATTTAGTTATTAAAACGCCGGCTTTGGAGCATTGGCTTGTTGCGTTTTACTCAGGGGTTGCTCGTCTACTGAGCATGTGAAGTAGGCGCCGGCTAAGTTTAGTGGTCGTCAACGGTCTCCGGTCTACGCTCGACGCTTGGCGTTCGCCGCTCGGACTGCCGTATAGGCACACCAACAACACATACACATACAGCCAAACACAAACACACACATATACAAATTTACATGCGAGCTGTTGCTGTTGCTGCTGCTACTATTGGGGTTCCACTCATTTACTCTTTGCGGGTCCCGCTGGCGTATGAGTGATATTCTAGATGTGTTCCTGTATTTGTTTGCGTCTGTGTTGATGTGTGCATGTGTAGACTGCCATGTTTCGCACTCAAATGCCCATGGCATTGTCTACTCGAGTGAGTTTGCTTGCTGCCTGTGCTGGGCGCCGTTGTTTTGTTTAAACGTTATCGTTTTTGTTGTTGCTTTTGTTTATTGTTTATAGCATGTGCACAGACATGTACACAAAATAGTTTCAAATGCTGTTGCTGCTGCTTTTCCTGCTGATTCTGTTGCAGCCAGTCACATTTTGTTGTTGTTTGTTTGCTGTGTTTGACTTTAGGTTTGAAATTCTTTTGTTGTTTTTATTTTCGGTGTTTTTGTGTTTAAATTGCAGTTTTTATACTCTCACACATGGCGTATGTGTAACGTATGTTTTATATTGTCCTTTGCTTTGTTTTCGTGAAATGTTAATCAACAGTTTGCGACAAGTTTATGTCTATAAGGGCTCAAGCTTGCACCATTGCCAATGAAATTGATTTTCTGTAATAAAACTTTTAGAATAATTGTTTTAAAATGTCGTTTAATATCTTAAGGAAAAAGAAAATTATATTGTAGTCAATAATTGAAGTGTACTTTCGAAAAGCCTTCTTTATTCATTTTCCACGCTATAATCTTTGAGTATAGAACAAAAATATCACATGACATTATTTTAGGCAATTACGGTAATTAAAACGGTGTATTCGTTGCCATTAAATGCATTACTAGAATCTCTCTAATGATATAGTTAATTGCAACAACAAACAAATTCATCAATAAAATGGAACCAAAACATGATTACGTGACAGGTGAATAGTAATACAATTCAATTACAACGAAACTAATTTATAATACCAAGTTTCATTAGCCTATTTCAAGCTATTATTACTTTGTAATAAAAATAGGATGCTACTTTAAATCATATATGAGTAGTCCACAAATTATACGGGTTTCTGCCCTTTGATTATATACTTTCAAAATTATTGTTGCTGATGTTTGTTTGCAGCTGCTTATTTATTTCTGTTGTTAAGTTATTATCAAGTTCATTTGTATTTTATAATAAAATCTTTATTCTTTGAACTCAACTTCATAGAACCGATTCGTGTTCCCAAAAACCTGAACCGGTTCATCAACTCGAATTCCAGGTCCTGAACTGGTTTGGAAAAACAAACAAATTTTACAAGGCACATGTCATTTAGAAGTTATTTTTGGTATATTATATATGTACTTACACGGTTTCTGAACCGATTTTGTGAACTCTTGGTGCTGATTATTAAAACATGAAGATGACATGCCCTGACATAGAACAAAAAAACTTCGCTTAAAGTCTCCTTTAAACCTCATACTTTTTACATTCAATGTGCTCTGAGTTACTTGATTTATTGAATCAATTTCTGCACTTTGAAAATAATGAGAAATGAAGAAAATTGTATGTATTAATTTAACCATCTATAGTTCGAATCACTGAACTGAACCTTCTTCAACATTTCAAGGTTTGCAGCTCAGTTATATTTGAGTAAAGATAAGTTGTGAAAAATAATTTAATTAAATTTAATTACACTAAAATAAATAACTAATTTAACTCTTATCAAAACAATTGACTTTCCCTTACCTAATTACTATTTCGCGTTCCATGTTTAACAATTTTAAACCTGATAATTGTACAGTAATGTTAATTAATGGATTTGAAAAATGTATCACGTTTTGACAACGTCATTGAGAATGACCGCCACTGTTGACTAACTAATTCAAATAATTACCTACTATTAACTCATATCATTCACTGTTTATTCAATATAAATTACTTTTTAAATTCAATTAATCGATTAAAATACACAAATAACAATTATACGGGTAAACAAAACGTAACTCTAATGTTTCTATTTAAATAATCGAATGAATTTCAAGATATTAAAAGCTGCAATAATATATATAACTTAAGTATACAACAGTCTTAATTTAGGTACAACTTTAAACAACAGAATATATTATAATTAATATGAATAGCTTTTGAAGTGATCATCAAACACACAAACAATTCCATTTTTTAGAGCCTTATTTAGCATTTAGAGTGACATTAAAATTCAGTTTGTTCTTATGTCAAATTCAGTTCTTGTCTATAATATATTTTTGTCTTGACCGGCAGTCTATGTAAAAGCTATGTAAAAGCCAACCTGGCGTACCTTCCCAATAAATAAAAAAAAAGTTCAAGATGCCCGAATATGTATTGACCAATTATATAAATAGAAAGCAGCTTCTGTAATTAAAGTTAACAGGAAACTTAAACCAATAAAACAATTAACTCGCTTTTTAAATATTTCTTTATGTGCTAGTTTAGATTAACAAATAATGTGCAGCCTTGTCTGTCATACCCTATTAAAGAAATTAATATTTATTTGGTTAGGGACGCTTTTCAGCGTTCTTTTTGGTAAACTCCTCCGCAGTCTTCATGAACTTTTTGTTGTCCGTGACAAACTCCTCAGCCAGATCGGAGCGTAATGGATGCTCGGGTTGTGGACTATGTACAATATCAATTAAGGACTGTATAACCTGTTCAGCTCTTGTGGTTGGCTTCCAATTGTCGGCCGTAATGATTGACAGGCAAACCTCGCCTTTTTCATCGACATTGGGATGATAGATTGGCGTTTTGAAGAGTATTTTTGGCGGGATAAAAGGATATTGAGTCGGAAAGCTAATTTCAATTCGAAATGCGCCCTTGTTATATGGTGCCTTCTCTGGCACTAACAGACATGTCCACAGGAGCAACGACTCGTCTGAGGCTTCAATATTCTGCACGATCTTCGATTTGGCAGCCATAATGTCGCTCAGTTCGCGACTTAAGCGACGTGAGGCACACATTTTTTGTTTATTTTATTTATTTATTTTGACAAAGCTATAAAAGGTTTATGTACACATAAATTTTGGTATTATTGACTATTTTTGAAAAGACAGTTTAGTGCTTCAAAATATTTTCATAATATTGTACAATAGCCACCAAATTAATTATATTTTTAAGGTCACAATAATGGAGATTAGCTTATGTACAAAATGGATTGAATAATGTATTTTTAAAACAGGAGATCTCTATTATCATCGTAAAGACTTTCCCAGGCTTTCATCTTAGACCATTCAGGCAACTCGACAAATTTCAGTTCATCACCTATATTCAGACATTTGATAGACTCATCAGTTTTTCGCACTGGATCCCAACTGATCATATCCAAGCCGTTAATTTTCGAGCTGTACGGACTACCCGTAGCCGCAAATTGCGTCCATATGCCCACAGTACGCTCAATATTTCGATATTCTCGACTCTCCTTAGGCATTCGACGGCCCATGAGACTGCTGAACAGATAGGTCAGGTCATCGGCATGAGCAACACCCTTAACGCCACGACCACAGCGCATTGCGCGGTAGGGATATAACAGCTCTTCCGAGTCGAAATCAAAGCGATAAAAGTATACGGGTGAGCCAGCGGCATGTGCATGTCGAGAACGCACCACCCGCAGAGCCGGAAATATGAAATAGACCATGGAACATAGCTGAAAGTGAAAAGAAACATATATTAGAAATTGTACACATAAAACTCCGCAAGCTTGCTTTGGCAACACAACTTAACATCATCAGCATACATTAAAATATTAGAGTATAGAATAACAGAAGAAAGATCGTTAATAAAGAGGTTAAATAGAGAGGGCCAAGATGACTACCCTGAGGAACAGCAGATGTTACCAAACGGGCCTCGAAATGGCAGACTTGAAGACAACGTTTTGTGTTCTGTTAGTAAGGTAATCGGATAACCATATAAGAAGATTATATGGAAAGTCAATTAAGTTCAATTTATTAAGTAAAAGACAGTGGTTAACAGAGTCAAATGCTTTACTGAAGTCGGTATAAACAACATCAGTCTGCATTTTATTTTTAAAACCCTTGACCACTAAAGAAGAAAATTCTTGCAGGTTTGTGGTTGTAGACCTATGCTTCACAAAACCATGTTGGTAAGGTGAAACAATAGAACTACAAAAACGAGTAACTTGTGAAGTAATAATTTTCTCAAAGAGCTTAGGTGTAGCAGACATTTTCGAAATATGCCTATAGTTGTTAACGCAACTCTTAGGGTCACTTTTATGTAGCGGAATGATATATGCTTCCTTCCAGTCAGAAGGGAATGTGCAAGATGCAACAGATAAAGTAAATAGTCTATGTAACAATAGATATAAAGAGCCCGCGCAGTACCTAAGTACACAACCTGGCAAAACGTCGGGGCCTGGGGAGAATACTGGCTTAATTAAATTTAATTCACATAATACTGAGTCTTCAGTGATCACGGGTTCAGGAATAAAATTAGATTTTTGCAAACTATAGGGATAGGATGTTCTAGGAGAGTAGCTATTAACAGAGTAAGTAGTTTGAAAAGATTCTGCAAATAAATCGGCTGCAGCCTGATTATTATTTGCCGTCGTATTTTCATAAGAAACAAAATGAGGTAATAAAGATGATTTTCGTGTAGAATTTACTAAATTATAGAATCGTTTAGGATCCTGAGCAAACTGAAACTGCCAACGACTCAAATAATTGTTGTAAAGTTGCAGGTTTAGTGAGTTAAAATTACATTTAGCAATAGAATACCGTGAATAATCGACACTGCTCCCTGTACGTTTATACTTTTTAAAATAGCACGATTTTAAAATTTTTAGACCAGATAGTTCGCGGGTAAACCATGGCTTGTTAGACCTCACAGAATGCCTTCGAGGAACGCATTGATCAAAAAGGCGGTTTAATGTCCTATAAAAAAGGCACAGAGCAGATTCTAAATCATTGATCGCAAAAAACTGGGACCAGTCATGACTTATAATGAGATTATTTAATTTATGAAAAACGGCATTTCTAAAACAACGCGACTTAGACGCAACTTTAGGGAGAACAGTTTAGGGTGATAAGAATCTTCGGGGAGTACAAGCGGATCTATTCTACTCACGTTAGTAACTAATTGATCAGATACAAATATTAGGTCCAGAAGATGTTTGTTTCAATTACGAATATTGTTTACTTGATAAAGTGAAAGATCTAGGATGCTACTTACAAACTCATGAGAACTACTAGGAACAACTATATTATCCATAGTAGACCAAGATATATCAGGCAAGTTAAAGTCTCCCAATACACACAAATAATCTCTGTCAGAAAGTTTAGAGGATATCAATCGAATATTAGAAAAGTGTTCGAGATAAACAGGGAGGGATGTAGGAACAGGTTATATAAACAGAAGTTTGACAAACAGTTATCTTAATGGCAACAAACTCTATATTAGACAAGCAACAAATTAATTCCGAAAAATCAGAATCAACTACGATTAATACGCCTCCACCTACTCGTGACAAACGGTCACGTCTGTAGGTGGTGTACTTGTTAGTGAATAATGATAAATTAGATATTTCAGGCTTTAACCAAGTTTCAGTGAAGGCAAAAATTTTATAATCAAATGAGATACTATTTACATATAGATTAGTTAATTTAGATCTAAGGCCTCTAACATTTTGATACGCATACAGGATTAGCTATAGGTACAGGCAAAGATGGCACAGGCAGTGGGTTAATGTTTGATGATGGACCGGCATCATCATCATTAACTACAATAGTTGGAACATGTCCGTTGAAAACTATACTAAATACACAATCTGTAAGTTTGGTTAATATATCTTAAAAAACAAAAAAGTTTTCTTTCTAAATGTTGATTCCGAACCGATCGTTCCTATTAATCCGTTCCGTCCGGTTCCGTCATATGTACTGCGTGCAGCAAAAAGACGGACCTGTACCAAGTTTCATCAAGATAGCTTCAAAGCTGAGAGACTAGTTTGAATAGAAACAGACGGACAGACAGACGGACATGACTATATCGACTCAGCTCGTCACCCTGATCAAGAATATATATACTTTATGGGGTCTGCGAGGCCTTCTTCAATGCGTTTCTAACTTCATGATAAAATTATAATACCCTCTGCAAGGGTATAATTATGCATTTACCACTTGAAATATGTCAATCAATCGACTCTTTTGAGACTTTAGTAAACATATTATCCCATTTATGCAAGCCCAATAGCTTTCTTAATCATATTCACTAATTCATTCTATATCTCCATTTAGAATCTTATCCGAGCTAAATCAATCGCAATTTTAATTGGAATGAAATGCAAAATAAACCTCTTATATACCTACATTATGCAAAAAAGACTGTGACAAGATTCTTCTCAGAAGCAGATTCTTAATTCTTACAAGATTTGTAAGAGAAATACTACTTCTAACATTGGATTGATTGGATTGCTTCGGCTTAAATTGGAACATTCTTAATTAAAATTAAGATGAATAGAAGAGTTAAAGCAAGCAAATGAAATAAATTTTTTAGTTGTACAATTCATCCTAACATCATATTTTCATAAAGTGGCAACCGTGGAAATAGCTCCATAAGGTATCACTTCCTCTCTCTCTATCCCCCTTTCTTTCCTTGTTCATCTTTCTTTCTTTCTCCATCTCCCTCTCTACGCAACTTACATCCATATAGTTATCCGTCGAAGCCTTCTCGCCAGTGATATGAGCTTTCCGTATCTTCTCAGCCCAGTTGCTTATATTCTCCTTGTTGACTTCTATAAGCTCACGAGGCACAAATGACGTAGCATCATCCAGTTTCTGTGCCACCTGTGGCATAAGTTTCACCTCTGAAAGAACACAACTTTAACTCGTCACGTAATAGGAATTCAGTCAGACACCCACGTGGCAACCAGAAAAGCCCCTCATAGGAAGTATTGCCAATCATCATAGGAATGGAGTTGCTCCAGGCGGTCTTCATCATCTCTCGTGGGGGCTTAGGTACCACACATTCAGGCGTTGCAAATGGTTCCAAGGCTGGCCCAAAGGCAAACATTACATTATTAGCACGCTCTTCCGGTGTTAGAACATTCTCCTCCACACGTATCAGGTCCCTTGCCTTAACATTCTGCAAGAACTGCAGCACATCCTTGTCATTGTTTTCACCGTTGTATCCTACCAGCTTAGCAATTCTATAAGCGTGATGCGTGATGTCCCCGTTATAGGCCCAAGGAGCGACGGCACTACCCGACTGCAGAATGCCGCGATGGAAAAGGCCTTGTGTCTGATCGGTTAACATCATGTAGTGCGTGGAAGCAGCGCCAGCACTCTCTCCGAAAACTGTAATACAGTCCGGATCTCCACCAAAACTAGCGCAGTTATTTTTGATCCACTTAAGAGCAAGTACCTGATCCTTGAGTCCTGCATTGCCGGGTACATTTAAGCCTGTCGTCTTCAGGCTGAGGAATCCTATGTGAATAAAAATGGGGAAATTAGCTGAACTTACTTAATATGAAAGTCTCAGAACTTACCCAAGGCACCCAACCGATATTGTATGGTCACCAGAACGACATCCTCTCTGATGAAATAGTCCGGACCGTACTGCTCACGAGTAGCCTCACCTATGATAAAGCCTCCACCGTGTATCCAGACCATGACAGGACGTGGCTTGGCAGGACTTAGCTATCATATAATATGAGCACAATTCAGTTCAGTTCAGTTCACATCTTCAACAGACGTCATTTGACTCACATTGTTGGTGTAGACGTTTAAGTAGAGACAATCCTCTCCACCATCCATCTTGTCGAACACAAACTGTACTTGCACCGCCTTCTCTTTGGTCTGACTGCAATCCCTAATGCCTTCCCAGGGCGTTGGACGTTGAGGCGCCCTGAAACGTAACTCTCCAATGGGTGGCTGGGCGTAGGGTATGCCCTCGAAGCTAAAATAGGGCACATCGTAAGTGGATAACCGCTTAACACCCCGCACCTTGCCATATTCCGTGTCGGCAATGACCGACTCGTTGGTCGTCTGACGATATTGCTGAATTTTATGCTCGATGGTTCTGCAAAATGAGAATTCACAAAATTACCATAACAATACAGAGGCCTAATTAATATGATATTTTTGTCGGCCCTGAATAAATGTTAATTATTTTAATTAGCAACGTTCAACTGATATGCATTGTAATAAATTGAAGTAGTTTTGCTTATGCTGCTGTTGTCTGCTATGTTGCTCATTACATTGTCACTTAGTATGGACCACGTTCACCTAACTGGGCAGTTTTAAATAAACACACAATCTGACAACTCACCCAGTCACACTATAATGCACCCAGCTCCCTCTTTCTCCACGTTCTCCCCCTTGTACTTAAGCATCTCTTAATTCTGAAACACTCCATGCCGGACTTTGTCACTTTTGAAGTCTTTTGGTTATCAGCAAACATAATGAGACAAACGAGCCTACAGATAAGCCAACAACATCTATAATAAAGCCAAGATTATTTATACAATGATTGTCAGAGTAATGTCACTTATGGCTCTTTTTACATCTTAATTTCCCTCACACTCTCTTATCAAAGGCCAACAAAATAATACAGAAAATAAGTATATAATATCAGGCCCCATACAGAACTTAAGTATTCAAGTTCAAGCTTTGCATATTCCTGCATGGGTATTTTAAAGTCATCAAAGTATGTGTAACTTATTTTAAGGTGAAAACATGAAGAGTATTTAAATAGAGATATGGTTATTTACTCTACGGGTAAAAAGCTTATCCATTAATATGACCAGTTGGGAATTTAACTAATAAGTCAAATCTGAAATCCAAATATTTACGTATACTGCCCAAAACTAGTCTGCCAAAAAGTATTTTTATGAATCATAAACAAATAATAAAATATGTCATAAAATATGGATGCTACAAGTACATAGCCTGAGAATTAAGTCTAAGAATTCGTTGTCGTTTATGAAAAGAGAATTGAAAAACAACGAACCTAATAAAATCTAAGTCAAATAAAATTAATTTTGATAAAAGAGATACAAAACAAAAAATTTAAAAAGCTACGATGGAGCAAGCTCGACAGTAGGAGATCGTGTATTCTTTGCGTACCAGAAATTTCAATAGATGGCGCCACTACGAAGATATCAGTAAATAAACACAGAGGTCGCTAGTGTATCTTCTTCTTTTTTTGTCCGCGTTTATCATCCGAATGGAAAGAAATTTTCAGGACAGGTTCCGAATATAGTGTGTGTTACATATACCAAAAATCAAGGTGCTCATGTAGTTGGCCTTTGAAAGAGGCAAAATTGTAAACCAAACTTGATCTGAGTCAGGTATAGATGAGACTACATAGGTGTCTCTAGCTCTTTTAGTCTCTGAGATTTAGGTATACATATTTTCGAAACTTCAAACAGCCGTATCCTATCCGTTTACTATCCGATCCGGATAAAACGTTCAGGACACGATTGGACTAAAGAGTTTACCATGTGTGCCTTAAATCTAATCGCATTAAGGAGCTTTCGTAATTCGATTTTGAAATTTTGTTTTAAATTTACGGGGGATGACGGTGGCGTTCCAAAATTCTAAAGCAAACTCGATGTGGACATTATATAGATCAACCTACTCGCCAAATTTGGTGTCGGTAACTCTGATAGTCTCTAAAATATAAGTGTTTTTAATATACCTTTAGTACTTGTAAATGTACACGGTCTAATGAATATAATTTGGAAAACTTGATTGCAATTCATTTCTAAAGAGTTCAGTTGATAACAGAGTACCACATATTTTAACTTTCATGTTTACAAAACAAAACCGTTTTCAATTGATTAGAACATTTATAGATATTAGTGTATGTAGGCTTAAATCATTATTGTTTAAATTCAATTACATAAACAAAGATAATTACTAACACTTATTTAATTGTCAGCGTGCTTGAAAAGCTGATTAATCAATTAACGCCGATGCATTCTAAAAGATAAATAGCTGACAAATTGATTACTTAAGAATAAGTAAAGAATTAAGCAAGCATGCAAGAGATATAAATAAAGGAATAAAAAATACAATTTCAATAATTAGAGGAAATCGAATATAAGCCATGAAGGTCTCTATGGCTTGGGTGATAAAGCGTAGAATATGATATTGAGAACGCATATCAGGCACGTTTTAATTGAAACTGAATGCCTTTGGCATGTTTGGGGAGTAATTTTATTAAATAAGTATGTTAGCATGTAATTTAAAATCTTTCAGACATACTTTTACTATAAAAGTAAAGACTACAATTGCCCATGTAATCAAATCATGTTTGTTTGGTATATCCATCAATAATGGCAAACTATGCATTAATGAAATGTCGTAAATATAAAATATGCTTCCCAATAAACTGATTAAGCGATAAATAGACGTTACGACTTATGTGAACGTATTTAATGAACGCTGATGGTGGCATAAATTAAGGGATTATGTGACATTTTTATGGATAACATAAAAACTTTATTGATTTACTATGAAGAGCGGCAAAGTGACCGATATCTAAACTGTCATTTTGTTGTAAGAAAAGTTTTATTTGGAAATCAATTTCACACAATGATAAGCCAAAAATTTCTCAACCAGTATCGAATAATAATTTATTGTTATTAAAAGTATATATGTACAATAGAAACAACAACACTTTTTTTTTATATTGTTTTGGATTTCTTTGTCATTCCCAAGTAAACCTGATATGACAGCACTTCACTTGTGTCTTACTGTACGTGTATTAATAAAGGTGTTGGCATCATATTGCACAGATACGTCTGGTCACACCCAAATTGTTGATTAGATCACAAAAATTACTATGATCCAATAAAAGCTTAGATCATACGGCGTAATTAAATTAATACTTTACAACTCTCTCAAACACAAAAAAATGATCTGTTTTAATTGAATAAAAGAAAAATGAATAAATGTGTAATTCACATTCACATTGCGTATTTTCAGTTAAATAAGCAGTTGACAATTTATTATCATATGATAAAACAAATTAATATTTTCCCATTGAGATCAAGGATTAGCACTTACTTTAAACGCCAACGCATGCGCTCTACAAAGCCTAGGTTCTTATTCATTTTAGGAAACCACAACAAACCATATAAATTTCTGAAATACGAGTATCTAGCAACAGCTGTTCTTATTTGATTTTTTTCAAAAAGTTCTTAGCTTTTTAATTTGTTTCACCGATAATATGTACTGTAACTCGCCAGAGTCAAACTGAAACTGAAATATAAACGATGTTGCTCAATTGTCGACGGGTCGGGCTAACAAAACAACAAGCGAAACAAGTGGAAGAGAAAAAATAAAATATATGTATATACTATGTGGAATCAGGCAAATAACAGAATACAAAATATACAACAAAAAAGACGACATGAAAAAATAGCAAAATAATCATACGCATACAACAAAAAAGTGAATTTCAAGTGCGCGTTAAAGCGGCTGGCGCAGATACAGATACGAGCTCTCACATATTTCTACTCTGACATGGACCGTGGAGAGCGGAGAATAAATGGAGAATGAAGCGTGGGTCGTCCACAGTGTGGCGCCTCTGATTATAGCAGTGGCTACTTGTTGAGTTGAATAATTAATCAATTGATTAACCAATATACAAACACAAACTACCTAATAAGCAACATTTCAGCGAGTATAAACAAATACAAGCTCCAGTGTCTTCAACTGTGGATGTAGTAAAGAGTCCAAAAGGTTATCCCCTCCCCTGCTCAGTGGGTCAGACACACTTGATCATGCCGACAAACTAAACAAACACAATTTGTTGTTGCTAACGCCAACGCCAACAGAAAACGTTCTGTTGTCTAGAGACAATAAAAGCTTACGCAGCGGCTTTATTGAAAAGCTTAAAGCACAAAGCTTTCCAATGGCACAGTGAGGGATCGAAATATTACTTCTACCTTAAATTCATCAATATACTTATTAAATTACAAACTATAGTGTATACATACTTTTTTTATTTCTTTTGTTAATGGTAATGTTTGACAAATAATAAGTATATGTTGGAAAGACACATCAATTATAATTACAATAGAAATAATTATTTATTCCAATATGCATGAGAATTATTTTACGCTATAACGGCATAAATCTGATATGAATCTATTGATATTCTAAATTTAAATCAATTAATAAAATTGATTTAAGTGAATTGATTATCATGAACAAACTCTTAGCATGTTTTTCGCGAATGCTACAATGTATTCGCGCGGTACCACCATTTCATTTTAAAGAAAAGTTAAAGTTTATAAATATTTCAAAGTAAGTTTGAGCTATACTGTTTTATGTGATTCAACCGAAACGAATAAAGGTTTCAGTTACGGTTATGGTCGGGTCTTCGTTTTGGGCAAGCGGTTTCGTAAATTTTTGTAAATGGGTCTTGAAATGGTTCACCGTTTCTCTTAAGTTTCGTTTTTGAAATACCGGCTTTATTTCAATTTCCAAAAAAGGGTTATAATTTAAAAAACAAAATATTTAAAAAATGTATTTAAATAAATTAAATTTGTTGATCCCATAGAAAAAAAGATTCGAAAGCATATTTATGGTACTCCTGTCAAACACTCAAGTAAAAATATAATTTTAGCCTCTGGAAAAACCGACTCAAACCGTTATTCATGAATCGGTTTCTAAATGGTTATTTCGGTATGCCGAATATCGGTTTATCGGTTTCGGAATAATACAAATGTTTTTTGCGGTGACGGCTTCAGTTGCGGTTACAAATTTCAATCCGTTAATATCGGTTATGGTCTCGGTTACGGTTTGAATCTCTTAAAAAAGTTCTCTCTTAAAAAGTTCATGTATCTATCAATTGATGTCGAAAATTTCTATCATTCAGCTTGTAATTACATCACGAGTATTTAAATAGATTTAGATAAAAGTATTTAGAGAGATTTAAAGGTTATTATTATTAATTTATTTTTGTGCTCAAAATTGATGTTAAAATTGTGCTCCGAAGTCATCCACCATAAAGTAAACAAGCGTCATCATTGTAAAGTTGATTCCAAACTTTGATACCCTCTTTTTCCGGTTGTGATTGAACCTCCAGTTTTTGTCCTATATTCATAACTTTGAATGGGTCCTTTCGATCGACTGCAGGCCACACCTCTCTTCCTGTTTCTACACAGTTGGGATTTCCAGTGCGAGCGAAGGTCGTCAAAATACCTACCATTCGCTGGACGGTCAGTTTTCCAGCCGTGCTTAGTGAACCACGATGCCTAGGAAAAATATAGCCCAACTCATCAGCGTGACACACTCCCCGTAATATATCATCTCCGCATAATTTCAGGCGCATCAAGTTGGATGTGGGCGAGTCAAAGTCAAAGCGGTACACATATATGGGGGCCTGGGCAAAGTTCA
The DNA here is from genome assembly GCA_037043535.1 of Drosophila putrida. Lineage (NCBI taxonomy): Eukaryota > Metazoa > Arthropoda > Insecta > Diptera > Drosophilidae > Drosophila > Drosophila putrida. The sequence continues at coordinate 3,884,138 of JBAMBI010000471.1, forward strand.
GTCGGGATATAACCACCCGATGAATGGCATGCCAAAAGAGTTTGTAGCTAAAGTGCTGAACCAAGAAATTAGAGTTATTAAAGAGAATTGTCAAGATTGTTTTTACTCACATCCAGAGTCTGTATCACACTAGACTTGGTAATACTCCGAGGACCATAATGATATTTAATCAGCTGTGCAGCACGTTCATCACGTTCGTCCTTCGAAAGACACTTGTATAGATCATAGGGCAGAATCCTTTGCGGCTGGTGGACGAGGAGGTCCAACATGTGTCCACTGTTCGCCTTGCAGTAAGGACACATAACTAACCCCTCAAAAGAGGTGGCGCCAATCAATAAGGAACCTGCCCAGACCATGCCTCTTTCATCATCTTCAAGAAGGGACTATTAAGCAGTCCTTCTCCATTATCGCTCGTACTGCTTGACTGAGACTCCAATGTGGGCACAAATGGATACAAATGTCCGAAGCAGCGTTCCTGAGCTCCAAAAAGATGATGCTGAACCAATTCCTCGGCGGAGAGCGTACGAAGAAACTCTAAAACTTCTGATCCCGTGGCACTTCCTTTGTACCCCTTTTCCTTTGCAAGACGATAAGCAAACGTTTCTGAATGCGGCACCTGCATCCAGGGACATAGCATTGATCCTGACATTATGATAGCCCGATGAAATAGACCGCATGTCTGGGGCAGACACATCATGGTGTGAACCGAGGCGGCTCCGGCACTTGTTCCCATTATGGTTATATTCTTAGGATCTCCATTGAAGTGGGAAATATTTTTGTTCACCCAACGGAGAGCCAACAGCTGATCATGCAGGCCAGCATTGACTGGCAAGCCCGAATCGAAAGCACTAAGGTTGAGAAAACCCAGCGCACACAAACGATAGCTAAATACCACATAGACAATATCCTCCCGCATTAGGTAATCCGGGCCATATTTCTCCCGGATGGCCCCGCCACTTCGAAAACCTCCTCCATGAAAGTACACGATGACAGGCATCGGATGACTTGCATCGAACTAAGAAAGAGTCACAAATGAACAAAGTGTGTATCTGTTTAACTTACGTGCTTGGTATACACATTCAAATAGAGACAATCCTCTTTACCGAACACATCGCCGGTGTCTCTATCGAATTGTACGGGAGGATCTCGTTCCTTTTGGCAATCTAAATCCTTCCATGGCTCCGCCGGTTGTGATGGCTGAAATCGGAGCTCCCCTATGGGCGGCTTGCCATAGGGAATACCTTCAAAGCTATAGAACTCATTACCACAATATCCAGTCTGAAGTTTCCCCTTTACATTTCCCACGGGCAGCGTTACATTCTTCGTCTCTGGACATTTCGAGTAGGTCAACTTCGTGGACAGTTGCTGCAGAATTTTAATATTGCTTTGTCGACCAAATTTCAACATGTCATTACTGAGTGAATTTGAAGCGAACTAATGCAAAGGTAGCGTCGATCCGAAAACTTAGATCCCTCTTTACAGAATATTTTAGTAGTTTGCCTAATAACACGTAATACACAGCTACCAAACCCAAAATAATGTTTGTTTATGCACTAAATTGGGTCAAATTATCCCAATCATTTTTGACATCTGACCATCTGAATATATCCGGTAAATTATTAATATTATATGAACAGTAAGTATCATTATTGAGTTTGTGCTATTAAAATATGAATTATTTATTTACACCAGTTTGGCTGTGACAAAGTGATTGATTCACATAAAGAATTTAATTAATTGTTTAACTACGCTAAAAAAAAAACGACCAGCATTTTATAGTAAAAATCAGAAACTTGCTTTTAATTTGCATTCAAAGGCGATGAGCACTTGTTATTAAAACATTAATTTCTTTCATTTTTAGCTATGCTTTTCTTTAAATATAGTTATATAAAAAGAGGAAAACAAATTTCTACATAAGGAAAAGAAGTTCATAAGTTCAAGGTTATTTTCGTATATTGAGAAAACACTTTTCAACTCTCATTTCCTTTATAAATTACACACATTAAACTTTAGTTTCGTAAAATCATAATAGTGTTAAAACAGAGAAATAAATTCAAAATTTTAAAAACCAAAAAAGAGTGGAGAAAGCTCGACCGTGGGAAAGAGCACTTTGTACCTTTGTACTTTTCGAAGTAAATGGTCTAAACATTTTCATGATACAAATTCAGTCTAAATTCATTCACATAAGAAACTTCACGTAAAATGTGAAAATTATTTTTAAAATTAAATTAATTGAAATGAAATTGAATTTAAATTTGCTGAATCAGAAAAACCTTTGACCCTAAAAAAATAAAAATATATTTTTTATCAACATTCATTTGTTTGAAGGCGAGTCTGTCTGTTGCAAATGATTCATTCATAAGATCAAAGAAAATTCGAGCAGCTAATTCAGCTAATCTTGAATACTGTTTATGGTGATCTTTTGACCTGATCACTTATACTTAAGTAATCACTTCCAAGTTAATTAATTTTTTAAATATGCAACAATAATTTTTACATCAAAAACAACAAAAGCAATGCCAGTTTGCGTACTGCGGCACATTAAATGTTATTAACACGAACAGCTGTCTATAAAGAGCAGAGCTCTCGGCACCGCTTCTGTACGTTCAATCATTATCAATACAGTTTTCATGCTCCCTTTGCCATATGGTTTTAAGCAAGAACAACTACTATAAAAACAACAACAACGATGTCGACAACAACAAGAAAGTCTTCTATAGAGATAAGCGCACAGTTCTGTCGTTCGTGATTAAAACATCAACAGAGACTGAACTGCTACAACGATTATAGTAACTATATAGATACAGTAAAGGTTTCAATTGGCGACTTCCTATGACATGGCAACAATAAAAATTATACAAATTTCATTACCAATTAGGATTACCATTACATCTTTTAATAACATCAAAACTATCATCTGCTACCTTTCATTCTTTATTGTTCATTTTCGAGAGATTTCACTGTACATCAAAATTGGGTGCGAGTATGAGTACTTACTTGTAGATTGCCTTGTTTTAGTAGCACGATCAGTTGCAATTTGTCAATTGGCCGAAGCGGAAGTAAACGCGTTGCGATCCCAACTTTAATTCACGAAAACTTAGAAAGACGTAATACCCATTGCAGTAGCAAACATGGAAGTGCAAATGAATGTTGCGGATATGCTAAAGCTGGCCACAAAGTAGGTGGATATAATTATCTCATTTATATTAGATGCGATGAAATACTTAAGTATTCAATTGCAGCTAAATCCATTGTAAATTCCAAGAAATTAAATTTAGAAACCCATAATTAACCACCGTTAAAGCTATGCGATAAGATAAGGGCACCTGATTTGAGAGATCATAAATAAGTTTATGTATTATTTGAATCACAGACTCATCGGCCATAAGATCGTACAGTACAATCTGGGCACCAAACAGACGACCATCCTCAGCACAAAATATGGAAAGATTAAAGGACTTCAACGAAAGACTGTCTACGACGAGGAACTCTACTACGCATTCGAGGGAATTCCATTCGCCAAGCCGCCATTGGGGGAACTACGTTTTAGAGCTCCGCAGCCACCGGAGCCATGGCAGGGTATCAGGGACTGCACGTACTTACGGACCAAGCCCATGCAACAACACTTTATTTTGCATGTGGTCGAAGGCTCCGAAGATTGCCTTTATCTTAATGTCTACACGAAAAAGCTGAAGTCTGAGAAGCCATTGCCTGTTATTGTTTATATCTATGGCGGTGGATTTCAGATTGGCGAAGCCACCAGAGAATACTATAGTCCGGACTACTTTATGAAAAAGGACTTAGTAATAGTCACATTCAACTACAGAGTGGGCGCTCTAGGCAAGTAAAAGAGAAGTCAGACACCTATGAATTTCCACACACCTAAAGTAAATTTTTTTTTAGTTCAGCCAATTATCTTGACGAATTGCGTGTTTATTACACACAGCTCGTAATCGTAGAGTACAACCCCATTAATGATAGCATGACTGCAACTCACTTAAATATCTGACAATTATTACAAAAGCACTATAATTAACTGCTGTTTTTTTCTGATAGGCTTTCTCAGTCTACGAGATCGCGATCTAGATGTGCCCGGCAATGCGGGTCTCAAGGATCAAGTGTTAGCCCTACGCTGGACTCACGAAAACATTTCCAACTTTAACGGCGATCCAAATAACATAACTCTGATGGGGACGAGCGCTGGGGCGGCTTCGACTCAGATAATGATGACTACGGAACAGACACGAGGTCTCTTCCATAAGGCTATCCTTATGTCAGGATCGTCGCTATGTGGTTGGGCCAATGAGCCCGATTGCCGTTGGTCTTATCGATTTGCCTGCCAACTCGGATACTCGGGCAGTGACAATGAGAAAGAGGTCTTTAGATTTTTACAACGCGCTTCACCTAAAGAACTCGCCTGCTGCAATTCCTTGCAAAGTCAGGCGGAAAAGCGGGACTATATCCTGTTTCCATTCGCACCCGTCGTGGAACCTTACGTCAGTGAGAGTTGTGTTATTTCCCAGTCTCATTTAGAGACGTTGTCTACCGCCTGGGGCAATAAAATACCGGTTATCATTGGCGGCACATCCTTTGAGGGCTTGTTCTCCTATCAGTTCGTTATGCGGGATGCGACACATTTGCTGAGCGATTTTGAATCCTTAATACCGAGAGAGGTGCGTGATGCTTCCACCCCCGCGCAAATAAAGGAGCATGTGAGGCGACTCAAGCTGTCCAGCTTCGATGATGCGACAAGGGGACGAATGGAATTTAAAGAATGCCTGCAACTACTCTCTTACAAACATTTCTGGCACGGAATACATCGTACTATCCTTGCTCGTTTAGCCTATGCCCCAAGGACCTCAACCTACCTTTACCGTTTTGATTTTGATTCCCCAACCTTTAATCACTATCGCACTGTGCTCTGTGGCCGTCATGAACGAGGTGTTTCCCATGCAGATGATATGTTCTACATGTTCTACGCGATTCCATCCTATAAGCTCGACAAGTCCTCCCCTGAGTATCAAACTATCGAGAACTTGATTGGCATGTGGGAAGCATTTGCAAGTCATGATAACCCAAACTGTGACCAGATTGCACCTGTCAGATGGGAGATCTTAGAGCCAAATGCTCCTCTTAGGTGTCTAAACATTGGCAGAAATCTACAGTTCGTTGAACTACCCGAAAATAAACAACTGAAACTCTGGGATAGCTTCTATGAAAAGTTGAAATTATTTTAAGTTGGTTCAAGAAAAAGCGTGTATTCTATAAGAGTATTCACATAGTTCACATAGTTTGTGTCAGCATTCCGTTAATAAATTACAGTCAAGTAAATTTTATTACATTTTAGACTTTGCTATTGTGTATTTGAAAACATTGAATTGACTAAAAAAGTTACTTGACACACTGGTCTTACATGCTTCAAAATGTAATTATAATATTAATTTATTTAGTTGTGTATTTTAGTCGTTCATTTGACGTAACATTGGAAATCATTGGCACCAAACATCTTCATATGAATAATATAGGTTAACTATATATCGAGATTTGTAACACTGTTTTTCCTTGTGCATACAATTTAAACATTAGCTTATAATTAGTTATTTTCGAATTATATCATAATTTCCTTAAATGGCCCCACTGTGCAGTTCGAATAGTATTTTAGTATGCTCAAAGTACCTGTACACAGATGTACTGCCTTGTTTTATAATCAAGCCCTATTAGCTTTAATACTTAGTAACGTAATACCTATGTGGTTATAACAGGTAGTTTAAACTGTTTTTAATTAAACAAGTAATAACGCAATAATCGGGAACGCAATCCGGTGGCCGATACATTGCATCTTTACGATATACGAACGCTTTGGTCGAGAGTGGCACATCGACTTACAAAGCTCCCATTATTTCGATCGATTGGAAACCGTGAATGTTGGTCACGTGTCTTTTATTACTTGGAGTAAATGATTTTAGATTTTCTCTCTAATTGGAAAATTTATTCTGTCAGTTAGACTTGTATTATACGAAACAAAGACGGGCCATCAAAACTGGTATCGTTAGCTGTTAAGTTTATGATATCCTAGCGTTCATGGGGACAGACACACAGTGATCACTAAATATTTATACTCTGCAGAGGGTATTATAATTTTGTCACGAAATGAGCAACGCATTAAAGGAGGCCTCAGAGACCATAAAGTATAAATATTCTTGATCAGGGCGATCAGCTGAGTCGATTTAGCCATGTCTGTCTGTCTGTCCGTCTGTTTCTATGCAAACTAGTCTCTCAGCTTTGAAGCTATCTTGATGAAACTTGGTACAGGTCCGTCTTTTTGCTGCACGCAGTACTTATGTCGGATCTATATCGACTCGGCTGTTGATGCTGATCAAGAATATATATACTTTATGGGGTCTGCCACGCCTCCTTCTGCCTGTTACGCACATTATCACAAACGCAATAGACCCATTTGTACTTTTTTAAAGTATATGAACCTACATACAAGCCAAATTTGGTGTGTCTCGTTTTTATAGTCTCAGAGATATAGGTGTTAAAAAAATGGACAGACGAACAGGCAGACATGGCTATATCGACTCGGCTGTTGAAGCTAATCAAGAATATAAATGCTTCTTCTTCCTTCTGCCTGTTACTCTCATTTTTTTTTGCACAAATTTAAAAAATTTGCACAAGGGTCTAAAAAGACCATAACGAGAAGATGAGAAATTCGCCGAAAATGATTTATAATTCTGCCTAATCTTTAAGTGTCAAAAGTTTGAATCTTGCTGTTATCTAGTGTTTTTTAAGAATGTATTATTATATTTATTTTAAAACTTTATGAACTTTTTATAAACTTGCAACACATAAAACTTTATAAATTATTTAATTACATGTTATATGTATAGGAAATGTGTAAGATGATACATTTAAAAGTTTGTTGTCAGCTTTACAGATCGGAAACAATTTTCATACAAAGCTTACCATGAGTTAGTTAACTGTAGCAGGCCTAGAACAAATCTTCCGGCTTATACAAAGTATCCCAAACCAAAAGTTTTTCATGTTCAGGAAGATCGATAATCTTGACCTCATTCCCAATGTTAAGTACGCGATGTTTTTGGTCTTTCTTTGAGGCTTCCCAAGATAAGTGTCCAATTTCCGCACAATTGGGGTTAGAATTTATTGCAAACGCCGTCCACATTCCCACAAGCCGTTGAATGGTTTTATACTCGCCTGAAGATTTGTCCAGTTTCCAGGATTCTGATGTCCGGAATAAATAGCTTAACTCGTCAGCATGGGCAACGCCAGACTTAATGTCATCTCCGCAGAACTTCTTGCGATAGAAGTTAAAGTCAGGTGAATCAAAATCAAAGCGGTAGAAATATGTTGGAGCCAAAGAATAAGCCAGACGAGCATACAAAGTACGATATATGCCATGCCAGAAGATCTTGTAAGAATAGTACTAAAAAGCAAAATGAAATATCTTAAGTGTATTTAAAAATTTGATTTTATATCATTTACTCACGTCTAAGAATGTCATTATTAGCTCCGAATTAGGAGTAGCATCGCCAAAATATAGTTTAATTAGTTTTTCGCTGAACTCCAGATTTTTCTTCTCCGTATTGACGACACGCACATCATGCGGCGTCATTCGTAGAGGATCTTGCAGCAAGGTATCCATGCCTTTCGGATTGGCCTTTAGGGCAGGATACATGAAAAGTCCCTCAAAGGAGACTCCACCCAGCATTGTGGGCAATTCATTGGACCACGCATCGCGCACCATTTCTAACTGCGATTTGGGAACAACACAATCGGGCGTCTGATAAGGTTCAACAGTGGGGCCAAAAGGATAAAGACATCCATTGCGACGTTCTTCGGCAGTAAGCAAACTATGATTAACCAACTTATGTGGCTCAACTCCACGCAAGTAATCTAACACCTGACGATCAACATTATCGCCATCGTAACCATGGAACTTGGCCAGTCTATAGGCAAAGTCCTCGATAGGCGTATTGGCCCAGTAGTTAAGCAATGTGCCAGACATGGGAATTGCCTTGTGAAATAGACCCCGTGTCTGCTCCGTGCACATCATATAATGAGTTGAGCAACCTCCTGCGCTCTCTCCAAATAGCGTTATATTATTGGTATCCCCGTTGAAGTACGAAATGTATTTTTTAACCCATTTGAGAGCAAGCACCTGATCTTTAAGGCCTGCATTACCAGGCACATCTAAAGTGGGATCCCGTAGGCTTAAAAAACCTGCATTTTTGAATAGAAGAGAACGAAACTGGTAAATCAACATATAATCAAGCCTTTCAAGAAAGTGCTTAAATAAAGAGCTTTTAAAGAGCTTTTAACACAATCTTCTTGAGTTTTAAATTCTATCCAAAATTGAACTAATGTGTGGTTAGTCTTCATATCTTACCAAAGCAATCAACACGATAATTAAGCGTGACTAAAATCACATCTTTTGCCATTATATAGTCCGGTCCATAAAGCTCCCGAGTCGCCTCTCCGATAGTAAAAGCACCTCCATAGATATAAACCATGACCGGAAGGGGCTTTTCTGTTTTCAGCTACAAGAATAATCGATTCAACTATCTTGTCAATCAATCAAATTGTCTGTTGCTAGTCACCTGCTTGGCATACACATTCAGATATAGGCAATCCTCACTACCACCAATGATATCCGTGAGCATTAATTTCTGCACCGGCTTTTCTGCATAATGGGTACAGTCCAAGATTCCAGTCCATGGTTCAGCAGGCTGTGGAGCTTTGAACCGTAGCTCTCCCAGCGGTGGTTTACCAAATGGCAATCGCTCGAAGCTAAAGTACTCATCCTCATAGAGTGTGCGACGCTTGACGCCCTTTATCCGACCCAGCGGTAAAGAAATTTCACATGTTTCCAGACTAGAAAATTGAAATTTATGTTCCATATTAATGTTATCAACAGACTTTTGTTTTTATGATGTGATAATCACCTTTCCGACATTGCGCTAGTAAGTGGCCTGCACTTAAGGTGTGTTGTTTGTAAACTGAAAGTGGTTATTTGATTTGTATCAATTGGAAACAAAAAAGCTCTACGTTGTACAGTGCTGTCCATGACAGCATGTCCAACGATCGTATTTACTAATCACTTGTAATATACAATGTACAAGGCACAATTTGCTACTCTAATAAACTGATATATATATATATATATATATATATATATATATATATATATATATATATATATATATATATATATATCTAGATATATATATATATATATGTATAATATGTGCCTTGTACATTGTATATTACAAGTATAATATATATATACTATATGCAGGGTATTTTGTATTTAAACACTCTTGACTATTACATCTCTCTCACATGACAATTTTTCGATGTATTTTGTTGTGCCGATAACGATTTGTATTTTACAATTTGATATTAATTATTATTTATATCTTGCTCTCTCCAACACACACTCTTTATCTAGAGCTTTCAAGAAGAGCACTTTATACTTACTCAGAGCTTTTTAAGAGCGCGAATGATAGATATCTGTTAACAAGGAAAGGGTAATAGATTTCTGTAAAAATTAAGCGGCAAGAAAGACTTTCTGTGATTATATAAATCTGGTTAAAACATAACTCAATTTATAGATGGAAAAATCAACTTTAATCAAAAGTCGAGTAGAAGTTTACCAATTTGAACCTCATTTGCACAGCGAACTTGCTCATTATATGCTTTACAGTAGACTGAGGGTACAATATATAGGATTGCAGCTAATATGAGCGTTGAGGCTTCTCAGCAACATTTTAAATGTAAACAACAAAAAACCTCAAAAACCGCGATATGTTTTTTGTTATCGTAAATCATTTTTTTTGTAATGTGTGAAAAGCCTCAACATTTGCATACCCTTACAGAGGTTAATATTACTTTGATATGTGTAACGCGATAATGTATATAAATTCTTGATAAGCACGATGAACTAGGTCGATATCTGTCTGTCTGTCTGTGCGTATTCCCGTCTGTTTCATTGCGAACTAATCTCTTAGCTCTGAAGCGATCTTGTTGATGGATATGTCGTAACCAGCCGAATCGGATTACTAGGTCGTATAACTTTCATACGAACAATCGCTTAAAAATCTACCTTTAGCACAGAAAACTTTTGTTTCTTAAAATATCTGGAGCAAACTTACAAGTTAAATATTTGGCATAGTAGCTTAAAATTGGGCAAATTTATCACATGCATAGCTGTCATATCAGCGATCGGCTAAAAATCAATATTTAATATGACAAACTATTTCGTTACTTAAAATATCTCAGACAAACTTGCGGTGAGTACGTCTGGTTACGTTTCATAAGGTCTGACAAAATTTGGATAAAATCGAACTACTACAGCTTTAGATACTGTCATACTCCCCAAATTGACTGCAGGTGTATGCAAGGGTATGAGATAATTAGCGCAACAAAGACAGCTTGCGATATCTTTGTAGGTTAGATTTTTGTATCATAAGTATGCGCGGTAAAGTCTTACATCTACATTTGTAAATACTTTTTAGACCCTGTACTTTAGTAAAGTACATATGAGTCCATTACGTTTGTGCAAAAAAAAAATGTGCGTAACAGGCAGAAAGAGGCGTGGCCTTTTTGAGTAACTAGATCTCAGAAACTATAAGAGCTAGAAACACCAAATTTGGCATGTATGTACATCTATATCTTGCATTGTACGAGTTTGTTTTAGATTTTTAACACGCCCATCTCCGCCCCGGCAAATTAAAATACAAAATTTCCAAGTCGAATTTAAAGAGCACCTTTGATGCTAGCTCCTTGATTTTTAGTATATATAATACAGACTATGATTCGAACCTATCCTGCAAATCTCAAACAAATCGGATGATAAACGCGGAAGTTAATCAACTAAAAATGTTACGGGCAAAATCAACTGATATATTTGTAGTGGCGCCATCTATAGAAATTTTTTGAAACTGAAACAATCTGTAGTGATCGCATTGCACTCAAAAAGTAGCTTAATACATTTTTATTGTACAATATACTAAATTTTCAAACTAAATGAGAGAAATTATGATAATTGAATATGCTCTTTACGAAGTCATTCACCAGGTGCCGATTAGTCATCCAAAACAATTAAACGAAGGAAGACTGATTATGGAAATTGACGGGTGTATTATTTCGTCCTGCAAAATGGAGTTCTCGTTTCAGCTTCGTAGCTGATGGTCAGCCACTATTTCGACAACTCTGAAAGCCAACGTCTCTAAATAAATGTCAATATTCTTTATTAGTAAAAGCTAGGGCAAACAAAAATGTAGAAAACATATGTCATGTATTAGGGCTTAAGCATTATTAGAGAAGTCTTAAAGTAATTTTGCTCCTGCGTCATTGTATAGTTTGTCGAAATACTTCAGATTTTCTTCTTCCGGCTGTGGTATAAGCTGCAGTTCCTCATTTATATTTAAGCACATTACTGGTCCATCCTGACAGACAGGCTTCCAGTTTACCAAAGATTGCGTTAGAGGGGCATTTGGATCGGATCGAAGAGCGAACTCTGCGAACATTGCAGCCATTCTCCATATTGTAGAATACTCTGCTCTGGACTTATCCAGCTTGAATGTTGCTGGTATTTTATATACATAACACAATTCATTCGCATGTAAAACGGCTCGGCTTTTGGGCAACTTTTCCCGTAAGCCAAAATAATTAAAGTCAGGTGAGTAAAAGTTGAAGCGGTAAAGATAGTTCTCGGCTTTATCATAAGACAATCGAGCATTAATCACACGATGCTGAGAATGCATCATAAGAAGAGTTCTGACCTGCATAATCGATTCACAATATGTCTCACTCAATTCATTGATGTCCATCTTACATATAGACTCCACCCATTTCTTTCCCATTTGTGCTTGCATTGTGGGCTCATAAAGAAGTAAAATGTTGCGTGGTAGCAAAAACTCAGGATGCTGTTTATAAACATTAAGTATATTTGGAGAAATACGATAAAATCCTTCTTCGCTGGTGGTGCCCAGCATCAATGGAATACGATTACTCCAAGCTGTACGTTGAAGATCACTAGGTTCAGAAAGTATCACACCTGTGGGTGTTTCATAATGCTCTACATTAGGTGTACATTTTGAGAAAAGTGTGTGACATTTCTCTAAATCCGTTAAAATATCCGCCGAAGCCAAGAGATTAGGGACAACACTTTTAATGAAGTTGTAGACTTGGGTATCAATATTTTCGCCCTGGTAGCCCAATTTCTGAGCTAGGCGATACTCAGTGTTGAAGAGACGGTTCATTTCTGGCATCATACCTGCCATAAGGATGTACTTGTTGAAAAGTCCCTCAGCCTGTGGACTCACTGACAACAGATGCACCAACATACTTTCTGAGCTGTGGTCAAAAAGTGTTATGTTATTCTCATCCCCATTGAAGTATCTTGCATTAGACTTGATCCACTATAGGGTGAGCACGATATCCTTTAGGCCCGCATTGCCGGGAATATGACTCTTACCAAATTATCCCAGTCGATGCCCTATACTGATGTAGATGACGTCTTCGCGCATTAGATACTCCGGGGACCAGGCTTGTCTTGATGGATTCCCTGACATAAAGCGTCCTCCATGAACGTAGACCATCACAGGCAAAGGCTTATCACTTCGTAACTAGTACAGACAGTCCTCGGAGCCCTCAACCAGTTAGATGTGTCTGTTGAATTGAAGACACTTGTACCGCGGCTGTGAACAGTCGAGTATTCCACTCCAGGGTGTGACATGCTTAGGTTCCCTGAAACGTAACTCCCCCAAAGGCGGCTGGGCATATGGTATGCCATCGAAACTATAGAATTGATCATCATAGATTGACCTTAGCAGGGTGCCCTTCACCAGTCCGTGAGTTGTGCTCTGAACTGGATACTTTTCCTCGCTTAGTTTAGAAATCCTTAAGTAAGTATTTTAGCAGATCTCAAAGTACTAGTCTGCCTCCATAACTTTCTTGTGAAGAACTGACTGAAGAAAAGAAAAATTGCAAATAATATGTAATCATAGTTTTCAAGTGCGTGGCAAGATAAAGTTTTTTATGCCACTCAAATTTCGGCAATTGCACAGCCATCGAGTTTTACAATCTTTAAGCGCAAAGGCCTAGCTTGGTATGCGCCTAGTATCAAACTCTGCGGTCGTTATGTAACCAGCTATTTATAACCTGGGTGGAAAAGTTTTTTTTTATAAAGTTCATAACGGGAAGAAGGAGGCATGATAAAATTTCTGCTCCCACTAATTTTATCTTGACTACGCCTTTGTTGATAGTTGAACTCAATTCCACAGTTGAAATCTAATCAATTTTTGACATTAGTAAAGCAAATTATACAATGTTTAGTATGATATATGTATGAGCATGTAATGCTGATGATTTTTGATATTTTAAAAACCGTAATTTCATTTGGAAATTTGTTTTATCAAAAATCACCTTGCCGAGTCTTTTTCGAGCCCTTTTGATGATTAGGAAAAGCTTAACGTCATGTGTGATTTAAAAAAAAAATTTCCATACACATGCTCAAAATGGGATTTTTGGAAAATATAATAAGGAATCGAAATAATCACATTTCGATCACTTAATGTGATTATTTCGTGTGTTATAATTCAGTCACATTTTAGCATACGAGAAAGTGTGTTCATCGTAGCCCAATAGATAAGTGCCTGTCTCTGAGGTCCCGAGATCGTTTCCTTTTTGAATTTGATTATTAATAAAATATCGAAAATGTGCTAATAAAAAAAACGGTAATTTAAGTGAACTTCAAGTAAATAAGTAAATAATAAAACAACAAATAAAACAACAATCATGTCCGAATTGTTGGGTTTTAAGTAAGATTTTCTTTTAATATTCAAGAAAGTAAGTACTTTTTATAAATTATAATTCCAAAATACTTCTCGAAAGAGAGTCAAATCTGATCAGAAATGTTTGTTATAGACGACTAAAAAATGCTCGTGAAGTACGACTCGAAAGAAAGTCAAAGTATCATTTATGGTCATAAAACGAGTTCATATATGTAGATTTTAATCATACTGACGACTCGAAAGTGATCAAAAATTATTATTTCTTTATTATTATTATATATTATTAGTTATATAAAATGCTAATAGACGACTGAAAAATGCTCGTGAAATACGACTCGAAAGGAAGTCAAAGTATCATTTATGATCATAAAACGAGTTCATATATGTAGATTTTAATCATACTGACGACTCGAAAGTGATCAAAAATTATTATTTCTTTATTATTATTATATATTATTAGTTATATAAAATGCTAATAGACGACTGAAAAATGCTCGTGAAATACGACTCGAAAGGAAGTCAAAGTATCATTTATGATCATAAAACGAGTTCATATATGTAGATTTTAATCATACTTATCTTATTATTATTTATTATAAAATGCTAATAGGAGAAATACCCTTCATTATACTGCCAGTTCGTCCATTTACACATAACTATTATTTGCACAGGTTATTTGCCAGGAAATCCACCCAAAGCGAATATCGGAATTTCTTAACGCAATTTTTATCTTTTTCTAGATAGAACCAATTTTACGAAAAAAATCACCTTGCCATAGATAAAGTATTTAACATTTTCTGTTTGCTCATCTTGCCGTCATCAAAGTATTTGAAGCTTGTAATCTCGGTTTCCCGAAATAGGCAAGGGTTTCCAGATTCGGTAAAAAGTGTTGGCGCAAAATTTGAAATTTTATATATGTAAAATATGTTTTTTATAAATCCGGACAGTATTTGCTATTGTTGGATTTTCATCTTGGTAGTACGGTTTATCAGATACTGAAAGCTGCATTTATTTGACTCGTAATATTTTATTTCTCAAATTTTCTTTTCGATTTTGCTATGAGCTACGAGTTCAACAATAAAATTTTAACTGACAGTGAAAAGGCTAATTTTAGGAACTTAATGGGAGGACGATTTGCCCTGTAAGTTATCGAGAGGCTGGGATTAAATAAATCACAAGAAAATCTTATTTTTCTTATCGTCAAGTTTATCAAGCCATTAAGGCAAAGTTTGTTAAGTTACACAAATGTATGTGTTACGCACTGGGTGCTGCAGTCCACGCTAGTAACGAAGAAGCACAAAGCTGTCAACATCAGTGTTACCAATTCAGGTTTTTTCCCGTCTAATCTAACTTTTTTAAAGTCAAATTGCGGGGAAATATGAAAACAGCGGAAATCGGGAATTCTGGCTTTTTAAAAAAAATATATTTAGCTTTTTTCCGCTTTGTTACAAAACAAAACACGGAAATGTTAAATTTCCATGGCTAGCATATACCCTGTTTATACGGAGTGAAAAGCGTGAAAACATTTCACGTATTTCTTTGAAAAATGCGTGTATTAGCACTATTACATGTATTTGAGCTACACACGAAAGTTGACTATGAATTCATCAAAAATGCGTGTAACTTATCGTTTTTCTTAAGTGTTTGGCAGCACTGAAAATAGTAAATCAGCGTCAGTCAGCAAAAGCCCATTTTATTAATTAAATAGAAAAATGAAATAATAAAATGAAAGAGCGTTATTATTTTGAAGTAAGTATATCCTTGCAGGGATCTGCATTCAATTTTTGTCGTATGACTGGTTTCTGTTATAGTAGTCAGATTTGATCCAAATTGGACAGATTGTATGTAACGATAACAGACACACAATAGAAATATTCCTGTAAACGATATGCTTTTGATTTGCTTTCAAATTAATTTCGTCGAATACGCCTTCATAGCTGTTCACATTTTGCTCAGAATAAATTAGGAAAAACTTGCAACACTAAAAGTTTTAAGGAAATCAGCTCTGAGGCTGATTATTTTTTTATTTCAATCTGATTATCTGTATGACTGTTTTTCGCGAAGAAAATTAAATAACATTTGATGTATGTTTTTATTTTGTTGATTTTGCAATATGTAGAACGTTGTAAGCTTTCCTCATTTGAAGCTTTGATTCTAAATTAAATCTGTGTCCAAAAATGGTTTTTCCTGCAACTGCTTCTGATTTGCTTTAACAATATCAAATCGAAAGCAAAGCAATTGTGTATAACAATACCAGACACATAATTGGTGAGTTTGGCTAAAATTAATTTTAAACTGATCGTTCCTATGCCAGCTAAATGATAAAGTGATCCGACCCTCGCTGCAAATTAAGAGACCTGCACTAAGTTTCATCAAGATAGCTTCAAAACTAAAAGATAAATTTCCATAGAAACAGACGGACATGGCTATATCGGTTCAGCTCGCCTCCTTTAATGCATTACATATCTCATGTTTTAAATTTACGACTGTGGATTAAACAGGACAAAATGTCGCTCATCTCAGAGAAGTTCCAACACATTCTACGTATCCTTTGCCATGTCCGCCATTAAGATTTTGGGTCCTCGTTACTACAACATTGTACTGAAGAAGGCCGATTTTCCTCTCACCAAGCGAGCTGGTGAGGGCATAGAGGAGGAAGTCGACAAGGTTGTCAGCGTCATCTCGAATCCTTTGCAATACAAAGTGCGTAACTAGTTCCTTATCAGAAAGAAGATTATCATTAGTGACTATCATGCATATCATATCATACTCGCTGCTAACATCCTCTGTGACGATTTTGATTTGAAAGAAGATCCGCTAGCATCCTCCGTGTCCGTGGCGCACTAAAACCACTGGTTACCCTGGTGTATCCAAGAAAAAGTAAGCTAGTGGCTGCAGGAATGCTTTAAGTCTTCAGGCTGAGGCTGTTATTACTTCTGTGTCTAGTTTAACATCATCATCATCAACCCAAAGCAACATAAAACAAATAACCTCCAGGGTATAACAAAGCATGGATACATTTATATTTTGATTTTATTTAACACTTCGTAAACTATTCCAATGACATAATGGTAACAAATTGTATTGTCTGAGTATTCTATTGTGTGTATATGTATTACTGAATTAATCAGAGATCATCTCTCCTATTTCTCGTCCATGTCCTTCTCAGTTGGTGCCTCGGGATCTGGCATTGGAGCTGCCTCAGGATCTGGCATTGAAGCTGCTTCAGAATCTGGCATTGAAGCTGCCTTAGAATCTGGTATTGAAGCTGCCTCAGAATCTAGCACTGAGAGATGCTCAGAATCTGGTATTGAAGCTGCCTCAGAATCTAGCACTGAAGCTGCTCTCAGAATCTGGCATTGGAGCTGCCTCAGAATCTGGCAGTGATGACCGTCATCAATGCCAGATTCTGAGGCAGCTCAAATGCCAGATTCTGAAACAGATTTGGGATTTTGTTTGGTGGGAAACAATCGCTGCTGTCCGCGCTTGGTGTCTCCCCAAAGTCACAGTCGCTGTTGTCTGAGCTTGGTAGCTCATGATCTATGATGAACATTTCGCTTCGCCGGACTTTTAGTCTCTACCATTATTGCTCTTCGTCGTCAGTTTCGCTTCTGGAACTGGAACTTTATGAAGGATAATATATCTCCTTCGCTGCAGAATCGGATACGCTGCTCGACGATTCGCTTGATGGTCAAGCTATATCCTTCGGTGCTGAATCAAATGCAGACTTCTCAAACTGTTGCTCGTTCAAAGACGGCTCGACATTCTTTTCAACAGTTGGAGCACAATCAGAATCAGACAAGCTTTCGGACTTCTCAAGTTGTTGTTCGTTCAAAGACGGTTTGACATTCTTCTCGGCAGTTGAAGATTCAGGCATTTTGATTGAAGATTTTCTTCATTTTCTCAGTTTTGAAAATTGTAAAATAAAATGATCTTTTAGGTTATTTTTCTTCAATTTATTTTGTGTTTTCCTCGACTCGACAAAATTGAATGGAAAATAGCTCGATTGCTAAAAACTTAAATACAGAAGACAATTAGATATGTTCAAATATAAAAATAACTCATGCTGTCTTTGGTTTACCAGAGATTGCATATCCTTAAGGGGACTTCGCTCAAATTTCGACCGGTTTATTATTCTGAATAGACAATATTAATTGAAATTAAAATTTATTTCACAATTGCTATACACACGCATTCACTTCTTGTCCAAAAATGACGCGATTGCGATGACATTTATTTCGATATAACTTTAAGCTTAGCATAGAGTATCGATAGTATCGATGAGCTATTAATTTGCCTATAGTCTAAGATATATTTAAATTCATCGTGTGACGCTTTTGAGTTAAGAAAATATATAATAACTAGGAGCTAGTTCCCTGATAAAATGTTTAGTGAAAATGAGATATACTTCTCACAGCTATAGCAGGACCTTATGTAATTTTGTTTATGAAATCGGCCCTAAGTTTGTTATGTTACACATATGTATGTATTACGCACTGGAGGCTGCAGTCCACGCTAGTAACGAAGAAGCACAAAGCTGTCAACATCAGTGTTACCAATTCAGGTTTTTTCCCGTCTAATCTAACTTTTTTAAAGTCAAATTGCGGGGAAATATGAAAACAGCGGAAATCGGGAATTCTGGCTTTTTAAAAAAAATATATTTAGCTTTTTTCCGCTTTGTTACAAAACAAAACACGGAAATGTTAAATTTCCATGGCTAGCATATACCCTGTTTGTACGGAGTGAAAAGCGTGAAAGCATTTCACGTATTTCTTTGAAAAATGCGTGTATTAGCACTATTACATGTATTTGAGCTACACACGAAAGTTGACTATGAATTCATCAAAAATGCGTGTAATGAGGCGCAGCTAACTTATCGTTTTTCTTAAGTGTTTGGCAGCACTGAAAATAGTAAATCAGCGTCAGTCAGCAAAAGCCCATTTTATTAATTAAATAGAAAAATGAAATAATAAAATTAAAGAGCGTTATTATTTTGAAGTAAGTATATCCTTGCAGGGATCTGCATTCAATTTTTGTCGTATGACTGGTTTCTGTTATAGTAGTCAGATTTGATCCAAATTGGACAGATTGTATGTAACGATAACAGACACACAATAGAAATATTCCTGTAAACGATATGCTTTTGATTTGCTTTCAAATTAATTTCGTCGAATACGCCTTCATAGCTATTCACATTTTGCTCAGAATAAATTAGGAAAAACTTGCAACACTAAAAGTTTTAAGGAAATCAGCTCTGAGGCTGATTATTTTTTTATTTCAATCTGATTATCTGTATGACTGTTTTTCGCGAAGAAAATTAAATAACATTTGATGTATGTTTTTATTTTGTTGATTTTGCAATATGTAGAACGTTGTAAGCTTTCCTCATTTGAAGCTTTGATTCTAAATTAAATCTGTGTCCAAAAATGGTTTTTCCTGCAACTGCTTCTGATTTGCTTTAACAATATCAAATCGAAAGCAAAGCAATTGTGTATAACAATACCAGACACATAATTGGTGAGTTTGGCTAAAATTAATTTTAAACTGATCGTTCCTATGCCAGCTAAATGATAAAGTGATCCGACCCTCGCTGCAAATTAAGAGACCTGCACTAAGTTTCATCAAGATAGCTTCAAAACTAAAAGATAAATTTCCATAGAAACAGACGGACATGGCTATATCGGTTCAGCTCGCCTCCTTTAATGCATTACATATCTCATGTTTTAAATTTACGACTGTGGATTAAACAGGACAAAATGTCGCTCATCTCAGAGAAGTTCCAACACATTCTACGTATCCTTTGCCATGTCCGCCATTAAGATTTTGGGTCCTCGTTACTACAACATTGTACTGAAGAAGGCCGATTTTCCTCTCACCAAGCGAGCTGGTGAGGGCATAGAGGAGGAAGTCGACAAGGTTGTCAGCGTCATCTCGAATCCTTTGCAATACAAAGTGCGTAACTAGTTCCTTATCAGAAAGAAGATTATCATTAGTGACTATCATGCATATCATATCATACTCGCTGCTAACATCCTCTGTGACGATTTTGATTTGAAAGAAGATCCGCTAGCATCCTCCGTGTCCGTGGCGCACTAAAACCACTGGTTACCCTGGTGTATCCAAGAAAAAGTAAGCTACTGGCTGCAGGAATGCTTTAAGTCTTCAGGCTGAGGCTGTTATTACTTCTGTGTCTAGTTTAACATCATCATCATCAACCCAAAGCAACATAAAACAAATAACCTCCAGGGTATAACAAAGCATGGATACATTTATATTTTGATTTTATTTAACACTTCGTAAACTATTCCAATGACATAATGGTAACAAATTGTATTGTCTGAGTATTCTATTGTGTGTATATGTATTACTGAATTAATCAGAGATCATCTCTCCTATTTCTCGTCCATGTCCTTCTCAGTTGGTGCCTCGGGATCTGGCATTGGAGCTGCCTCAGGATCTGGCATTGAAGCTGCTTCAGAATCTGGCATTGAAGCTGCCTTAGAATCTGGTATTGAAGCTGCCTCAGAATCTGCCTGAGAATCTAGCATTGGTATTGAAGCTGCCTCAGAATCTAGCACTGAAGCTGCTTCAGAATCTGGCATTGGAGCTGCCTCAGAATCTGGCAGTGATGACCGTCATCAATGCCAGATTCTGAGGCACCTCAAATGCCAGATTCTGAAACAGATTTGGGATTTTGTTTGGTGGGAAACAATCGCTGCTGTCCGCGCTTGGTGTCTCCCCAAAGTCACAGTCGCTGTTGTCTGAGCTTGGTAGCTCATGATCTATGATGAACATTTCGCTTCGCCGGACTTTTAGTCTCTACCATTATTGCTCTTCGTCGTCAGTTTCGCTTCTGGAACTGGAACTTTATGAAGGATAATATATCTCCTTCGCTGCAGAATCGGATACGCTGCTCGACGATTCGCTTGATGGTCAAGCTATATCCTTCGGTGCTGAATCAAATGCAGACTTCTCAAACTGTTTCTCGTTCAAAGACGGCTCGACATTCTTTTCAACAGTTGGAGCACAATCAGAATCAGACAAGCTTTCGGACTTCTCAAGTTGTTGTTCGTTCAAAGACGGTTTGTCATTCTTCTCGGCAGTTGAAGATTCAGGCATTTTGATTGAAGATTTTCTTCATTTTCTCAGTTTTGAAAATTGTAAAATAAAATGATCTTTTAGGTTATTTTTCTTCAATTTATTTTGTGTTTTCCTCGACTCGACAAAATTGAATGGAAAATAGCTCGATTGCTAAAAACTTAAATACAGAAGACAATTAGATATGTTCAAATATAAAAATAACTCATGCTGTCTTTGGTTTACCAGAGATTGCATATCCTTAAGGGGACTTCGCTCAAATTTCGACCGGTTTATTATTCTGAATAGACAATATTAATTGAAATTAAAATTTATTTCACAATTGCTATACACACGCATTCACTTCTTGTCCAAAAATGACGCGATTGCGATGACATTTATTTCGATATAACTTTAAGCTTAGCATAGAGTATCGATAGTATCGATGAGCTATTAATTTGCCTATAGTCTAAGATATATTTAAATTCATCGTGTGACGCTTTTGAGTTAAGAAAATATATAATAACTAGGAGCTAGTTCCCTGATAAAATGTTTAGTGAAAATGAGATATACTTCTCACAGCTATAGCAGGACCTTATGTAATTTTGTTTATGAAATCGGCCCTAAGTTTGTTATGTTACACATATGTATGTATTACGCACTGGAGGCTGCAGTCCACGCTAGTAACGAAGAAGCACAAAGCTGTCAACATCAGTGTTACCAATTCAGGTTTTTTCCCGTCTAATCTAACTTTTTTAAAGTCAAATTGCGGGGAAATATGAAAACAGCGGAAATCGGGAATTCTGGCTTTTTAAAAAAAATATATTTAGCTTTTTTCCGCTTTGTTACAAAACAAAACACGGAAATGTTAAATTTCCATGGCTAGCATATACCCTGTTTATACGGAGTGAAAAGCGTGAAAGCATTTCACGTATTTCTTTGAAAAATGCGTGTATTAGCACTATTACATGTATTTGAGCTACACACGAAAGTTGACTATGAATTCATCAAAAATGCGTGTAATGAGGCGCAGCTAACTTATCGTTTTTCTTAAGTGTTTGGCAGCACTGAAAATAGTAAATCAGCGTCAGTCAGCAAAAGCCCATTTTATTAATTAAATAGAAAAATGAAATAATAAAATTAAAGAGCGTTATTATTTTGAAGTAAGTATATCCTTGCAGGGATCTGCATTCAATTTTTGTCGTATGACTGGTTTCTGTTATAGTAGTCAGATTTGATCCAAATTGGACAGATTGTATGTAACGATAACAGACACACAATAGAAATATTCCTGTAAACGATATGCTTTTGATTTGCTTTCAAATTAATTTCGTCGAATACGCCTTCATAGCTATTCACATTTTGCTCAGAATAAATTAGGAAAAACTTGCAACACTAAAAGTTTTAAGGAAATCAGCTCTGAGGCTGATTATTTTTTTATTTCAATCTGATTATCTGTATGACTGTTTTTCGCGAAGAAAATTAAATAACATTTGATGTATGTTTTTATTTTGTTGATTTTGCAATATGTAGAACGTTGTAAGCTTTCCTCATTTGAAGCTTTGATTCTAAATTAAATCTGTGTCCAAAAATGGTTTTTCCTGCAACTGCTTCTGATTTGCTTTAACAATATCAAATCGAAAGCAAAGCAATTGTGTATAACAATACCAGACACATAATTGGTGAGTTTGGCTAAAATTAATTTTAAACTGATCGTTCCTATGCCAGCTAAATGATAAAGTGATCCGACCCTCGCTGCAAATTAAGAGACCTGCACTAAGTTTCATCAAGATAGCTTCAAAACTAAAAGATAAATTTCCATAGAAACAGACGGACATGGCTATATCGGTTCAGCTCGCCTCCTTTAATGCATTACATATCTCATGTTTTAAATTTACGACTGTGGATT
The DNA here is from genome assembly GCA_037043535.1 of Drosophila putrida. Taxonomy (NCBI): domain Eukaryota; kingdom Metazoa; phylum Arthropoda; class Insecta; order Diptera; family Drosophilidae; genus Drosophila; species Drosophila putrida. The sequence continues at coordinate 3,906,941 of JBAMBI010000471.1, forward strand.
AAACAGGACAAAATGTCGCTCATCTCAGAGAAGTTCCAACACATTCTACGTATCCTTTGCCATGTCCGCCATTAAGATTTTGGGTCCTCGTTACTACAACATTGTACTGAAGAAGGCCGATTTTCCTCTCACCAAGCGAGCTGGTGAGGGCATAGAGGAGGAAGTCGACAAGGTTGTCAGCGTCATCTCGAATCCTTTGCAATACAAAGTGCGTAACTAGTTCCTTATCAGAAAGAAGATTATCATTAGTGACTATCATGCATATCATATCATACTCGCTGCTAACATCCTCTGTGACGATTTTGATTTGAAAGAAGATCCGCTAGCATCCTCCGTGTCCGTGGCGCACTAAAACCACTGGTTACCCTGGTGTATCCAAGAAAAAGTAAGCTAGTGGCTGCAGGAATGCTTTAAGTCTTCAGGCTGAGGCTGTTATTACTTCTGTGTCTAGTTTAACATCATCATCATCAACCCAAAGCAACATAAAACAAATAACCTCCAGGGTATAACAAAGCATGGATACATTTATATTTTGATTTTATTTAACACTTCGTAAACTATTCCAATGACATAATGGTAACAAATTGTATTGTCTGAGTATTCTATTGTGTGTATATGTATTACTGAATTAATCAGAGATCATCTCTCCTATTTCTCGTCCATGTCCTTCTCAGTTGGTGCCTCGGGATCTGGCATTGGAGCTGCCTCAGGATCTGGCATTGAAGCTGCTTCAGAATCTGGCATTGAAGCTGCCTTAGAATCTGGTATTGAAGCTGCCTCAGAATCTGCCTGAGAATCTAGCATTGGTATTGAAGCTGCCTCAGAATCTAGCACTGAAGCTGCTTCAGAATCTGGCATTGGAGCTGCCTCAGAATCTGGCAGTGATGACCGTCATCAATGCCAGATTCTGAGGCACCTCAAATGCCAGATTCTGAAACAGATTTGGGATTTTGTTTGGTGGGAAACAATCGCTGCTGTCCGCGCTTGGTGTCTCCCCAAAGTCACAGTCGCTGTTGTCTGAGCTTGGTAGCTCATGATCTATGATGAACATTTCGCTTCGCCGGACTTTTAGTCTCTACCATTATTGCTCTTCGTCGTCAGTTTCGCTTCTGGAACTGGAACTTTATGAAGGATAATATATCTCCTTCGCTGCAGAATCGGATACGCTGCTCGACGATTCGCTTGATGGTCAAGCTATATCCTTCGGTGCTGAATCAAATGCAGACTTCTCAAACTGTTGCTCGTTCAAAGACGGCTCGACATTCTTTTCAACAGTTGGAGCACAATCAGAATCAGACAAGCTTTCGGACTTCTCAAGTTGTTGTTCGTTCAAAGACGGTTTGTCATTCTTCTCGGCAGTTGAAGATTCAGGCATTTTGATTGAAGATTTTCTTCATTTTCTCAGTTTTGAAAATTGTAAAATAAAATGATCTTTTAGGTTATTTTTCTTCAATTTATTTTGTGTTTTCCTCGACTCGTCAAAATTGAATGGAAAATAGCTCGATTGCTAAAAACTTAAATACAGAAGACAATTAGATATGTTCAAATATAAAAATAACTCATGCTGTCTTTGGTTTACCAGAGATTGCATATCCTTAAGGGGACTTCGCTCAAATTTCGACCGGTTTATTATTCTGAATAGACAATATTAATTGAAATTAAAATTTATTTCACAATTGCTATACACACGCATTCACTTCTTGTCCAAAAATGACGCGATTGCGATGACATTTATTTCGATATAACTTTAAGCTTAGCATAGAGTATCGATAGTATCGATGAGCTATTAATTTGCCTATAGTCTAAGATATATTTAAATTCATCGTGTGACGCTTTTGAGTTAAGAAAATATATAATAACTAGGAGCTAGTTCCCTGATAAAATGTTTAGTGAAAATGAGATATACTTCTCACAGCTATAGCAGGACCTTATGTAATTTTGTTTATGAAATCGGCCCTAAGTTTGTTATGTTACACATATGTATGTATTACGCACTGGAGGCTGCAGTCCACGCTAGTAACGAAGAAGCACAAAGCTGTCAACATCAGTGTTACCAATTCAGGTTTTTTCCCGTCTAATCTAACTTTTTTAAAGTCAAATTGCGGGGAAATATGAAAACAGCGGAAATCGGGAATTCTGGCTTTTTAAAAAAAATATATTTAGCTTTTTTCCGCTTTGTTACAAAACAAAACACGGAAATGTTAAATTTCCATGGCTAGCATATACCCTGTTTATACGGAGTGAAAAGCGTGAAAGCATTTCACGTATTTCTTTGAAAAATGCGTGTATTAGCACTATTACATGTATTTGAGCTACACACGAAAGTTGACTATGAATTCATCAAAAATGCGTGTAATGAGGCGCAGCTAACTTATCGTTTTTCTTAAGTGTTTGGCAACACTGAAAATAGTAAATCAGCGTCAGTCATAAAGAGAAAAGCAAAAGCCCATTTTATTAATTAAATAGAAAAATGAAATAATAAAATTAAAGAGCGTTATTATTTTGAAGTAAGTATATCCTTGCAGGGATCTGCATTCAATTTTTGTCGTATGACTGGTTTCTGTTATAGTAGTCAGATTTGATCCAAATTGGACAGATTGTATGTAACGATAACAGACACACAATAGAAATATTCCTGTAAACGATATGCTTTTGATTTGCTTTCAAATTAATTTCGTCGAATACGCCTTCATAGCTATTCACATTTTGCTCAGAATAAATTAGGAAAAACTTGCAACACTAAAAGTTTTAAGGAAATCAGCTCTGAGGCTGATTATTTTTTTATTTCAATCTGATTATCTGTATGACTGTTTTTCGCGAAGAAAATTAAATAACATTTGATGTATGTTTTTATTTTGTTGATTTTGCAATATGTAGAACGTTGTAAGCTTTCCTCATTTGAAGCTTTGATTCTAAATTAAATCTGTGTCCAAAAATGGTTTTTCCTGCAACTGCTTCTGATTTGCTTTAACAATATCAAATCGAAAGCAAAGCAATTGTGTATAACAATACCAGACACATAATTGGTGAGTTTGGCTAAAATTAATTTTAAACTGATCGTTCCTATGCCAGCTAAATGATAAAGTGATCCGACCCTCGCTGCAAATTAAGAGACCTGCACTAAGTTTCATCAAGATAGCTTCAAAACTAAAAGATAAATTTCCATAGAAACAGACGGACATGGCTATATCGGTTCAGCTCGCCTCCTTTAATGCATTACATATCTCATGTTTTAAATTTACGACTGTGGATTAAACAGGACAAAATGTCGCTCATCTCAGAGAAGTTCCAACACATTCTACGTATCCTTTGCCATGTCCGCCATTAAGATTTTGGGACCTCGTTACTACAACATTGTACTAAAGAAGGCCGATTTTCCTCTCACCAAGCGAGCTGGTGAGGGCATAGAGGAGGAAGTCGACAAGGTTGTCAGCGTCATCTCGAATCCTTTGCAATACAAAGTGCGTAACTAGTTCCTTATCAGAAAGAAGATTATCATTAGTGACTATCATGCATATCATATCATACTCGCTGCTAACATCCTCTGTGACGATTTTGATTTGAAAGAAGATCCGCTAGCATCCTCCGTGTCCGTGGCGCACTAAAACCACTGGTTACCCTGGTGTATCCAAGAAAAAGTAAGCTAGTGGCTGCAGGAATGCTTTAAGTCTTCAGGCTGAGGCTGTTATTACTTCTGTGTCTAGTTTAACATCATCATCATCAACCCAAAGCAACATAAAACAAATAACCTCCAGGGTATAACAAAGCATGGATACATTTATATTTTGATTTTTTTAACACTTCGTAAACTATTCCAATGACATAATGGTAACAAATTGTATTGTCTGAGTATTCTATTGTGTGTATATGTATTACTGAATTAATCAGAGATCATCTCTCCTATTTCTCGTCCATGTCCTTCTCAGTTGGTGCCTCGGGATCTGGCATTGGAGCTGCTTCAGGATCTGGCATTGAAGCTGCTTCAGAATCTGGCATTGAAGCTGCCTTAGAATCTGGTATTGAAGCTGCCTCAGAATCTGCCTGAGAATCTAGCATTGGTATTGAAGCTGCCTCAGAATCTGGCACTGAAGCTGCTTCAGAATCTGGCATTGGAGCTGCCTCAGAATCTGGCAGTGATGACCGTCATCAATGCCAGATTCTGAGGCAGCTCAAATGCCAGATTCTGAAACAGATTTGGGATTTTATTTGGTGGGAAACAATCGCTGCTGTCCGCGCTTGGTGTCTCCCCAAAGTCACAGTCGCTGTTGTCTGAGCTTGGTAGCTCATGATCTATGATGAACATTTCGCTTCGCCGGACTTTTAGTCTCTACCATTATTGCTCTTCGTCGTCAGTTTCGCTTCTGGAACTGGAACTTTATGAAGGATAATATATCTCCTTCGCTGCAGAATCGGATTCGCTTGATGGTCAAGCTATATCCTTCGGTGCTGAATCAAATGCAGACTTCTCAAACTGTTGCTCGTTCAAAGACGGCTCGACATTCTTTTCAACAGTTGGAGCACAATCAGAATCAGACAAGCTTTCGGACATCTCAAGTTGTTGTTCGTTCAAAGACGGTTTGACATTCTTCTCGGCAGTTGAAGATTCAGGCATTTTGATTGAAGATTTTCTTCATTTTCTCAATTTTCAAAATTGTAAAATAAAATGATTTTTTAGGTTTTCTTTAATTTATTTTGAGTTTTCCTCGACTCGACAAAATTGAATGGCAAATAGCTCGATTGCTAAAAACTTAAATACAGAAGACAATAAGATATGTTCGAATATAAAAATAACGCATACCAAAGATTGAATATCCTTTCGGGGACTTGCATTCAAATTTCGACCGGTTTATTATTCTGAATAGACAATATTAATTAAAATTAAAATTTATTTCACAATTGCTATACACACGCATTCACTTCTTGTCCAAAAATGACGCGATTGCGATGACATTTATTACGATATAACTTAAAGCTTAACATAGAGTATCGATGAGCTATTAATTTGCCTATAGTCTTCGACCTTTAATAATAGTACATACTTTATATAATATAGAAAATTTACATATTCGCTGCTCACTGTTTTAAAATTTTTGCTGAAATTGGCGCGAGAAACGACACTTAAACCACTTACAGTTGGAATATCGCAAAACTCCTTCTTATTGTACTCTAATTTTATCTCAGCTATGATAGTTGAAAATATCAGTCCCGTATCTCTCTCCGTTTCGGCTGCAGCGCGATCAGTCAGTCAGTTAATCAGGACAAGGAGTTTTATATAACTAGATCATTTTCAATGTAAATTCACAACACGTATACTATGGTAATAGTGCGCCGAAGAGATTGCAGGGCTGCCAGATCTGGACATCATTTAAAATTGGGCGCAACGACTTCTTTGTATTCTTAATAGCAATTCTGCTAAGTATTGATTTTTGGCTATTTTAATTACTTTGCAATTATATGATTAAGTTCTTCTACCATTTCAGGCTTTATGGCTGAATTTATAATCAACTTTCCTTTGTTGCTCAAATGCATGTAATAGTGTTTATACACACAGTTCTACAGTATCTACAGTTGCATAAATATACTTAACATATTAAAATCTTTAATATTTATTGTATTGACCTTTTTTAGATTTAATTTCTTATGGGGTCGCTATTTTGACTAAATCTTATTTACTATAGGTGAAAATTTGAATTAAAGTATCTAGTATAATAAAACGGATATATAATAATTTAAATATCGATATTGCTTTCAATATTGTTATAGAATTTTAAAGGAAATATACATTTATATTATAAGAAATACATATTGTTTTAATTATATTTACACCCTTGCAGAGGTAATTACAATTTTGCCACGATGTTTGTAACGCATTGAAGGAGGCCTCTGTCCGTCTGTTTCTATGCAAACTTGTCTCTCAGTTTTGAAGCAATCTTGATGAAATTTTGTACAGATGTCTCTTTGCTGCACGCAGTACACATGTCGGAATCGGCTATATCGGATCACTATATCCAATAGCTGCCATAGGAACTATCGGTTCGAAATCATCATTTAGTAAGGAAACCCTATTTTGTTTCACAACAAATTAACCGAATTGTGTATTTGGTATAGCTTCAAAAAGCCTTACCAAATTTGGTGCAAATCGGACACTGTATCATATAGCTGTCATATGAACGATCGGCTCGAAAGCAACATCTAACAAATGTAAAAGATCGGACGGCTTATTGAAAGCTCTGCAGGGCATTCAAACTTTAGCGCGAGAAAGTTTGCTTGCGCTATATTTACATTTATATTTATATTTATTTTTTTAGCACCGATAATTTAAAAGCAATGTATTGCTCTGATGATCTTAATTAGCACGCTTTGTATACGCTATCCCAGACTTTTAACTTGCTCATCTCAGGTAATTCCATGATTTTGATTCTCTCCGAAATGTTAAGACACTTTATGTTCTTCTTGGCTACAGGCATCCACTTGGTACCCTTGGGTAAATTTAGTTCGACGCTAGCGCAGTTTGGGTCCGAAGTAGCCGCAAACGTGGTCAGAATGTCAATCATACGTTCTATTGTTTGAAATTCGGCTGTGTGCTTGTCAAGCTTCCAGGCGAAATCACCGTACCAAATATAGGAATGATCATCAATATGAGCAACCCCACGCAATTGGTCGCCACAGTACTTGCGTCTCTGATGATTGAACGTGGTCGAATCAAAGTCGAAGCGATAAAGATATGTGGGTGATGAGGACGAGTGAAGGCGTGATTTTATGGTTCGCATAATGGGATGCCAGAAGACCTTGTAGCTGGCATACTGCAAAAAATAATCAATCAGTTAAATAGTCAAATAATTATTAAGTATTGTACTAACTTCACAATAGGCCACCACACTGTCTTGCTGCAGTTCCATGGACTTGTCCCCAAAGTGCAGTAGCCTTAACTTTTTCCCCAGGTTATAGGCCAATTTTTGCGGCAATAAGCGCTTTAGCTCTAGTGGTAACAGATGTTGGGGTTGATTTTTAAGGCTGGTGAGTAGATATGGCGACAAGTGCACTCGTCCATACATCAGAAGCCCCTCGAACGAGGTACCGCTCATCAGAACGGGGATATTATTTCCCCACGCTGTGTCCAACATATCAAGAGGTTGCTTCGGCAGCACACAGTGCTCAGAGCTATACGGCTCCACTACAGGTCCGAACTGGAAAACACAATCATCAAGGTTCTCGGCTTCGCTTAGCAGATACGGTTTAACCAGATTCTCGCCGGGCACACTCTGCAAAAATTCCAAAACTTTCGTATCCGAAGCTTCGCTAATTCTCTTCATTCCCAAACTTTCAGCTAGTCGACGCGCTAAATCGGTCACTGGACACAGAGCCCAGGAGCACAGAGCATTGCCGGATTGCATGATAGCTTTTTGAAAGAGTCCCTCCGCTGCAGGATTCAGCATTAGATAATGAACCGAGGCAGCTCCGGCACTTTCACCAAATGCGGTTACATTCGTCGGGTCTGCATTGAAACAGGCAGCATTCTGGGTGATCCACTTCATCGCCAGCAGTTGATCCTTTAGACCAGCGTTGCCAGGCACTCCGGCAGCTGGATCTTGGAGACTTAGAAATCCCAAAGGGCCAACACGATATGAAACCGTAACCACAACTACGTCGCGCATCATAAAATAGTCCGGACTATGCAAATCCCGCGTGGGATCGCCTTTCTCAAAGCCACCGCCAAAAAAGAATACAATAAGAGGCAAGGGCTTCTCTGTAGTCATCTAGAAATAAGCCTTTGATTAGTTTATTATCTGATATATCTTATAGTTAATACTTACCGACTTGACGTACACATTGAGATACAGGCAGTTCTCAACCCCTCCTAGCTCCTTTGTGTACTGGTTATATTGCAGCGGCTTCTCGCCCTTTCGGCATATCAGAGCTTTCTTCCAAGGTTCCACTGGCAGTGGTGCCTTAAACCTGAGTGTGCCCAGAGGTGGTTTCGCATATGGAATGCACTCAAAGCTGATGTAATCATCGCCATAGATACTCGTACATTGAGTGCCCACGACGGAGCCAGTTTTGGTCTTTACTACGTTATTGGCCTTAGGGCTTTACGGATGATAACAGAGATATATAGTACATGGAAACTCTCGGATCACAGGTCTTACTCACTTGCTCATGTTACAATATAAAATGATCGAGCTTTGGACGGTTTCGCCTTTTTATCTGCTGAAGCTATTTTTTCTTGTATCTAACAATAAAACACATTTGTGACAATTTTTATTGCTTACGAACAAAACAACAAGTAATACTATATAAAAACCAGAGCGGAGACAGAAAAATATCTGACAGCTGATTTCAAGTTTACTCTTCGACGATTTGAGTTAATTTAACGTGTTAACAACGCTGAGGGGTCGTCTGTTTTTGTTTTTGTATTGTATATCAGCCACAAAGTTCTCAGCTGACGTCGACGCGTCGCTAATCGCGACTGAATACGTTTATTTACATACACACATAAACACACATGCATTATTATTCTCGCAGGGCTGCACAAACTGTGATTCTCTTTAATAATGTAGATTTATTATTAATTATTCCCCAAATGACTTCGCTCAGCCTGTGGATCGGTTGTTTCCTCTAAAGGGTTTGTGACATGTGTTAAGATGTTACGTTCACGGTAGTACAAACATGAATATTTTCACAAGAATCTTTATACAAATACACATAATTGGGGGATTCTACGGTTTCCGTGGCGAAGATATTTGATTATGTCTTTAAGTAGAATTCATCTCCATGAGACGAAAAGTTTTTATAAACTTTTTCAATTTAGGGCTTAGTTTCCGAGATATCCTGATTTAAGTATGGACTATATCTATACAAACTGCTTATACAAATGTGTGATAAGCAGTGCAAACGGACAAGCAGTAGAACTAATACACTGCTTAGCATATGTTGTCTCGCGTTGTTTTGTACAGACAGTTTGCATAGATATTGTTTAAATTTAAGCCCCTCGAGATATCGAGAAAACTTTCGTTTGTCCGAGTAATAGTTTTTAAGATAACAATGGCAAGCTTTACAGGTCAAAAGCTTCATTTCGTTGAATTACCCTTGCAGAGGCTACTATAATTTTGTCACGAAGTTTGTAACGCATGTCTGTCTGTCTGTCTGTCTGTCTGTTTCTATGCAAACTAGTCTCACAGTTTTTAAGCTATTTTGATGAAACTTGGTACAGGTCCTTTCTTTTGCCGCACGTAGTACATATGTTACAGTTAGTCTTCATAACTCGCATTGCAAAAACATATGGAGTTTCATACATGTTTGTATTAACATATATGTATATGTATATACATTATTATATATTTGGGATATGTAAGGCCTCCTACAATGCGTTTCAAACTTCATGACAAATGAAGTCAATATAAAAGACTCCAGTTTTCATTTCATAAAAACAAGCCTTATTTAATGAAGAATTTAACTTAAGTATATTGGGAGTAAATTACCGATATAGGGCAGTACAGGAGCAATGCACAATATTATTTTACTGATTGTAAAATACTTATTAGCAGAGTCCCTTTTTTGTGCTTGCTAGACTACAAAGAATGTTATGCTAATAAATTTAAGATTATTAAAAAAAACTTCATTCTTTTTGCATTAGCTTGTTTTACCGACCGGTTGTACAAGCGACTTGTGCTTCTCAGTTGCTTTAACGATTTAATATCCGATATTCCAGCAAAATTGTAGAAAATTAGTTGACAGTTGAAAGGCAAGACGAGCTAACGTGAAATCGGGATAACATGGTTTTAAAATCGTGGGTGGGCCTTATGACAGCAGAAAACGTGATTCAATCATTTCGTCCTTTAACGTACCTCTCGTGGCTGAGCTTTGCTCCCTTCCATATTAATCGAAATGCGAAAAATAAGGTGTATATATCTCTAGACACTTTTGTGTGTGCCGTTGTATATTATTTGATGTTATGTTGTTGCGTAATATTCAGTACAAGCTGGATAAACTTGATTACCATTTCCACAATCTTTGGATTCGCTATTATAAAGCGTCAAAAACTAGTCAGCATCGTACAGAACAACTTCCTTATAGACAAGATCCTTGTGCGACTGGGCAGAAAGATGAATTATCAACGCATTTTGCGATTTAACTATCTCACCTGCATGGTCATGGTGATCTTTAACTTGATCCATTTCGGAATCCTAATTCAATTTTTATTTCAACATGATATTCTAACGATAACTTTCGATATTCTGTTTTACTGTAATTTTACCCTGTTGCCTTCTAAGTTTGTCTGCTTGACACACTTGGCCCAGAGTTTATTTAGCAAAATAAATGAGGTGAGTAATAAATGTATACTATATATAAATACTATACTCTATATTTATATACACATATGTAAATACTATACGCTGCATTCGCCGTATGACGCAATAAAAAGTCCGGTTTTTCAATCATAAATTGACAATTTAAAATATTCCCAAATTTTTGTTCGACTTTCTTTTCAGCTAACTTCAAGCTGATAGGTTTAGATATATGACTGTTTAAGACAATTTGCATTGAAATATTATAAATATAAAATCCATTGAATTGCTTACAGGTTCTCCAGGACATTCTGGAAGCCCATACAGAGCAGAACACCGAACTGGAGGTATCACCAATACATTCAGAGATTAACGGGACCTCAGTCATATGTCAGGATCCAGAGTACGCTGTTAAGCAAATATCCAACATACACAATTTGTTGTGTGACATTTGCGAAATAATCGAGGAGTACTTCACCTATCCTTTTTTGGCTACCATAGCTGTATCCATTTTAATTATTGTCTTTGAAACCTTTTTAATAGTGGTGGAAATGTTCAATCCCGATGTCTTTGGTTTCGAGTCAGATATACTTATAGCCACTTTGACTTCTGTGATATTGTTTATTGTGATCATATTTATAATTGTGGAGACCAGCAGCAGAACTACAAGTGACTGCAGTTCCTGTGCCGTTATTGCCTACAAGATTCTTAATACGACCGATGATCTGAAACTGAAGGAGCGTATGTTACACCTGTCCCTACAGTTAACCAACAGAAAAGTTAGCTTTACTGCCGCAGGATTGATTACCTTGGATCGAACGCTAATACTAACGGTTTGTATAAACAAATATTTTACTAAAATATGGATTGATTGGAATTCTTTTTTTTCTTTTGACAGGTAGTAAGCGCTGCCATTTGCTACGTCATTATTTTAGCACAGTTTTATCCTGAGTATTTTCAAAAGAAAACCGAAGAATACCAAACTGGGGACAATAGTACTGCCTGCTGTTAAGAGACGATTGCATAAAATAAGAAATATTATGTTAAAGATAAATTAATAAATATACGATTTATTAAAATTTAAATTTTTATTTTTTTATACCCTCGCAGGTGGTATATATCGACTAAGCTCCTCACCCTGATCCAAAATATATATATATATATATATATATATATATATATATATATATATATATATATATATATATATATATATATATATATATATATTTTGGATCAGGGTGAGGAGCTTAGTCGATATAGCCATGTCCGTCTGTCCGTCCGTATGAACAACGAGATCTCAGAGATGGTAAGACCTAGAACCACCAAATTTGATTTGAAGACTTCTTATATTTGCACGCAGATCAAGTTTATTTTAAATTTTGGATACCACGCCCCTTCGCCCACAAAGTAAAAAAAGGATAGCACTGGCAATTTACAAGCTTGAGACTTCGGCACGAACAATACTTGAATAAATGTGGATGCATTGTGAAAATTTGGTCAAGATCGGATAATAAACACTGAAGATTTCTGTTGTTGTTGTTGTGAGTTTTCGCCCTCTCTTTTTCTCTCGTTAAAGTTATCAAGTGGTAGAGGTGCCACGTAGTCAGACGGGAGATCTGAGTTCGAATCCCAGTAAAAGGGTGCTTAAATTCTTTTTTTTTTTTTAATTTTAGTTATACATTTAAAAATTTTATTTTTTATGTTTAGAAGAAAATTTGTGCGGCGTTCTCTATTACCTCAGGGTATTCTACTGTCGGGTTCTCCCGACTGAATGATATATATATTTTTTTAATTTTTGTTATACATTTAAAATTTTTTTTTATGTTTAGAAGAAGATTTGTGTGGCGTTCTCTACTATCCCAGGGTATTCTACTGTCGGATTTTCCCGACTGAATGATATATTTTTTTTAATACTATTGCTTTTTGATTAAATATTTTAGTAAAATAATGACTAGCATGAAGCTTTCAACAAGTTTTTTACTATAAGGACAGTTGCTATGCTTGAATGTAATTTTTTATTCACTAAAATGAATAATAACGGATATGTATGTACAAAAAAACAAAATTGTAAATATTTAAGTGTTGGTTTTTTGGTAAAATAAACTATTTATAACAATAAAAAATTCAATGTTTGACACAAAAAATCGCGCGATTTTTTGTTTCAAATTTTCGCCTGCGACGCCCAACTTGACACTATTTTAAATTAAAATAATGTAATAGCCTCATCAAAATACTGAAGATATTCTTAAGCTTGAATTTTTAATAATAAAAAATAAACTATTTATAACCTTTACGGAACACAAAATGTTTGCTTGCGGCGCTAAGTTTGAATATATTTTTTAAATCATGAAAAAAAGTCCCCAATTTTTTTAGGAAAGAAGGCCTCAAAAAAGAATAAAACGCCTCAAATTTATTTGAAAAGCGTAGTTGTTGCATAGCCTGCGACGCTGAGGTTGAAACTATTTCAAATTAATACAATGTAATAGCCTCGTCAAAATTTTGAATAATAATCTTGAATTTTAGTAAAATAGACTATAAAATAAAAGACAATTTAAAATTTTTGCTTGTGGCGTTAAGCTTGAAAATATTATTTAAAGTTTCATTTCATTCATTATGAAATAGGTCCCCAATTTTTATTAGGAAATAAGGCCACAATTTTTTGGGACCTTTTTTATACATTTTTTGTAGGCTTTATTTCAATGAGGCTTATTTCCTAGAGCCTTGTAATCTAGTGTAGTTAATTACTTAAGAAATATTCAATTAGAAATACTTTTAAGTGTCATAGAAACACAATATTTAAAACACCCAAAATTACATGATACTTGCTACGATAATTTAACAGCTGGTAAGTCAGGCAAGCAATGTTAATGTCAAAGCACTGTTAATGTTAATCATATAAATACGTCGCTCCGTTGGTCAATCTATTTTCGTTCACGCGATGATACAACAATCTTTCTAGGGAATGGGACAGATAATATTTGACCAGACGTTCAGTGTACTCTGTGCATATGTTTATACAATACGTACTTTCATAAAATGAGAAAAATACGCGAAAGCAACATACGTGTATGTATGTAGGTTCAACGCTAAAATCCACCGGCGACGAGACGAAATTCAATTAATTTCATTTCGACGGTCAACACAATTGGAGCACCCAGAGGAAATAATTCGACAATTAGTTTTTTTTTTAGAAAAAAAGATTAATTCAAAAGTCTAATACACATATGTAAAGAGATAAATAAAGTTAGAAATGGATGTGCATGTTGGTTTTCCGAAGCTGTTCAAAATGTGCTCAAAGTAAGTAAACCAAGGAGAATTCAGACGGAAGCTGGGAAGGATTGTTTTCAATTCTCATCCTGACTTGCACAAACGTCGATTTTAAACTTGAATATTGGACCTGAAACTGGAAGCGGACCACAGCTGTGCCTAATCAGTAGGCGCACCAGATGTGTTCCTTATCAATACAAATTGTAATCTCTAACCTTGATCTGGCACCTCTAGACTTGTCGGACACAAGGTACAGCAATATCGTCTGGCCACCAATCACACAATTATTGTGGAAACGAAATACGGACGAGTACGCGGCCGCCAGAGGAAAACAATCTACGATAAGGAGCTGTACTATGCATTCGAAGGAATTCCCTATGCCAAGCCTCCCGTGGGTGAGCTTCGTTTTCGTGCACCACAGCCACCGGAGCCATGGGAGGGTATCCGCAAGTGTACCACATATAGGAAGAAACCGTTGCAGAGAAATATGATACTGGGATCGATTGAGGGCTCCGAAAATTGTCTCTACTTGAACGTCTATGTGAAGGACATGAATACAACAACGCCGTTACCGGTACTGGTCTGGATCTATGGCGGTGGCTTTCAAAAGGGTGAAGCCTCCCGGGACATTTATAGTCCAGACTATTTCATGAAGCAACCAGTGGTATTTGTGACCATCAGCTACAGACTTGGAGCTTTGGGTAAGCTCTGTTCATTTCTTAACTTTTGCTGCCCCATTATATGTACAATTGAATTCTTAACAGGTTTTCTTAGTCTTAAGGATTCGAATTTGGATGTGCCCGGCAATGCAGGGCTCAAGGATCAGGTACTAGCTCTTCGCTGGATCAGTCAGAATATTGCCAGCTTTAATGGGGATCCTAATAACATAACCCTGATGGGTGAAAGTGCTGGCGCAGCCTCCACACACATTATGATGACCACAGAACAAACGCGTGGTCTTTTTCACAAGGCCATACTGCAATCGGGCTGTGCACTGTCTGCTTGGGCAGATACTCCGGATCGCAACTGGGCCTATCGCCTCGCTCACAAGATGGGCTACACCGGAACTCAGGAGGAGGCGGAGGTGTTAAGGTTCCTCAACAAGGCATCAGGACGACAAATAGCATCCCATGATCAAAATATCATCACACAGGATGAACTGCGCAGCTTTTACCTATTTGCCTTCGGGCCCACCGTCGAGCCTTACGAGAGTACGCATTGTGTGGTGCCAAAGCCACACAAAGATATGCTGATTAGTGCCTGGGGCAACAGCATTCCACTAATCATGGGTGGCAACTCGTTTGAGGGTTTGTTCTCTTATCAACTCGTTCGCAATGATCCCTGGGTCATGTCTCACTTTGATAACATAATACCACGAGAAGTGAGGGAAGTGTGTTCACCGGAGCAATTAGATAGATTAGTATGTCGGTTAAAGCAGCTATATTTTGGTGATGAGCAGAGGAAACAGATGGAACTCTTCGAGGTTCTTGACATATTCTCACATCGGCAAATTTGGCATGATTTGCATCGGATGGTTATGGCTCGGTTAAAATATGCCTCAACTTCATCAACTTTCCTCTACCGATTTGACTTTGACTCGCCACACTTTAATCAATTCCGTTGGCTAGTCTGTGGTAAACGTGTTCGTGGTGTCTCCCATGGCGATGAGCTGTCCTACTTGTTCTTTAATGTGCTGGCGAGAAAATTGAATAAATCTTCGCAAGAGTATCGCACCATTGAACGCATGGTGGGCATGTGGACAGCCTTTGCTGCCAACAGCAATCCCAACTGCCAGGCCACCGACGCGGCCAAGTGGACACCTGTTGAGCCGACTCCAAATGGAGAGCACAATTGCTACAACATCAGCGATGAGATGCAAATGATGGCTCTGCCCTACGCCTCGACGCTGGCCGTTTGGGATACCTTCTATGACAGAGAGGCTCTTTACTAACACATAAGCCCATTCCAATTTTATTTATAAAATAATCAAATTGCAATTTAATACTCTTTTAAGGGAGTCACTTCAATTTATGGTTGTACATATAAATATATAAGTCTAAATAATTAACAACTGGTGACTTGAAAATGAGCTGTAGATTGTATATAAGTTTAAATTAATTTGCCGAGAGATATACCATTCAGTCGGGAAATCCCAACAGTAGCATACCCCGGGGTAGTAGAGAACGCCACACAAATTTTCTTTTACCCAAAAAAATGTTAAATGTATAACTAAAATTAAAAAAAAATGTATCATTCAGTCGTTAGAGCCCGACAGTAGAATACCCTGGGGTAGTAGGGAACTCCACACAAATTTTCTTCTTAACATAAAAATTTTTTTTTTAAATGTTTAACAAAAAACAAACGTAAAAATTAAAAAACAAATTTAAGAATTTAAGATGCTTTTACTGGGATTCAAACCACGATCTTCCGTCTGACTAAGTGGCACCTCTACCACTTGATAACTTGAAAGAGAGTTAGAGAGAGGGCGAAAACTCACAACAACAACACATTAAATTAAAGAATTAAATAATTGCGGATATCTTCCGTGCCTATTATCCGATCTTGATCAAATTTTTACAATGCATCCTTTTTTATTCAAGTATTGTTCGTGCCAAAGCTCAAATCTCTAGCTTGTTAATTGGCAGTGCTATCCTTTTTCTTACTTTGTGGGCGAAGGGGGCGTGGTATCCAAAATTTAAAATAAACTTGATCTACGTGCAAATATAAGAAGTCTTCAGATCAAATTTGGTGGTTCTAGGTCTTACCATCTCTGAGATCTCGTTGTTCATACGGACGGACAAACGGATATGGCTATATCGACCCAACTTAATATACCCTCCAGGGTATAAAAAGTACAGTTTCATAAATAAATATATCATTCAGTCGGGAGAGCCCGACAGTAGAATACCCTGAGGTAGTAGAGAACGCCACTCAAATTTTCTAATAACTAGTAACACAGCGCGCGCTTTCATGCATATGTATATACTTTTGTATATGTAAATGCTTCAACGAATGAGGACATAAGAGAGAGCGTAAATTCACAGCAACACCAACACATTAAATTAAAGAATTGAATAATTGCGGATATCTTCCGTGTTTATTATCCGATCTTGATCAAATTTTCACGATGCATCCATTTCAGTAAAAGTATTGTTCCTGCCGAAGCTCAAATCTCTAGCTTGTTAATTGCCAGTGCTATACTTTTTTCACTTTGTGGGCGAAGGGGGCGTGGCATCCAAAATTTAAAATAAACTTGATCTGCGTGCAAGTATAAGAAGTCTTCATACCAAATTTGGTGTTCCTAGGTCTTACCATCTCTGAGATCTTGTTACTTACACGGACAGACGGACCGACGGACCGACGGACAGACGGACATGGCTATATCGACTCAGCTTCTCGCCCTGATCAAGAATATTTATACTTTATGGGGTCTGCCACGCCTCCTTCTTCCTGTTACATACTTTTTTTTTTTTAACAAACTTAATATACCCCCTCAGGGTATAAAAATAAAAAATTATCTGATAAAAAATCATTGTGCAGTAAGACGGCGTTTTGGGCGACGGGCAAGTGGGTTCAAGTTTGTATCTGATTGCATCTAAAACAAGATTGACACCCCAAATTACAAATTGTGGAATGGAATCAGTATAACGAGTTTGAGTTGCAAATTGACCTTTAGTTTGAAGAGCTCTGTTGTTTTTAGAGTAACACAATAAAAGAATATGTCCTAGACACGATCAAAAGCTCATGTATACCTAAATTTGCGTAGATTCCATAAGTTTGTACAAAAACTTCGCTGTACAATATGAATTTTTGATTAGAGTCATCAAAAAAGCTGACTAAGTCAAATTATCAGCCTGTTTGTTAGCCCTTTGTCCAGTGTGAGTAACATTCGTCAATTGTAACGGCTAAGCTGCAACAGTGTAAGGAGGTTATACAAGCAAGATTACATACACGGAAAATGCAAATAAGGCAACAATGCCTACTGTTATATGGACAGAAATTTTGGATTGAGTTTCCTTTAGTGTTGGAAAAGCTCTCGCTGGATTTTTTCAATGGTTTTCAATTTTGGTGCAAACTTTTTGAATTTGTCAATTATGTTTGATTGTTGATGACTGCAAACGCTTTAAAACTTTTTCCTTTCAACTTCACCTGCGCGCATTTCAATATTACAACAATTTCCAATCAATGCACAAGCCAATAAAACTTTGAAGAGTGCTGAAAAATTCCAAAAAAGTATGTTAATAACAAACTTGTTGTGAGTTGTAAAAGTTATCTCGAAAAATGAATACAAACTTAATGATATTTAACCAAATTTTAAGCAGTTTCTACTTAAACTTCATGAGCTATTAAATATGAAAATAACAATTCAATAAAACCAAAATTAAAAGTAACGTTTTCGGTACAGAGCATAATTTGGCATTAGTTAATTCGTTGCACGGGTGTTGTTAATTAAAAATTGTCATAAATCCAGAGTATTTAACCCGTTTACAGTTGACTGGGCTGGTAAGAAATGGCAATAAGCACTTTCGGCAAATTTTTTTTTAAAGGCGGTCGACTACGGCTTATTGTCATGCCCAGAGTTCTGTATTTTGTATTGCTCAAGTACTTAATTACACTTGCGCGCACTTTAATTTCAATTTTGTTAGAAAGGAGGAGTCAGGAAGGCGGGCAGAAGGTTGCAAAGAAATGTAAATTAGGCTGGCAAGTCAAAGTGAGCCGAAACCTTGTAAATTATAGGCTTAAGCTGTCAGGCCCCCTTTGGTTACATGCTGCTCAGCTTTTGGTTGATGGCTCCTTTTGGGGAATAGGAGAGAGAGGATTATTAAATTATGTACATATAACGAGTTTGTAGCTGAATGCGGCTGGGGGTATCCGGGAGCAAAGTGTTTCGCTTTCAATGTCAAGCGACATGCTAATCTCAATTTAAGTATGCTGCTCCTGAAATTTGACACTGCTAGGTAAGGGCTCTATGTAAGTAAATTGAATGTCAAAGGGTTAAGTGAAAGTGACTCAAGCCCCTATCCCTCTGTTTCACTCTAGTTACATATCTAAAATATGCAGTGGTCATTTAAGCGTGCTATAAAATCAGTTGCCCAGCAGAGATTCCTTTGGAGTGCATAAAAATAATTTGAGTTCGGTGAAAGTTTTAATCTTATTCATTTTTTATATAGTCTGCCCTTCGTTTGTTGATTATTGCACCCAATGGAATATTCCTCATGTGAATATCCCTTCAGTGTCCTTTTTTTTACAACTAAAACTATTTGAGACGCATAACGTGGTTAAGAAAAGGGTATATAAGATTTAAGCATTAGAAAGTTATCTCCTTATATACTTTCCTATATTTAAGAATATAAATTTTCCAAATTATCCCATAGTAATCTTAGCTTGTTGTCTTTTTACTACAGGGTATTTTTAAGTCATATAAGGGTCTATGACTTGGTTTGAACCTGAAGTTGCAGACGAAATTCTATGTGTCGGAATTATGCTGGTTTTGTTGTGCGTTCCCACTGCGGAGGGTCCGACACGGATCAAGTTTTCGAGCTCAACAAATGCTAGATAAATTGAACATTGATTTTTCTTCATGTTGCAGGGGGACGACTTAAGATTTTTCAACAGCTTCAATTTGGCAGCTCATTGTCAGAGACAACGTTTGAGAATTTCCACCAATTCTTGATATAATTCTACTGTAATTTACAGTTTTAATTTGGCAAATTGTTAAATGTTGTTTGCTAAAAATTTATGTTGAAATCATATTCAAATTTTTATTACTATCTCTATCATTTAAATAGTAGCGCAGAAGGTAAATTGACTTCGTACTAAGGTTAAATTTCATTTTACATAAAATTGAATTCCGTTTTTAATTAAACAAGCAGGAAAACCCTAAAACAATTGCATATACCCCTAAAATCCTATTAGCCTAGCAGAAAAGGCCAAAATTAACTTTTTATTATTATTTTTTTTAATTTTGCACTTTCATTAGGAAACCTCCAGTTAATATAAAGAAAGGCAACCGTTTTTGCTTTTGTCATTTTTCACAAAAAGTAATTTGGTTAAAAAGCAAGTGAGTAATTATTAAACAAAATAAGAAGGGGGCATTTGAGAACGTGAAAAACCAAAACGGTCCCACTTCAAACTTTCTTAAGACAAAGCCAAAAAAGGGAAAATTATGAAACTTGAGCAGCATTTTTAATAAATATGTATTGGAGGGAAAAAAATTACAAAAGGAATAATAAGAGCGAAAGAAATACGTACATACATCATGCATAAATTAACTTTTCTTTGGAATGAAGAGCCACCGTCAATTTGGATATAATGGACTCGGCCATTTTATTATTAACAGAAACGCTTTTTGATCTTCTGAGAATATTACATGCTACAACGCGCTCCAATACAATGAATGCCTTCCCGAGGGCTTGATTTCTATGCTGTGCCTCATTTATATGTGGGGCATGCAATACTTTCAGTTTTGAAGAAACTAAATAGCGACGTCGCGACGTTGCCAGACTCGTCGTTTGTGGCATTTGTAATTCACTTTGATTAAATATTCCGAGGAGGGAAAGGGGAATGCATTAAAATGCCGCAACAATGTGCGACTGCAAGTGAAGATGCCCTCGGAGGAGGAGTCACTTTAACGGAGGGGAGACCTTCTTAGACAAGTCAAATAGTCAGAGGACAGAGTCGAGTGTTGGTCGGACAAGAAAGCGCAAAACAAGTTTGTGAAATTTGGGCAACTGCAGCGTGTCCTCTGACAGGAAATAAAACAATCAGCGCAAGCCAGCGGAAACGGAAGTGTTGCTGTCGCCCTCTGCCACCTCCTGCTTGCAAACCAACCATCAATTCACTTGTTCTCCATTTTCTAGCTTCGGAGCTTGGGGCACGAAATTGTTTAAATTGTGGGCGTGGTCTTGGAGTTCTGGGAATACGAGTGTATCTACAGAAATGTGTGAGTTTCTTGTGGCTGTTGTGAAATGTAGTCCACGGCTGTCTTGTGGCCGCTATGCAGCCTGCATCTGGGAGATATTGAGCCAAGCCGGAGTCCATGTCTGCCTGACTATTGTCTGCTTTTAGTTGTATGCTCTGGGTTTATTAATATGGCAAATTGAAATTTCACGCTTTGTTACCAAGTCTTAGACTCTGACGTCCCAATTTTGTGTGTTGCAATAGCACGGATTTCTCCGTCTATGGTTTGGATTTGGCTTAGTGAGAAGCTGTATGTGATTTTCATAGCATTTTGATGAAGTTTTTCATAAATAATTATGTTTAAATTTTTACTATGTACAACCTGAGAATAAGCTTATTTATATATTATTATTTAAGAATATATTAAAAACAAAATATAGCGCAAGCTAACTTTGGCGCGCCAAAGTTTGGAAGCCCTTGCAGAGCTCTGCCTAAGCCGTCCCATTTTTTACAACACGTTTTAGTTGATTTCTAACCGATAGTTCATATGATACCTATATGATATAGTAATCCGATTTGCACCAAATTTGGTCAGGCTGTTTGAATCTATACCAAATATACAATATGTGAGTTTGGTTGAGATATCTTAAGAAACAAAAAAGTTGTTCAAACTTAAGATTGATTTCTAACCGATCGTTCCTTTGGCAGCTATATGATATAGTGATCCGATCCGGCCAGTTCCGAAATATTTACTGCGTGAAGCAAAAAGACGGACCGGTACCAAGTTTCATCAAGATAGCTTCAAAACTGAGGGACAGACAGACGGACGGACGGAAGTGGCTATATCGTCGTCTTGATGGGGTCTGTGAGGCCTCCTTCACTTCGTTACAAACTGCGTGACAAAATTATAATACCCTCTGCAATGGTATAAAAATTCATTAGGCTAAGGTGGAACAAGCTCGATAGTAGGAGACTTGCTACTTATGGGAATGAAAAAAAAGTGGTGAAAAGCGAACCCATTTTCAAAAAATTTAGTATTAAGAATGTTACGTACCACAAATGTTACGTACCACAAATTTTAATAGATGGTGTCAATAAGTACCATGGCAGAGGCTGATACTACAATGCGTTTTAGCGCCAGCGTCTCTTCTTTTTACTTTTACTGGAAGCTGTAAGATTATAAGTTGAATAACTTTCGTGTTTATCATCATTGGAATAAAATTTCCAGTACATGTTCGGATAATAGTGTATATTATTTGTACCAAAAGGCGCTAGCATTACAGGTGCTCTTGTAATTAAATTTTTCTTTTTTTTTAATTTACGTTGACAGAGGGGGCAGAAGGTATATATATTCTGGATCAGCATCAACAGCCGAGTCGATATAGCCATATCTGTCTATTCGTTTGTCCCTTTTTTGAGTTCTTAGATCTCAGAGACTATAAGAGCTAGAGACACCAAATTTGGCATGTATGTTCATCTATATTTTGCATTGAAAATACAAAAGTCGAATTACAAGAACACCTTTGGTCCGAAGATGTCCTGCAAATTTCATCCAAATCGGATGATAAACGCGGAAGTTATTCAACTAACAGTGTTACGGGCAAAATCAACTGATATCTTAGTAGTGGCGCCATCTATGTAATTTTTTTGAACTAACACAATCTGTAAAGATCGCTTTGCACTCAAAAAGTACAGGGTCTCTTACTGTCGAGCTTGCTCCACTGTAGCTTAATGCATTTTTTTTTAATATTTTATCCTAATTTTATTTTTTTATTAAATATTTGATGTTCTTTTGTATTGTTTTAGAAACAGAACCTTTTCTTTACTACTGCCAGGTTTGATAATAGGGTAATATTTCAGTCTTTTTCATCTTCATGCTTTTTATAAACTCATTAACAAGTAAACAATTGTTTCAACTTAAATTCTTTCGAACACAATCAACGAGATAAGAAAAATGTAAGTAAGTGGGTACAATTTCATTTAAATTCACCGTTAGATGAAAAATAATTTATTAATAAATGGTTTGCTTAGTTTTCTTTTAAAGTTTCTGGTGTAATTGAATTTCGCCGTTAACGCTACAATTATTCGCATAGTTAGCTCCAAATATACTCCGTGGGCAGAGAAGGAACGATGGGCGTGATGAAATGTCAAACATAAAATTGACTCAAAAACTTTTACTTTCTGCTAACTGCTGTGCTACAGCGAACTGTGTGGTCTTTTTGAACTGCTATTTTCGGTTAACTTTATCTCTGTCCCACCGCAGGAATCGTCGTTGTTCATGATGACAGCTGTCGGACTGGTTATTGTTGCTGTAGTTGAATGAAGGAAAGGAGGTCGGTAAAAAGTACAAATGTAAGGAAGAAAATCCCAAACAGTTTTGCGGTCTTGCATTTGAACGTCGTTGTCGTCTCGTTGTTGGTTATAAATGAGCCAGACACGAGCCCCACAGGACGACAGCTGCCAGTTAGCCATTCGTCTCCCTTTCTCCTTCTGCTCCTGCTTCTGATGGTCATTTCATGTTTGCGCTGATTCGGCATACTTCGCTAGGCTGAGTCCAATGATAAACGTGCTGCTTGATGTACTGGCACTCACCATCTCCAACTCCACCTATCTATCCTCTTCACACACAGTCTTGCGTTGCACTGGAAACCACTCCTTTTCCATATGCATTTGTACTATGGGGTTCACTTTACAGTTTACGTTGTCACTAGTTAGGTCTGCTAAGCTTCTCGTATTGACTAGACTCGGGCGAGATCCTTTTCGTATTTTTCTTTATACACATAGCTCTACTCTATTGCTTGCTTGTCCATCATAGTGGACAAGATCAACATTTACCTTTTCTTACCATTATTTGCGTTTCATTCTAAAGAATTAAAAATTTGTATTAATTATGATTAAAATATTATTTAATTAATATGTTGCTTCTTGTTGAACATTATGTGCTCCAACTCTTTCATTATACACACATATACATATATCATGGTAGGTTTCGTTGCCTATTTTAACATTAAGACTTGTTATTTTCATAATCCAATTTGTCCGTAAACTTTTCTGCTCCAATTAGCTGCAGTTTGCTCCGTTGTCTCTTTGCATTTCCCCCTTAACCAACCACATGACAACAACAATACTAATTAGCAACAGAATAACGAGCTTAGGTGTTTGACACCTGGTCTCAGACTGCCTTGCTCATTACACTGTCAGTAGGAGTATCAGTAGGAGGAGGATGGCTGGGGCCTGCGACACTTCCGGTGCTATTCCGTTGGCCTACTGTTCTCCAAGTGCTATCATAAATACTGCAAGCCCAGACATGTTGGCCTGTACCCGACCAGACGACGTTCTGCTAATTTAAATTTATTGGCATTAAATTTACGTAGCGCTGGCAACGCCTCAGTTTTGGCTGAATTTACACAGAGTAACGAGAACATGTGCGGGGTATGGAGGCTAACTTTCCTGCTTTTGCCTCCAAGAGCTACTTTGGTTGACTGTGGTTGTTGCAAAAATTTATTGCATTCGCCTGCATTGACACTGGCAGCTTGGATATATGGCGACTATTTCCTTCTTTTTTCACATGTCCTTGTTTTTACCCCCAAAGTCGAAAGATTCCTTAATTCGAGTTTTGTTACACATATCTAGCATATTAAAATACATCTTTTCAGATGTATAGGTTTATAGGTGCAAGACGAATTTATTAAAAAGATGACTTACTCCGTTGTGGTGAGGGCCATGATCACTCTCTCGCTTCTCTGTTGCTGAAATATCACACATAACTTTCGCTTAATATCTCTTCCGACAGTCGTCTTTTTTAGATCTACTTAACATATATGTAAAAAGCCAAGCTGGCCGATGTAAATAGAACACGTTCTATTGCCTGGGTTTTTGTTTTTTTAGATGCATACATTTTTATATGAAATTCTACCGAGTGTAACCAGATTGTTTAAAAAGAAACAAAAGCTTTGGGATTTTGGTTTCAGTACGAAGCTAATATTGTGAAGGGCAAACTTTCCGTCGGTCAAAAAATGTCACGTAAAAAGCTGCCATCTAAGGCAGGTTTATTGAAATAGAGACAATTATGAGTTCTAAACTGGCAAATATGTATATGGTGCAATTGGTAACTGTAGTACACATTCAAAAATGCTAACTTCGAATATTCCATTTAACTGAAATATCCAATGATGCGGCCCAATGTAATAACACTATTACTCAGTAATCTCTCTAAAGGATGTTCGGATGTCTTCCGAGCTTGATCAGATAAGCACCAGCTTGGCGATTAATAACATCTCCGATCCATTGTACTTATAGTTCTTTTACAATCTGCTTAACTCGTATGTACCAATGCCGCACCAGACATTTTTCGCAAAATTTCAGACTACACTACTCGAATTTTATTTATTTTTGCTGTTACACCGTTTTCTGAATACCTTATTTCCAGATGGGTGCCAGAATAACTGATAGCTTTATTGATTATTCCATTACAATAATGTTGACTTATGTATTTTGAATTTGAATTTTTGAATGTAAGTGCTAGCAAGTTTAACTGGTCTATTCGAAACGTAGTAGAAACTAATTTACAAATGCCATAAATTATTTAGGCCAAACAAATTGTGTGAGCTTAATATTTCCACACAACTAAATACGCATAAATGGACTTTGCCTCCAGAACTTTGCATCTGTATACTCTGTCCCTGCGTCGATCCAGCAAAAGGGTCCATCCGAATATTGGAACAACTCCTTGCATTAATTAATTAGGCAATAATTCCTTAGAATTTTTAAAGTTAAATTAATACCTAACTTTTTTTAGTGAAATATAATTACTTAAGGCAAAGTGGTGGATCCCATGAACTTGCTTATCTTATCCATGCATATATTTGATGATGATGAATAGCTAAATCTAACTCAGATACGTTAAAACAACATTCGTTCGTTTTTTTTTAAAAGAAATACTCAAGCTACATGAGGTATGTAAATAAATTAATCCAAATAAAATGTGTGTATGTTGATTAATTGAGTCAAGGAGAAATGCCAAAAGGCATACAAGTTAAAGTGTTGTATAATAAGCATCTTAAGGGACTGTCAAAGTACCAACTCTAGTTACCAGGAAAGTTAGCACATCGCTTACAAATAATCAATTAGTTACCGTTTACTTGTCCCAAAAATAAACTCGGTAATTAGTTGATAAAGTCATGATGAACTGTTAATTTTTTTATACGTTCCTATGCTATATATCGTAAATCGCAACCACATATGTTCCAACAAATGTATATTGTGTCTGCAGCAAACAGACAAAAATTGATTTATTTAAATCGAATAATCGGTTAATACTAAAACCTCGAAAATCTCTTATGCTAAAATCGATTAATCGATGTTTTGATGTTTTTTTACATCACTACCTTAAGAACCCCTTAAGTTCCGCACCTCTTTTAGTGTGTTACATTATTTATTTCAAAATTAAAATTCCTACCTACAAACGTGGAAAGCTCATACAAAAGTCGTTTAGATAGCTCTAATATTTTTTTTTGTGTTTCAAATATGGAGGCATAATTTTATAAATAGAGCGCGCATTGTACCAATGGGCTCAGGCAAGCGTGCCCAATAAAAATACCTCCCCTCCCTTCCCCGCTGCATACACCTTTCGATGGTCGCTGGTCAAATGTGCAATGGGGCGTTGCGCAAATATGTACACATAAATATTTTGCGTGCGATGCATTAAAATTTATGCAAAAATACAAATTGCCTCCGCTGTCGAATGAGAATCTGGCATTAAAATTGTAAAAGGGACTTTAAGTTGGTCAATAGACCATGGACAATTAAATGCATATCTCTGGTAGACATTATATATTCACAAATGTCACAAGTTTTTAATCGACCAACATAAAAATCAGAATGTAATAAGATTAAAATAATGACAACTGACACAATGACACTTTGTGACAATCAACCATGCAAAGCAGCCTTATCCCTAAAATAATTCATCTCCAACCCAATCCTTACCAAACCGATGCTTTTTATGCGCTGAAATTTTGAATCCATGAATTTTAATTGATATTTTAATGATTCATTTTATAATTTCTGGTGTTCATTTCAAATGCGAATTAACCTAATCGCCTTCTGCCTTCTCTCAACTTTTCGCACCATTTAAATCAAGCTTCAATATTGAAATTTCGATATAGCCATGTCCGTATGTAGTTTGTATGTAGGTTCATCTATATAATGGCCAAATAAAGATTGTTTTAGAATATTGCCACACCCGTTCCGCCCCCGAAAATTAAAAACCACATTTACAAGTCGATTTACAAGAGCAAAAAACGCACAGTATACGGCTATTCCAAATTTCGAAAGTATGATCACCTAGATCTCAATGTCTATAAAAGCTAGAGACCCCAAACTTGGTAAGTAGGTTCACTTAAATCTTGCCATGATCAAGTTCGTTTTAGAATTTTGCCACGCCTCAACAAAGTTTTAATGTTGAATTACGAAAGCACCTTTTATGGTAGCGATATGATTTTTGGCACATATGATAGACTTTACAGTCGAATCCTGTCCTGAAAGTTTTATCCGGATCGGATAATAAACGAACAGTATACGGCTGCGAAATTTCGATCTCAGAAAGCTTGAGACACCAAACTTTGGTTGAAGTGGACTGTTGATATGGACAGTATGAAATGTCAGGATTATTCCAAAAAATTATCTTGAGTGAGCAAAAATCAAATCAAATTGCAAAAAGGAGACTTTAATCCTGATAATGTTTATTTAAAAGCCGTTCTTTCAAAGCCGCCTTTAACGAATCTATATTCGGGATAGTTACAGATTGCTGCAGGAACTCGTTTTCATTGTTTGCCGGAGGATTGCTTTTATTAATTTGTTTTTTATTAATTCGTGGCAGTATCATGTCTAACCCTAGATGGTCTGTTACAAACTATTCGGAATTTGCCTAGAATTTCGTTTGTGATTCATTCACAACTATATGATCACTTTGTATCAAATATAATTACAAATATAATTACATGTTCCTCAATTACCTTCAGCGCATAAATGAAAACTGGCCTTGTTACTGCCGAATAAAACTTATATTCCGATTTTCTTGTGCCAGAGTTTTCTTCCGTGGACAACGTACTTATGGCTCTCACAATTTCAGAAAAGTATTCAAAAATTGTTCTAATAGCCTTATACTTTTCTGATTATTAAGTCCCACAGAGTTTTTACCTAATAAAAACAATCAACATGTCCGTCCGCCTATATGTGCAACAGATCTTTGAGAATATATACCATATTCTTTAATGTACACTATTTGAGCAGTGTTTTCGTTAAGTTAAAGTGTCTTGAATGCTATTCATTCCCGTTTTAAGTTCAGTCAGTAGCAGTGACACTTTATTTTTCATTTATTTTCTATTTTTGAATATAAAATAATGTATATAATCGGATAAAGCTCGAAAATCTCTTGGTAAACTACTCCCGACAAGAAATAAAGATAATTTTTAAAGTTATCATAATTATTTTAAAATGTAAGACATAAAATAAAATAAACTGGAATTATAGGGTTGTGTGTTGTCAATATAGAATTTATTAAATGACCGAATTTGAATTTAAAAATTACTTAAAACCACGTTGTAATAGAGATCAAATATTTGACATAGAACACGTCAGCATAATACACAATAAATAATGGTATTGTTTGACTAATAAAGAAATAAACGATAAAGAGGGAAATCTGTAGTGAGAGGAGGAAATTGTAAAAGCTGTAGAGATGTATACTGTCAAAGCGAACGCATAATTGATTGCATTATATTAACATAAAACAAACAAAGTAATTTTAAATTAAACTGCAAAGGATAAACATTGAAATAAACACGACACTGTTTTTGATATTTGATGGATTTTAAATCGAATTGTGCATTGAGCTGCAAATACGCTGGAAAACTAAGATAAGTGTACTAATAATAATCACAAATTAAACAATGAAATCAGTTTCTAAGCTCACCCACTGCTCTCCATTCCCCTTACTAATTTAAAAGAACACATCTATGAATACGACATAAATTTATAAAATATAAATATTTTATGATTTTTAGCACGTCATCTATCATCTTTCATGTTGATTTTTTCAATTGTGTTTCCAGAGATTTCAACTAACTCATTTCATTCATTTATCTTAACTATTTCCTTTAATATGCATTACCGCAGCTTCTTATGCACTAAATAGGGATGTATGTTATATTTGTGCTCACTTTTCAATTTTTATTGATTTTTATTAAATGATTATTTTGCTAATAAAACTGATACAGACTTATTTTTTACAGAAAAAACGAGAGTTTTTATCTACGGAAATATTTGGCTTTATCAGCAGCGTTTTTATCTAAACTATTATTGCTGTGTACTGTAATACATATGGTTGACAAAAGGTTATTTAAATGCCGAATGGATTAATTTACAGATTTTTAATGAGGGAATATTTGTTTATTTTCAAATGTGTAATAGTTTTTTCAGATAAATGCGAGCCATGCGGTAGTCTGTAGCAAAATATAGCAATGAGAAGAATAACCAAATTATTTAGAACGACAAATTATAGGACATCGATATTGCAATATAAGGGAGTTTACGTCAATGGGTGACAAGATTGAAGGACAATAAAAGAGACAATTGATTAAACAGAAACGATACAAGTGCTACTGCTCTTCTGAATATCTTAGAAAAATAAATCTAAGGATGGAATTTCTGATATCAAATGTTGCTTGGGCTATTTAGTATTATTATCCATTAGAACACTAATCAATAAATTAAAATGAAATGAATTCATGGTTGCCGAGCAGTTTGACTGTTTGTTCTTTTAAAAACCCACCCATAAATATACATAGTTGTTATATGTACTGTATATAGTTGATTATTCGTTTTTATCTTCCTGGTTTGATTTTATTGATATGTCCTGGAAAACGGTGTAACATTTGCAGTTACGCTTTAATCTTTATCATTTTATTTATAGAGAGATCCAGGGATCTTGATTTAAACTGTGTATGATCCTGAATATTAAAGAATTTTAAAACCTTTATTTATATTTCAGTTGCTAAATAACTTGCAAAAACTCTCTCAGCTGCATAGCGGAACTTCTCTCGGAGTTGTATCTGATCCTGACCGCCACCGATTAGCACATGTAAGCAGCGAAGTGGAGTTTGATACTCTGTAAGCAGATCGTAATCTTTTTCGCAGTTAATATAAGATATGATGACCATTAAGTGCACTTTTTCATCATTTATGTCTATAAATGTAAGGTTTTTTCCTTTATTGTTTTTTCCCTTCCTTGACCAAGCTTAGAGTTTTAAATAATTTTTCTGAGACAGCTTTAAGGCATATTCACTCGTACCTGAACAACAGACGGCAATCAGTTGTTATAAATCGATATAATAAAACTATGTCACAATAAAATGAGGAAACCGTAGGGACGCTTACTGTTTTCTATTTATAATAATGATTTATCAACTGTGCTGTCTAATTGTGAAGTATATATGTATGTATGAATATGGTGTCCCTTGTCTCAAATATTTCATTTTGTTAAGTCATGTAACAACAACCTATAGCATGTCTCTGAGTGGGCAATAAAAGGGTCTCAGTTTAAATCCACCCAAATGTAAATGTCTTGTTATTTATTGGAAGTATTACCTAACTGAACACTTGAAGGCAATGAAATTTAGTATGTTTTAAGAGCTGAAAATTTGGACATCACAATATGGACTGACCAAAACAATAAAGCTGTTGGAAAGACGTTTTGTGTATTTCAAAAATTGTCAACAACTCAGCAGTACCTTCCGACATGAATTCGTCGTATGGTAGCAAAAGCTTGTGTAACGTCTGTATTATTTTAATATTCTTCATAAATTTGGTAAATGTGATTGAGTTATTGTGTTTAGTAGAATAACTCGCAATGTGTATAACTTTTGAAAGACGATATGATCGTTTTATATGTTATGCAAAATGCATTTTATTCACCAATCAATCTGGTTATCTGTATGACATGATATAATTATTGTCTTAAAACTAGCGTTAGGAATCATTGAAATTAATAGGTTAAAATAAATGAAATTAAATTATTGCAATCAATGTGACTCCAAGATAATATAAGATCATAAAGCAACAAAAATGCTAAGAATCACGAGATTATGACAATCCACTAAGAAAACCACTTAGTGCCGAACTTGTTTTTACTCACTTAGAAGCAGAAAAACGCACCACATCTAGTGGCAAAATCATATGTGTTGTATGCATATAATAATTTTTGTCATTAAGGTCAGCGTTTGCAAAACAGCTAAATCCTTTCTTTAATGATACTTAAATTTCATTTATTTATCTTACGTGAACACGAAACAGTTTTTATGCAAAAGCTAAATGAAGCAATTTCGTGTAGAGTTTACTGTGAAAATACGTCAGTGAATTGGGCATGCACCTGAGTTACATGTAACAACATTGTGGTGGGCAACACGGAGTGCGACTGCAGCTAAGACGACATGGAACATGTGCCGCTTGCATGGAGGACACTCTGAAGTCGACTCAATAGGACTAACAAACATATAGTATATATGAAGTTGATGGGATGTTCTAGAGACTTAGACAACAGCTGCTGCTAAAAGCACGTGGCCAGCCAAGTAGGAGTTAAGATTTTATTTGGGGCTTAGGCTGTTCGTCGACATGCAAAAGCATTTGACACTTTTTGGACACTTTTACAGAGTCTTGAGATTTATTTTGGCCAGAAATAAAAATGAGATATACGAGTTAAGGCCAAAGTATGTTAGAGAGAAGAGTGTAGGAAGGCGTAGTTAGGTGTAAGCAGATAAAGGCAAACAAAACTCTAGCTGCACTTGCAGTTTTGGCCAGCTCAAAGGAACTTCCCACTTTTACGCTCTCTTCCTTTCTTGTGCGAGAACTTTAAATTACAAATTCAACACACTTGTCATGCGATTCGGAGGAAAGCGAATGCCAATGCCAAAAGAATTTGCATTTACCAAAAAAAAGAAAAATTGCCTTACAATTTTGCGCAAATAATTTGAATGTGCATATGACACAACGTTCCATACAAAGGCAAAAAAAATAAAATGCAAGTTCTCAAAATATCTTTAGAATTGTTGTCTCTCTTTTGTGAGCATGCAGGAATTTATATAATTAAATAAAATTCGCACTCGAACGAATCAAAAGAATGGTATGAAGAGGAAAGAGTAAACTAAGAAATTATATAAAGATACAGGAGGGAGAGTAGTTTACTGGTTGCATTTTTGAACAAGCTATATGCAATACTTTCTTCCAGTCTGATAAATAAACATGTTGACATTTCTTTTATTATTTATGCTTAATGAAAGATTGCAAGTTGCGTTGCGCCTTGCCTGGTTCGCTGTTGCTGCTATTAATTACCAAGCTCATCCAAAGTAATTCTAAAGGAAAATTAGTTTAAGCAGGCGCAGCTAGCGTTTGGAAAGATGGCTGAATGGGAGCTGTTGCTGCCTCAGCCGCTTCAATTATTATGCAATTACGGGTGTGATGACGCTCAAGCTGCAGCTTGGGTGAGGAAGTCGGGCAATCGGCGTCGGCGTCGGCGTCGGCGCCGGTTTGCAGGAGGATGACTACATAAAACTGTTACCTAAGCAACCTGCTGCACAAAGTTATAGGGAGGTCCTGGGAGCAGGAAGCCAATTTAGTGGCGTTGGCGGTGGGTACAACAACTAGAACATGAATATACAGGGGGAAGGGCCAACAAAGGCAAATCGTCGGCATCGCCTTTTGTCTTCTTTACGCGTCGGTGGCGGCTGTGTAATATTTTTCTTTCATTGCTCGACTTGCCGCTTTCCGCTTGCTGCAAGAAAGAAAAGCTCATAAAACTTTTTCAATTTCACTTTAATTTCGCTCGCTGCATGGCATAGGCACTTTTTTTTATCTAGTAACAAAGACATTTGACGGGGGATCTGTGTGTAGGCATTTTAGTTGTACAAGTATGAAAATTGAATTATGTAGGTATATTTCGTTACTGGGTATTTGAGATATATGTATATACATAAGTATAAGTCTGGCAATTGTGTCTGTGTGAAGCAAAGATTTCGACACAAATTCTTGCCCGTCCCTTCGGCTAATGACAATCGAATTAGCCGCTTTTCCAGGCATCAAAAACTTTTTCCATTACGCGTGAAAATTTCCCTAACGCGTCACTTATCCTGTTCCATTTTTCGTTTTTCACATTTTTGCACTTAGCAAATTTGTTTTATTGTGTAGTTTGGCATAAATGGAAGTTTCCTGAATTTGCCAAAATAAACTTGAACACGCACTTGACCACGTCTCTGTTACTCTCCCTATTTCTTCACTCACCTTAAATCGTTATGTATGTTAAGCTTAATCAAAATGTTTCCTCCTAATTGATGTTTCTTGTTGTCGGTTTAGTTTCATGTTTATAATACCGCACTACATACTCTTAAGTTGCTTTCAACTCCTCATTGAAGCTGTGCCTAATTTAATATATACACCATATTACGTATGCGCTGTGTGTATATATTTTGTACACAAGCGATGCACAGTGTGTCTTTGGGGAAGACTCTTTACAATGGCTTATGTGCAACAATTTCCAAAACTGATCCAAAGGTAATGTTGCTTTTGTTGTGGGCTGTTGGTTTTTCTCAAGATCAATAGAGTAAGATTAATCAGTTTTTTATACCTATCAGTATTTCCAAGTATTAGCTTATCAATAAAATGTTCCGAGCAAGTTAAAGTTTAGCAGTGGCATCCCTATATGGTAACTGATTTCAAGCAGATGTCTCAGTGGTCACAGCGTCCCCAAGTCTCAAATATTGTCAATCATGTCAGTGCAGGAAACTGCTTTGATTATTTAAGTATTAAGTCGATGGAGATTAAGCACATGAAAAAGGAGCAAAGGGCAAGGAGAACGGATGAACAGCACAACGTCATCGCATCATAAACATGAATAATTGCGTTGCTTAACGCTCGGTGAAAGCTCAAGAGAGCTGCTCTGTTCATTCGTGTGCAACGTTCTACGGAATAGTGTAAGGGATGAGGAGATCCTATAGACAGGGGGATGGCAGGTTATACAGTTGAGTACATGAAAAGTAGCTTAGCATTAGATAGTACGACATGCGACACTTGTCGGCGCACTTAAAGCCATTGACAGCCATCGAATGCAGCGCACAGTGGACCTTTTTTAATATAATTTTTTTTAAATAATTCCAATATTTTCCAATTTATCTATAACTAATAAATATCTAAAGCTTATAGTGCTTTTAGAACAATTTTTTGGTTTTATTTTTAATAAGCTGTAAACTACTAAAGTTTTTTATGTTTGGTATCAGTATTTATAAGAGATTTTTAGTAAAATTTTATAATTTACGAGACTAAAATTAAATATTTTTTATTAGTATAATAATTACTTTGTGATGTTAAGTGAACAGCATGGAAAATGAAAAAAAAGTTTAGAATAACATACTTTTCTCATTCACTTTAGGTAATTAAATTCATCTCGGTAAATTGAAAATTAATTTTTCTTAAATTTTTTAAGCATTTCAAGTAAATGAAATTTATTTAAGAAAAAATCATTTGTTTTGTAATTAAAAAACCATGTTATTTTCCCAGATCATTTGAAAATTTATTGATAAAATTGTTTATTAATCCGACGTTAATTTTCCGAAAGGACCATTGTAAAACACAAAGACTCACTTAACAGATCCCGTCATCAATTTTGAATACTAAAGTAGGTGTTACCTTAGTTAAAACAAGAAGGACTTCATTTCATTCAAGAGGGCTTGTTTTGACAAATTACATTTCTTTATTCCGCAATTCTTATATATGATAACCCTTCTTTCTATACAATATTATTATACATATATATTTCATGATGTTGGAACTGTTTATTTAATCTAATTGTTAAAATTTTTTGTAGAGATATATAACATAGTCATATTAAAATAAGTAGAAATTTTTGTACACAAAATAGAAATATTACAAAATAGGAATATAGCGCAAGCTAACTTTAATGTTCCAGAGTTTGGATACCCTTGAAAAGCCCCGCATAAGTCCTCCGATTTTTTACATGTACTGAGTGCAGCAAAAACACGGACATGTACCAAGTTTCATCAAGATAGCTTCAAAGCTGAGAAACTAGTTTGCATAGAAACAGACAGACGAACAGACATATAATGAATATATGTATATTATAATTGTAGTTAATAATTATTAATATATAATTTCAATTTTGTTAAACTGATTGTTTTTGAATTGTTTCTGTGTCTAATATTTAAGCTTGTGGTGGTTTTTTTGAGACATTACGTAAACATAATTTGTAAGGAAGGATGACAGATCTCAAAAAACAAAAAAGTTTTCAATACTTTTTTGACTGATTGATCAGATACACCAACAAGCAGACGGAATATAATACAAATAGCAATTTAAATACCATCAAGCTCAAAAAAAAAATAAATAAGCTACGGTAGAGCAATCTCGTTAGTAGGAGACCCTGTACTTTCTGAGTGCTAAGCGTTCACTTTAGATTGTTTAATCTAGAAATTTCAACAGATGGCGTCACTACCAAGATATAAGTTGATAAACACAGAGGTCGCTAACGTCTCTTCCATTTCCTTTTGCCTGTAACATTGTAAGTTGAATAGTTTTCGTGTTTATTATCCGATTGGAATGAAATTTTCAGGATAGGTTCGGACCATAGTGTGTATAATATACATATTCACCAAAAATCAAGGTGCTGGTATTAAAGGTGCTCCAGTAGTTGGACTTCGAAATTTCGGGTTACGGGAGCGGAGGAAGGCGTTGGAAAATTCTAAAACAAACTTGATCTGGACCAGATATATGTAACACTGCTCATTAGATTTCCTCGGCGGGGCATTGTAATAATGCGATTTAGTGCCAAATGTGTGCTGCATTTTGTTTCAAAATTTTCAAGTTCTAACCATTAAAGGGCTTATGAACTTAAATACACCTAATACGTATTGCTAAGCTTTGAAATGTTACTTGTGGGTGGTTGGATGACTTAAAACAAGGAATCATGACAAAGTTATTTCAACAACAAGAAGACAATGCACAAAGTTCGGTTTCCCAACGAGTTTTTATCACAAATTTCAACAGTCGGAGATTGGTCAACAACTAATAAAACTTTGTGCGGCATTCAACGAATGGAGAGCATGAACTCTGATGATTTTTGGCCGTATACCTGTCCCGGCAAAAAAAGCGTATATAAATATTTAAAAAGTTGAAAAATGCTGTAGCATCAGATAGATGGATAGATGTGTGTGCAGAGAAAAGTGAGCTGAAAAATAATACAAACTAATTGCTGGAAATAAAGTTTGTCGTTCAAAGTACGTTCGCTACGAGTTCCATTCAACTTTTTACACTTTCATTTACTTTTTTACATCACATCCAAAAGTTGTGCAAATTGTGTGGAATTTTTAAATTTTTCTACGTTTTTGCAGCATGAATTGCTCTCAATTTTTTTTATGTCCAAATTGGATTTCTTGTGCGGAACTCTGCACTCAATTTTGGTTTGGATTATCGCTGATGTGCAATAAAATGAAATGTGCTAAAAACTTTTTAACTGGACAAAGTCGTTGCCATGGAGTTTAGCGTGATATACATTTTTTTTTAAAATAAGCCAAAATCGAAATACTGTTACAATTCATTCCATCAAATTTATATAGTTTTCTGTTTATCTGCATATAAATTATTCATACCTAGAAATAAATAAATAGTTTCCCTATAACAAATAGTCTGTAAACGGTCAATACAATCAGTCCTGAATAAAATTTTTACGTCTAACTACCTTTTAACCTACAAACTGTTCTAGTCTGCCCAATATGCATTTCAGTAAGGACACGAACAGATTGCATTGTATAATTTAGGGTATGTGGGCCACGTCAATTTATTTTAGCTCTGGAAGAATCTCACCTTAAATTAAGTTGCTTGTTTTGCAAATACTTTTATTAGCGAATAAAGCAATTTCAAACAGATTTGGCAACATAAATTACCAACTTTCAACGCGAAAGTTGGTTTCTTGGCGCCACGCCCATCTCAGCTACCATTAACCCAAGCCTCCCAAGCCCCTCACCTCCGACGCGTCGTCCCTGCATTTCATAGACTCAGTCTGTGACCTTTTTGGCAACATTAAATGTGATAATTTCTATTCTCAGAGAGCCACTTGCAAAGCTTTTATTATTTAATTTTCAAGCTTGTGCTCATAAATTAAACACAGCGTGTGGCAGCCATTCGCCCACTAAGAGCTACGCCCCCAATGACTGCTCTGCAATACTAACTAAATACAACACATGCAAAACTACCAATAAAAAGGATGGAAACTTTTGTTGAAATCAAATTGGCCCCTCAGCATCACTTCCCAGTTAGCCTTCAACTTGGTGTTCACATTTAAAGGGATTACTTGCCAAGTTCTCAGTTCCAAGTTCCTTGGCCCAATGCCTTCTATATGGTTCGTTGCTCCTTGGTTTGCTATTCCCCTATCTCATGTATGTAGAATGTGTAGCTCTATTGGATTTTCTGCATAGCTGAAAATCGCAACTAATAAAAATCACGCAAATCTTAAGCCAAGAAAATGGTTAGAAAGAGGCAAACGATGCTGCCAGCAATTTAGCCAAAATGTTTTTATTCAATTACGCATGTGAATTATGCAAGCTTTGCATATAGATGAAGCTCCTTACTCTAGACTCCACTCTCACTGTCACTCAGCTTCTTGGCATGAGACAAACATTTAGAGTAGACAAAAGCCATGCCCGCTTTTAACTTTCTATTCGTATCCTTTCCTTTTTAAAGTGTTCTTTTTTTCCTTCTATAAATTAAGCAGTTAAGTCTTGCACCATGCATGCGATGAAACAAGTAAAAAACATTAGATTTTATTGGTCGACTTGCATATACCCTGTATGTTGACTCAATTAAATTTTTTTTTTATTTCTAGTAAAGAATATAAGTCACTACTTCTCAATAATAGGAGTAAGAGAAATAATCAAAAATGTGCGAGCCTTAAATTTAGTAATATAAACTGAGGGGCTGTTTTTCAGTTAGTCTATAGATTCGGATCTTGGTCCAGTTCATTTCAAATCGAATAAACCTGGTTCCGAGGAGTTTGTGTTTGTGCATCGTGCCTCCTTAGCCGTATTTATATTTTTGGTACTGAGTATATAAAGAGAGTCGTCTGGGATGTATTCACTTATGCTTTAGCAAATTTGCATAATAAATCTATTTTCAATGGTTATCTTTTTTGTGAGTGTGCTGCTTTTTATCTATCGTTCGTTTTCGAAATGTGTATGTATCAATGGAAGCATTATACTAGGACTCAGTTCTTTTATGTAGTTGCCATCAGCATATTTGGTTAACAGCTGTGCAAGTGAGTATGTGTGTGTGAGGGTCTGTATATGTCAGAGTGTGTGTGTAGCCATATTTGTTTCGTATAAGCGCAGACATGTAGTAAGCCATATATCCAGCGTCTTAACTGTCTCTTAAAGCTCTCGTTATTGCCATTTATTTACGCTTCCATTTGCCAAGTCCGTCTACAATTTTTTCTTATTTTTTTTTTGACTGACTTTCGGGTTAAGTTTTTAAATTGCTTGTTAAAGGTTTAATAGAAGTCTTGCTCCCTCGCCAAGTAAACTCAACTTATATTTTATTTATAATATTTTTTACATTTCTGCAACTTTATTATTACTCAAATTTGTTGTATTAATTTGAAATGTTCATTTTAAATTTTATGTTAAACAGCGTTTTTATTTAAGTTTTACAATTGCTGTTTAAATTGTTCTATATGATTTTAAGTGTTCCAGTTTAATGCTTATTTCTTTTGCACATTTCTAATGCAATAAATATTAATTAATTTATGCTTTATATTTGTCTTTTTTTTCGCTTGTTCAATTATGCAGTACTTTATAAATATGCATACATACTTTCGGTTTTTGATTTTTCCTATATCTGTAATACGTTCGTTTTTTTTGTCGTCTTCTTTTTGTATTTGCTATATTTAGGCTAGTTTTACATCATTACAATTAACTACATATACGCATACACATAAGCTATATAGTTTTACATATTTATTTTGTTTTCTATAATTTGGTTTTACTGCGACTAAATACCTTTCTTTTTTCTCGATTTGTATATGTTTTGGTTTTCATTTGTTTATTTTTTATATAATTTACAATTAGTTTTCACATGCGTACAATTTAATTGTTGTCATTTTCGCACTGTTTCATTTTAATTATCTGCTTCATGGCTCTTTTTGCTTTGCTTTTCGTTTTTTGTTATTATTTTCATTTACATTTTTAATTACATTTTCGGCATTTGTTTGTAAATAGGTACTTAAAATTAATAACTGAACATTTTGTATAGTGTGTGCTTTCGCGCATATTTACTTCCATCTAATTGAATTTTTAACTATTTTTCTGTTCCCATACCCTGTACCAAATAAAAAAAAACAAATGAAGAGAAATTAAAACATTTACATTTTTAAGATATGCAGATGAAATTAGAGGTTGTGGAATTTAAAACTAATAGGACTGGCTTACTTCTGGCGTAGGTACAGGGTACATATGTAAGTGTTGGTTAAGAGCTTCGACTTTAAGGCATCTTATTAGTTAATGCTCATCATTAGTCCGTATTTAAATTGTTAATGTTTATGCAAATAATTAGTTAAGTTACTTACACAACATTGTGGCTGCGTTCTTACAACTAACAATATCATATCTGCTCTTATTTTGCTTTGATACCAACAAATTTGTTTTATTTTTTGCTATTGGAATTGGCTACAAAGGTTTCACACAGTTTTTGAGGAGAAAGGGGGCTTTATTTTAAGCTTAGTCGAAATTCAAAAAATTACAAAGGATATGGCGGAAACGTTCTGACCGCAAATAATATTTTGGTGTTTATTGAAAATACATATGTGGGTTGCTTTATTTGTTTATTATATATTATATAATTCTATTTGAGTCGATTGAGTTGTTGTTGTTGGTGAACAGCTTATAACGAATGCTTAATAGCTAGTATTATTTACAAACATATTGGTACACATACAATTTTAATTCAGTCTTTGGAAGAATAACATTTATATTTGTTTCATTTATACATAAATATTTCTTTTCGTACATATGTATGTATATATTTAAATTATTCAATATATTGTTATTATTTTCTAGAATCTTTGTAAAACATTTTTTGTATGTAGCTGCTGACCAATTACTCAAGTTGACTTCAATATTGGTCCTAGACAGAAAGAGATATACTAATAATGAATCTAAAATGATTTTCTAATGGAAACTAAAGCTAACTTCAGCTTACGAAGACTCGAATCCCTTGCAGAATTTGTTATTTGAAAGGTTGAAAGACTTAAAATTGACAAGCAGGCTGCAAAAGACAATAGGGCTAAGAGAGTTATCAACCCTTCATCGGATCGGAAGGTTCTGCATCAGGGTATGATTAAAAAAAAAATAGTAAAAACAGACAAATGCTTAGTTGTATGTTAAGTTTATTTTCGATTTATTTTTGTTTAATTATTTTTTGTTGAAAGACTCTTCAAACAACAACTAAACTTAACTACACATTTATATGTACAATACCATAAAATTGATGTTAAAAATCAAGCAACAAATTTTGCTCACCATTCACAGCAGACAGCAAAGTAAAGTGAAATATGAACATTCATTTTAACACAGTTGACTGACTAATTGCATTGCATACACACACTCGGAGTAGAAACACTTTGTAGACTGCGCGCTTTGAGATCTTGGCTTATAGATCACATTTAAAACGCACCGTCAATTAATGTCACACACGTAGCTCATCCATCAGCGGATGTTGCTGCTGTTGCGATTGTTGCTGTTGCTGCTGCTGCTGCTGTTGTTGCTGATGTTGCTGTTGTACATGCTGCTGCGTTGTGGTTGCCACAATAACTGGCACTGTGGGCGGCGTTGGCACTGGCATCAGCCCGCCTGCCGTGGTCAGCACAGTGGTCATACTTTGATTATGATGATTCTGCAAATGCTGCTGATGCGTCACGACATGTTGCTGCTGGGCGGGTGAATGTTGTTGCGCTTGGGCTGCCTGTGTTTGCTTCATGCAGCTCTTTTTGGTCAGCGTGCCACACTGATTCCCCAGCACCTGCAGCGCATGCGGTGGTGGCAACATGCCACCTCCCCCACCACCACCCCCACCTTGACCAACAGCATCTTGCATGGAGGACTTCATGTGCTTTGGAGGCGGCGGTGCACGATGTGGAATGTCGGCAAACTCCGGCGGAGGAAGCTGATGATGTTGCATTGCATGATGATGCGATAAAATGGTTGCCGGATCGCTTTTCGCATGTATAGTCAACGTTTCAAGATCACCGCATATATTGTTAGGCATCTGGCCATTCTCCTGTCTCTTTAACTTTGTCTGCGGGCGAGGTTCGCTCAGGCGCGTCTTATCCCTCTGATAGTAAACTCCCGCGAAGATCAGCACATTGAGTATCAGCAGAGAGCATCCGATGGCAATGGTCACACTCAACGCCGTCGAGTACGCAGCAAAACCATCGCTGTCCTGCGAAGCACTAGCAGCTCCTCCCGCATGTTCCGCATCCAGCATATCATCCGGATAGATTTTCCCTCCGCCGTAACGTGTGCCATTTCTTTGCAGCGATGACGAGGGCGAGCTAAGGTTGAGCAGAGAAAAGACCTGGTTCGTGAATATCGTAAAGTTGCCCATTGCTGCCGCATTGGCGCCTCTTGATGTGTACGATGGATTCAGTGGCTTCACTGAGGCATCACTGGCAATGTTGTTATCCAAATCATCATCGTCATGCAGCTGATGATGCGCAGCGGGCACATTGTCTCCACCTGGCTTGTGTAGATCGGGAATGAGATTCAACCAGAACGAGAGCCGATGTGCCCGATAATGGTTCTTCAATTTTGGTTTCGTGTCTATACAGGGAAGATCAAGTTAATATCACTTGTTATTAAATTGTATTCAAGCTAATTAATTTAATATTACTGAAAAATGTAGGAATTTAATTAAATAGATAAAAGCAGATATTAATAAAGCGGACAATAACAACCATTCTTTCAGATACTTAAAATGAATAACCTTCCTCTATTTTAAAATATCATGGTAAACAGAAGAAACACACTTTGTGCCTTGTTTCGTTGTAAAGATTAGTATTATTAATAGCACTAGTTCATTTTTAGAGCGAATGCTCAACTAAAATTTCGATCTGACTTAACTTATAATTAAGTACTTAAGTTTTATTCGAAAACGAAATCGGCGTGCCGAAGTTGTAAATGTGAAGAACATAAATAACTCAAAAGCAAGACTGCAAACCTCAAAATTTGGGAGGAGGTTAGTTTTGGTGGTCCGAACTGAACGGAGCTCCTGAAACAAAGGTTAGGTTGCGAGCCTTGGTTCAATGCTTTAAATTGTTATTGATTTTATTATTGCTTTTTTTTTGCTAGTTGCCTATTATATAAGCTGTTTTCATATTTACGTGTCTATTACTTAAACCCAATTCTAAAAGTTAAAAACGAAATTGTGTATTTTAATTTAATCAAAAATATGTTTATATCCATAAAATTTATATTTAACTTAAAAATAGTTATGTTTTTATTATACACAGTGGGTAAGTAAGTATATAACATGCAGAAGGAGGCGTGGCAGACCCCATAAAGTATATATATTCTTGATCAGGGCGACAAGCTGAGTCGATATAGCCATGTCCGTTTGTCCGTCAATCCGTCTGTCCGTCCGTATTAACGAAAGGATCTCAGAGATGGTAAGACCTAAAAGCACCAAATTTGGTGTGAAGACTTCTTATATTTGCACGCAGGTCAAGTTTATTTCAAATTTTGGATACCACGCCCCTTTGCCCACAAAGTAAAAAAAATGCATATCACTGGCAATTATCAAGCTGGACACTTAAGCTTCGGCATGAACAATACTTGAATAAATATGGATGCATTGTGAAAATCAAGATGCGATAATAAACACGGGAGATATCCGCAATTATTTAATTCTTTAATTTAATGTGTTGTTGTTGTTGTTGTGAGTTTTCGCCCTCTCTCCCTCTCTCTTTCAAGTAAAGTAGTAGAGATGCCACGTACGCAGACGGGAGATCGTGGTTCGAATCCCAGTAAAGGCATGTTTAAGTTCTTTAATTTTTTTTTTAAGTTTTGTTAAAAATTTAAAAATTTTTTTTTTTATGCTTCGAAGATAATTTGTGTGGCGCTTACTACTTACTACCCCAGGGTATGCTACTGTTGGGATCTCCCGACTGAATGATATATTTTTTCTTATTAGTTTATTGTTTTTATTAATTTTAAATTATTTAAAGCTGAAGTAATAGACACAGCTGTGCTTAACCAATTAGTAACAGTTGAATTGAACAGAGCAGGCAAGGCAAATAAGTTATCGAAATATCACTAATGTCATATCACCCTGTGATTGTATGGGTTCGGTTCGTTGTTCGTTTCGGGTAGTTCTAAGAACCCGACCCGAACCGGTCCTTCGGTCCTGGTTTGCAGCCTTGCTCAAAAGATTTCAGTAGTTGACTAATAGTTAGTTCAACTAACAACTCTTACAACTACAACTTAATTGATTTTAATTAAATAGTGAATTTGTAAACTTACCAAAATTTAAATATTTCTTGTGCACACTCTCATAGGCCGTCCACTCTATGGTCTTATACCGACTACGCTCCTGTCGACTGCCGTGTTCCGTTTCCATTTGTTCGTTCGGATTGCTGAATATTTAAGTAAATTGTGGAAAGCAAGCGGAAATTGTGGAAATGCGTTGGGGTGACTGTGGGGGTTGTTGGGGTCGACTGACCGCAGACCCAATCGACACTTACCCGGTGCGCACAAAGTTGGACCAGTAAAACATTACAACTTCCGATAGACTGATTTCGGTTTTCGTATAGTTTCGAGTAAAATGATTCAAACCACCGACTAGTGGTGCACCAAAGATGTATGGTAAATCTTCGCCATGTATGCAACCTTGACGCTGTGAAAATAATCAGATGAGAATAAATAGTTTAAATAAATGCTGAATTAATTTTCTAATACAAAATTTGAATTGCTCAACATACCTGTGGATAGTCACCGAACCGCGTCTGATAATCAAAGACATAGAGATACGAGTTTCGATGATCCGCTGAATGCAAATCTACAGTCTGGGCCGCCGGGGCAACAACCTGAGCATCGCTTAGAGCCTCCAGAGTTTCATCCCTGCCAATAGAAAATAAACATAGAATGTGATGGATACACATATATGTAGATAACATATATACGGGCAGAAAACGTAAAATGTGAAAAAAATCAAAAAACAATTTTTGTATTGCAATTTTCCGGCTATTTGCCCCATCGAGTTGCGCTGAAGTGTGCCACTAACAAGCCACTTTGAATGCCACTTTAGGTGCACTCGTCGCAAGTGTTTACCTGTCCCCTCCAACCCGCCAGCTGCCCTCGAGTGTGCTCATCGTTTGCTAAGCCTATTTTAGGGAAATATTCTTTATGCGACTGATTTGCAGCATTTGCTTTTTATTTAGTGCTCGATTTTCTCAGAGTTGCTTTAAGTTTATATATTTTTATTTTCTTTATGCATTTCAAATGCACCAGAGCAAAATTTGAATAAAAACCATTTGTCGCATTTGCATACGTATCTACCAGACTGCAGAGCGGTGGCAATAAAAAGTCCAGCATTTTGTTTCACATTATTTCATACACTCACATATA
This sequence comes from Drosophila putrida, assembly GCA_037043535.1. NCBI lineage: Eukaryota > Metazoa > Arthropoda > Insecta > Diptera > Drosophilidae > Drosophila > Drosophila putrida. The sequence continues at coordinate 3,951,126 of JBAMBI010000471.1, forward strand.
GATATAAAACATAAATATTATTCTTTGTCAGTGACAACAACTTTTGTTTTTGCACAGAGCGCATTTTAAAATACAGTCAAAGTTCCATAAATGTAAGATAGTTTATATGTATAGCGAACTACATAAGTTTGCATTTTCAAAGTACAATTCCCAGTTCAATGCAAATTTATTGCACAGCCAATCATGTATTTTTAAATAAATTATAGTCTCCGTCTGCTAGAAACAAACTACAATATATTTATAACTAAACTGAACTTAATAAGTGCTGAGGATCCGTAAAGCCTGATACCTTTTATTATTTTTTGCCTATTCAATTGGTTGGTTTAAAGTTTAAAGAATATACAAAGTTTTAAGATTGGCATCGAAAAGTGGCATAACAATATTGAACTGAACTTTAAACATTTTCAAAGATTATAATCACTAGCTTTTTGTTTCATCGAGACTTTAGACTAAGGTCTTGCAACCCAAGCCTACAATCTCAATAGTGTTTTCCGTGACATTTTAATAATTTTACGTTCAAATCTCATAATTATTTATATATAGGACATCTGTATATTTTTTTTTAGTATTTTACTTAATTAAATTGAAATCTTCAGTTTATAATATTCAAAACCTGGACTCGCGTTTTGAATATGAAAAATAAAGTTAAAGCTGCTTGTATTGTATTTATTTTAAATTTATTTGTCGTTAAGTTTAAAATTCAGCTGCAGCCTTGCAAAGAGCGAGTAAGGACTTGCTACATAGATCAAGCGTGAATCGTTTACTGCTTCATTTCAGTCAACTTAACGCACGTTTGCACAAGACAACAACCTTTGCATAACTCGCCTGCTGAATGCGACTGAGTATTGAGAAATGAGAAATATGATGTATACGTAGTGACGTGGGCGCAGAAACGGAAATCAATTTCTTATTGCAAGCTCAAATTGTATTCTGATCAAATTATACATTCAATAAATTTTCTCGTGCGTGTATTCAAAAATTCAGCGAATGAACAAATAAAATGCCCTGAAAATGCAATACTATTTCAATGTGCATTTATTTGTTGATGCCTAGACGTAAATATAAATATTGATAAAAATCAAAAGCAAATCATTTATGACTGCAGATATGCAATTTTATATCACTTATGTGCCAGTTTGCCCGAAATGTATGTAGGTATTTATCTACGTATACATGAACGTGTAGGGCGGGTATTCGAATACATAAATTGAATTGAATATCGAACATTGAAAGTTGAGTATTGAGCATTGAGCTTTGTGCATTTCCCTTGGTCATTATTTATGAAGACTGACAGGCAGGCGGGCACAGGCATAAAAAATTGCATTTGCATTTCACTTGCCATAAGATTGAAATCAAGATTCATTTAAGCCGCTTTAATTGAAAACTTCTCTACCAACAGCTGAAGTATGTGTGTATATTTGTATGTATACATATTTATGTAGGCATAAGGTAAGCTAGGGAGAAGGGTAGGGCTGTAACAGCTCGCATTTAATTAAGAACGAAATATTTATTTGGCACAAACGCCTTCTCCATGGGGCTGGGGATATAACAATCGCAGCCGTGGGCCATTGGGTAACCTTGCCACAGGCAGCTCGTACAACAAACGCAATTACTCACCGGATATTAATTGGATGCTGCACCGGCCTCTCCCAGTCGGTGTATTCATTGACAATCGTTGCGAATATCTCGTTCAAATGAAATGTGTACGTGTTTCGTACGTAGGCCTTTAAAATTCTTGAGCGTCGATCCGCCTCGATGCCATATTGAACGTCCCCCGAATTGAAGCTGAAAAAGGCTTCGGCACGTGTCACGCCAGCCATCAGGTCATATCTGAAAATGAGCAAAGTGCGTAGATTCGTGAATATCTTCGTTATGAGATTCAAATTAAAACCGTGAGCCTCTAACCAGACCTTTAAGTAATGGTTTACCGGAATTCCCATTAAAATGTATTGGATAATTTGCCCTTGAATTGTTGTCGATCTTCGTAATTGATTAAACAATTTGTCAAAGAATTTGATTAAGTGATTCATCAGTTAAAAGTTTTTGCAAACATTTATCTCGCCATAAGTAAACCTCAGAAAATCTTCAAAAGTTCATCTCATTCATTTGCAGACAACTTTAGAAGCTGGCCAAAAACTCTTGATAAACATGAAGTTCGACAGACATGCTTCTACTTCAACTCCCAATTTTACTACAATTTTGCAGTTTGACCAAAAAGTATATTTGAGTTAGTTGCGGTACACTTCAACATCTGCTGGCAGTACTTAAAATTTACTTTTGCTTATTTGCTTGGATAAAGTTGTTACGGTTTTGTTTTTATTTTAGTATTTTGCTTAGCACAGAGGCATTTTATTTTGTCCAAATTTTATTTTCTAGCTCTTTGTGCCATGTATTTAATGGAATTCTTTAGAAAGTATCAACAGAACCTTCTGATGTGTGTTTTTGTATTAAAATTTCTGCATGTGTGTGCAACTTGTCTGAAAGCAAATTGCTTTTAAATCTACACAAAGAAATATTTATACTCCTTTGCAGACTGACTAATAGCCTCTTGAAAACTAGCACTCCAAAAAGTAATGCAAGATTGAGATACACTTGCACTAAGAGGTCAACAGTAGGCACACAAAAGGCAGGCATTAGCAACTAACACACCAAGTTAAATAGGTATCTAGGCGGACATAGCTCTTTGCTTACATCCGCATTTTTGCCCCTACTTTCCCTTCCCCTTACTTTTTTCATCTTTCTTTCTCTGCCTCTTAAGACTTTTGATAATTTTTAACTCATTTCTGTCTTTTGACATACTAGAAATTGTAAATTGTTCGATAGCCCACGAATTTTCATTGTTTCGATATGTTGTACGCTAGATGTAAGATTACTGTGGCAACGTAAAAAAATCAAAATGAAGATGTGCTACTTCAGTGAGCCACCTGAGATTTTAGTTTTGAATATAAAAGATAGTTTGATAAAATGCGTTTCTGATTACGATTTTCAAATCGTTTTTAACAAGCAAAAACTGACGCTCTTCGAAATGTTTCAACGTTACAATTCTTCACAATTTAGAAATATTTAAAACCATAGGTGATTTAAATATCAGAATTCCTAGAATTCAACAAGCTTTTGATGTTCATCTTTTTGCTTGAACTGATTGTGTATGTTTGCAGCAGAAGAAAAATAATTGAATGTAATTGACAATTTATTTACAATCCAATAATATATGCTTGCCTACTGCTAATATTAATATTTGCTCAATGTAATCAATTCAAACCAAATAACAACTCCTATAAAAAAAAATATATTTGTAGTTGTTATATGTACATTATTATTAATAATCAATGTGTATGTGCTCATTCTTACCATGTACAAAATAGTCCCTTAATTACAATTAAAAAGATTAAAATAAGCACTTAATTATTTAATGAGAGTCGTGAGTTTCACATTTTCCCGAATTAATTAGGTTTTCTCGTGCAACATAGTTGACAGCAAGTGAAATGGTAGAAAGTTTACTTATCACTATTTGATCAAACGAACATATAGTATGTATATTGAAAAGTTACTTTTCCAATGATGGTATCGTAATATGTATACCATATAACGAGAAATTTTAATGGATACAACATTTTAAAAAGAAATCAAAATTATTTATATGCCAAAAGTGCACAAATGTGCGCTTCCCGTAGTACGTTAAGAAAGGCTTATAAGTATGAGTAATACTCATGGAGTATGTTTTCCAACGTTATATAGTATATGTAAAACATATCTCTAGTATATTTGGCGGTAATGAAAGATATTGTAGCGTTAAGTTTGCCTTAGATTTGGATTCACCTGATGGATCTGCATCTTTTCACATTTTGGAGTTTTACTAGCCGACTTTTTCTCTTATTAAAAACTCGATTCGCTATTGATTAGTTTTGACATCGCATTTTGTTATTAGAGCGCCCAGTTATTTTGTTAGTGTTATATCAAAATTTAACCTAGTTTAAATGTTATCGATTGCATCGAAGTTGTGCGAAATGTACATCATTTATGAAATCGCAGCTAATTAGCTGTTAATAATATAAATTAACAATGCAAAATGACCCTGCATAAAGTGCATAAATCAAGTGACGGTGCCAAAACAATAAGCCACGCCCACAGGTCTCTCCTCCCCCCGAATGATTGGCCTTTTTGTGTTGTAATTGTATTGCAAAACGCACTCGCACATTTGCGTGGTTAATGTGCATAAATTAATAGGTAGCGAAAATGTGCGTGTGTGAGAGTTTGTGTGTAAATGTGTGTGTTTATGGTCAGCATGAAACATCAACTGGAAACTCAAAGCTTATCGTTACCTATGCTGTCGCCATTTTGAATGTTGAATGTTAAGATAAAATCTTTTTAGCAGCCAACAAAGCACGCAGAAGTCGTTGGCCAAAGTCGAAACTTTAAATTAATTACATTGCACACTTAAAGGGTCTCATTGCAGCTGTGTGCGTGTGTGCGCACATATGTGTATGTGTATGTGTTGAGGTAAAAATAATTAAGCATTACTGGGTAGAAGACTTGAACGAGTCGAGCCAAGCCAAAGCCGCAAAAAAACTTACCTTGACAACTTGTTAATGGCAGTTTTTCTCATTAATACTGCATTAATTAAAAACGCCAGCACACACGTGTTTGTGTGTAAGAGCGTGTGTGAGCGTGTGTGTTAATGGCGTCAAAAAACATGTCAGTTCACAAGTGCAAGTCGTCATCAGGAAGAACAGCAACAACAGCAGCGTCAACATGTTTGGCAAACGAAAATACAAAATCGCATTGAATTGGTATATATTTAATTTTAAAAAATTTCTTTATAATTATATATGTATATACACTTGGAGCAATGTTTCTATAGTATTCTTTTATAATACAAAATGTTCAACTTTATTATAATTATATTAAAGTACATAACCCTTATATGATTTTCCCGAATTAGTTTATTAATGTTAATAAATTATGAATTGATAGAACTAAGCAATAAACACAATATTAATAATACGTGTATTATAATAAAATAACAATAAATTAACTTAAATCTACATTCACTTAAATATCTTTATAAAATTTTAAAATTTAGGGTATTGTTTTATTCTTACTATTTTTTAAAATTTGTTTAAAATCACATAGTTTTAAATCTTAGTAAATTTAAGATACATTTACAAACAAATTTAAATCATTCCAAAAAAGAAACCAAGCTTTGTGTTTTCTTGTTAGTGCAATCATTACTTCAAGTGTATCATAAACTTAAGCATAAATTTGTCATATTGATGAGTGCAAGAATACTCACCAATATTCTCCAGCTGTCCGGGTGTGCCCCATCCACCAGCTGCAGCAATTCCCGCCTCACCGCCGAGTCCATTGCCAGCGGCAGTAGAGGCTTGAGCTTGAGCCTGGGCTGCAGGGGAGCCGGGAGGAGGTGGTACATAGTCACCACCATCGATGACAACACCATCGATGCTGGGCCCAAAGGCAAAACCGAATTCTGGCGGTCGTATTGGAACACTGAGCAGCTGCTCAAGAGTCTTTTCCCTCAAGCATTTCATTAGATGAGCATGTGGCAAGTCCGAGGCGCAGTTGACGTGATGCGCCACAATGGCCGCATACTTGGCTGGATTGCTGACCAAAGACCAGGGTGCCAGGCCTGATCCGGACATCAGCATGGCGCGATTAAAAAGAAGACCTGCGAACGACGACCTTGCGAATGATGACCAATTTGTATATGTATCATATTTTTCGCTTACCCTCTGGCACTGCCATGGATGATATTAAAAAGTGTACACAGGCCGCACCAGTGCCATGTCCTGCCAGCGTGATGCTATTCGCATCCCCGCCAAAGGCTGCAATGTTCTCCTTTAGCCAATGCAGAGCCGCTATGATGTCCATTAACCCGTAATTGGCAGGCAGCTTTGAATACCGATCCGTGTTGGCATTCAGAAAGCCTGAAAATAGTTGTGGTCGGCCATTTGGCACATAATTCATCAGCATTTTCTTGCGAATCGATTAGCCGTGTGGTAAAAAATTAAAATTTAAACGAGTCTGACGGCTTGACGGTCATCTAAAATGTCAGACACATACTCATTCGACACTTGTGAAAATTTGTACAGTCGCGCGTACAAATCATGATGTCAGCACTTCCGTTTCCGCAACAGCAATTGACGTGAGAGGAGTTGGCAGGGATAGGCAGTAGCAAATTAGGTCACACTAATTTTGTGTTCATTTTATTTGTACAGTGTGACCAATGTTCAAAGATCTACATTCGATTACTTGTTATATATTTCTAATACTTTAGTTCACTTCGTCTTGCAACATGTAAAGCTAATTTAGAACACACACTTTAAGCTAGCATATTACGAAATATAAGTAAATATTTTAAAAATTAAATTTAAGTTTCTTAAGAATATTAAGAAAATTTAATAAATATTTCTGAATAGTAGATTGACTACAAATATCTACAATCTTCAATTTAATTATTATATTTTTCAAGTTTTTAAATTTTCATATTCCACTATGCTAATTTATTTTCTAGATTCGGACAAAATTAGTTAGATTACGGAGTGGACAACGTTGTTGCAGCTGATGATGCCGTTGCCGTTGCTGCCACTGCTGATGTTGCTGCTGCTGCTGTCAACGGAAGTGCAACCGTGGACATTGCAGTAGCTTAAAAGTGATTCGAGCACGTTGGTAACATTTGGTTCATTCCATTGCACTTAGTCGCCGTATAAGCCAGCATAATAACTAGTTTTAGAATTTGTTGTGTCCAGAGCACTTACCAAGCACTCCAAGGCGATAATTTATGGTTACCACCAAAATTTGTCCATAGCTGGCAAGGACAGAGCCATCATAGGGGTTGCCACTATTCCACTCATATGATTCGCCATGCACAAATACCAGCACCGGATACTTGACCGGACCTGTCGACGATGAGGACGAGGTCGATGATGAGGAACTGCTGCTGCTGCCCGTGGAGCTTCCACTACCCGTTGCTTCCCGAGAACCCACTGAAAATAATATGATTAAAAGAGAAAAATACAATGGGTTTGTTGTCTATTAATGGGCAAGTTTTCAATTGCAGATAACTGCTGGCCAAATAAATTGCAATTCCTCAATTGATTTTGACCGCAAATAGAATAAAAAAATACATAAAATCGTCATGTGGTGCAGACAACTGTTAATAATAGTCGCTGCATTTTATGGTTATTGAGTTAAGCATATTTTAAATAGAATACTTGGTAATTTGCATTTAAATCTATGATATGAAGGTCTTCAATCCCAGCTAAAGGCATAGATAGACAGCCAACCCGCTGTCCATCAATCAATATTGAATTGATTGTCAACGATAGAGACCAAAAGGGTTGCTCCATTGTCTCAGATGGAGAGATAAGAATCTAGGTAAACAATGTCTTGTGCGGATTTGGCTGCCACAAAACGAAAGACAAATGAGCGTCTAAGCCCAAAATAGGCAAGTTACAGGAAAACGTCTTATTTCGAGTGCAAAGTCCGAGAAGAGGCTGAAGTGGCAAAGTCATCGATGGCTTAGCCCACTTTACTTTCAGCCCAGCAACCTGTAAGTTTAGCATATTCAAACAGTTCCGTTCTTTGGTTAGAATTTTGTTCAGTTAGGAAAGAGAGAACTTTTCAAGAAGTTCAAATGATTGTGAGGAAGAATAAAAGTGTTGGGTGAATGTGAGGATTAAAGCACTCAAAGTGAGCCTGGCATCAATTCTGCTTATATGCCAAATTTATACAGAGATTGCTTTTAAAGTTCGTGCACAGATTTAATTCAACTAAAAATACAAAATTGCAGTCAAAACGCATTCATCACATTTACAAAGATGTATCTGGTGGAAAGCGTTCCAGCATCTTCGCTAGATATGTACATATCGCAGTATTTGTATCTGTAGCTGAGTGCATGTATCTGCACGAGTCAGCCTTGCAACATGGGAGCCCGAACAAAAGCGCCAACAACAAAAATAAAAAAAGGAATATGAGCATGAATTCTCTGTGCCCATATATAAAACTGTTTATTTTTTCTCTTTTCTCTTTCTTTTCTTCCTCTTTTTTGAAAATATATATAGTATATACTGGAACAAAAGAACATGCTTCTCAAAGCGGAAAAAGAGTTGTGGTGGGTGAAAGGGAAAGACGAGGCGGAGGAGGAGGAGGAGGCAAGAGTTAGAAGTGGCAAAACGAGGACCATGCCCATAGAAGGCTGGCAAGGAAAGCGAGTTACTGTGTCACTGACTTTTATAAATAGCGCCAACAATGACACGAGCCACAGACAATGAATGCCACAAACCCAGCCTGCCACATCAAGTTGCTTAACCTACATGCAACTCTCTCCCTCTCTCCTTCTCCCCCTCTCTCTCTCTCTCTGTAACTGTTTCTTTGTTTTTTGCTCGTCACAGCATCATCTGCAGAGTGAAACCAATGTCAATATCTATTTTAGGTCACAACGCAGAGTCAGATTCACACCTCGCACGCTAATTCAATGAGTTTCATTCAGTCAGTTATTGCCATCTGCCAACTTAAAGACTTAGCTTAAGCCACAGCAACATCCACACCGTCATAGAGTCATAGAGGCCCACCAGCCTAACTTAAAGTCACAAAGTCCTAGTGCTAAAACAAAACTTTACTCATAAACCTAGTACACTTTCGGCTTCACTTTTTGCTAACACTCTATATAGTATGGCTATTAAAACGGGACTTATAGAACTTAATAAAGTTTTTGTTAAGTAATAAGAACAGAAATAAATGTCAAAATTAAAAAATCAAACGAATTTAAAAAGAAAATCACTATGATCTATATTATAAAGGTAATTTAGTAATATATTTATGCCAAATCTGAATACATTAACATATATTTATCTTTAATACATAGAGACATACATAAAGTAAAAAAAAAGATAAAAATCATAACCATAACACAAAAGGTCACCCCCATTCATCCCTTTATGTTGCACAATGATTAAAGTCCCACGCATTAAGGACGAAAGCTAATCACTTTAGATTTAATTTCTCCAAATACCTGTTTATGATTTTTATCAGGATGAGTTAGATAAACGACTAAATAAGTAGATTGATGTTACACCTTCGCATCGTAGATCGACAGTCAATGTTTTGGGTGTCCCCGTTTCACTCTTCCTATGTTTACTTACTTAATGAGGTTAATCATTTCAGCTTTTAGTTTAAATTTCAAATTATTTTATTAAATCATAATACTAATTTATAATTGCATCCCAAACGCTTTAACGCATGTGGCTGAAAGACATTCTGTTTTTCTTAAAATTTTTGAAAATGCATGAAAGATTTTGTTTGTTAGTTTATTGGATTACATAAGAAATTTTGTGCTACTGTTTCTTTTCAATGCTTTTTTAATTTATTTGTTATTAAGGTACAAAATATTATTATCGTATTGGCCAAACATAACTTCAGTTACGATAACACTTAACTCAGAATACATAGAAAAAGTTGTGGTGTTTCCCTACAAAAATGGACTTTGTTTGTGAAATTAGGACCGAGCTTCCATTATTTGGGGAAAATTAGTGAAAAGAACTTTAATAGAATTTAATATTGCTTAAAATTTTTCACTTCCATGTAAATAAATTTATTTTTCGCTTCTTAAATAAGGCGAGAAATTACGATAATTTGAGGGCAAAAGGCTTAGTAACCGCTCAACATGCAAACACCATTTAAAACTTGTCTTGTTCGCTTCTTTCTGACCCTCTCAGAACTAACGGAAGAAACCCTTAGCCCGAAAGCCTGGTAAAAAGTTTTGATGCCATTTCAACATGCCGGGCTGACAAGTATGGTGACGTCTGTGTACTCTTTGCATGTCGCTGCACCCGGGGGTGCTACTTACCAGAAAACTTTATGGCAGTTCTGAGAAGTCAGCTCATACACACACACACACACACACACATACACAAAACAAGAAAGTTGCAACGCCCATGTGTTGCCCCGCCCACGCAATGCGCATAAAGATGCGACAACTGTCTTCTATGTTGCCTAAAAACTTGTAAAATATTTTGTTGCCCCGCCAAGTTTGCCGCATAATTTCAGCAAATGTAAATATTTTGTACAAATAAATATAGATGGAGGTAGAGAGAGGAAGACAAACGAGAAGACAACAGCTAAATGACAAAAACTAATGCGACTTTCGGGGCCTGTTAATAACTTTAACATGTTTTAATTCACATGTACGCGTTTTGTTACTAAACTTGGCCCCCTCCAACCATTCAGAATGTTGAGCTGGGGTTCCGCTTATGAGATGTCACTTTTTTACAACGGTACAACAGCATAAATCGGTGAACACTGACTGTCAAAATGTATACACTCTCTGCCTGCCGTGGCAAGTTAAGTTTTGGATGCCTAAACTTGCACCCTTCTTGCCACCTGAGGGCATGTCTTTGCAGCAGTCAAGCTGTCGAGTTTTATGTTATTTTTGACTAGCATAAATTTAATCATACTTGTGACCTAAGCCAGCATGCTTATATACAAGCCAAATTTTGAAGTGGAAGTGGAAACAAGCAAAAAATAATAATGAAAATTTAAATTTATTGAGAAATTATTATCTTCTTTTTAAATAATTTGAAAATAAACTGCATTTTGTTGTTTGACTTCAGTATGCCATTTGATTCAGAGATACTATCCTTTGGTTTTTATTTGTAGTCTTATTGAATTTCGTTACATTCCTATCAAAATATTTTAAAATTAACCGCAGACTCTTGTCATTTATACTAACTTCAGTAAAAGACTTGATTTTGAGAAAATTTTATTTTGGTTTTAACACTAAATCCCTTTGAATTCTATCACAATCTGCTCAAGTGAGTCTAAAGTAAAGTTATAACATTTTATAATACCAGGACTCGATAGGATTTCCCTTGAGAGATTTATTTCAATAAATGTTTAGAAAATTTCCTTGACCATAAATTAAGATTGTATTCTTAAATATAATAAACAATGAAGAAAAAAATTCGAAGGCACAAATATACAAGCAAGTAATAGATTCACTGAAAACAGAGATATTTTCGGCCAAAACTGAAGTCAAGAAACGGGACAAATACAACATGTCAAAAATACGACAAAATACACAATATGTAATTTTGGTTGACTAACCTTAGAAAAAACAATTTGGTCCACTTGCAATTTGAATTTCAGCCTTTTTTGTATAAATTTCATCCTCCTAGCTCTTAGCGTAACGCGAGTTTCATATACACAAATGCAGATTTGTTTTACTTAAAATTTTGTATGATAGTAATTTATCAATTTCAATATTTTATTAGAAAACATTTTTACAAGGACTATTTTTCGTTCTACAGGTTGACTTTAAGTACACATTGAGCAAATATGTCGACTACACACACGAAAAAATAAGAGAAAGTATCAGAAGCATAAGAAAATACTTTTATTATCGATTTAATAAAATAAGAGTTTTCAGCGAGTCTCCTTTTAGTGTCTTCGATTTTAAGTTGAGTGTGCTTTTTTGGGAAACCTTCGTTTGAAATATATGGACTAAAATTTAAGATTGGGGTTGACACAGTTACGGTCACGGTAGAGTTTTTATTTTCCTTTGACTTTTGTAGTAAAGTTTAATCTTCTGGCTCATAGTCAGGATGGTAAAAGACAGACATTGACAGACATAAGAGGACAGACGAGGAAAGGCCGTCCTCGCTGTATAAAATGCATTTTCAGCTATGCTAGTTTATTACTTTCGTTTAAGTTTTTGCCCTTTTTAGTGCTGTTCGATTCGCTGGCTGCTTGTTTTCGATTTTTATCCTGTGAAAGTTTGAAAATTGTTTTTTTTATTTCTTGTTTTTAAAGTGCTTATTTAATCGAACAAATTTGTCCGATTTGGCTTTTGGAAGGAGAGCTTAACAAAAACATGTTTGGTCAAGTTTTCACTTCAAAATATTACACAAATAAATTTGACAACTTTCAGGGAGTTTTGTGATTGTCTAAACTGTTAAAGTCTTAAGTTAAACTATTCACTTAAATATGCAAATATATAAACAGAAATTTATAAATTCGAAAATACATTTATTACTATTAAAAAAATATTAGAAACACTGTAGTCCAAAGCTATCTTTTATTTGATCGGGCAATCAATTCCGAAATTATTCAACAAGCAATTTACTTCGGCGTGGTGCAAAAGGTAGAAGAATTGATTTCAGCTGTAAAACGTTCAAAGGTTGTGGTTTGTTTGTATTTTGTTTATAATTTGAGATTAAAATATTCAATTAATTTCCTTCATATTTATCTTTAAATAATAGAATGCGTTCTATTTACATTTAAGTCAGTTAGACTAGCTTTAGTCAAAGGCATTGCAAATAAAATTTTTTTGCCTAGTGCTTTTCTTATATTTACAAATTTGTGTTATCGTATGTATGTGTGAGAGTGTGTAGGTGAATGGACTGTTGAATGGTAAAAGTCATTGAAAGTTTCAATTTACTTACAACTTTTGAACAAATTTAATGCGAAAGTTTGCCTATGTCATATATAACATGAGTTTATTTAACTGAATATCCCTACGAATTTGCCAAAAAGTTTCAATGTTTGAATTGCTTTTAGTCGAGCCTTAACACTTTTGGTTAAAGCATTGTGAGTGGATAGCAGTTGAAGTTGATCTTGAGGGACCTAGGTCATACGTTAAAAGTAGGCTAATAAAAACATCGCCTTGATTCATAAATTCGTTAAATATATAAATAATATATATTATTTAAATATAAAAATTGTGATCAAAAGGTTCTAACGATTGAGTTCTAAATGAGCCATCTTCTAATCCGAAGTAATCTGAGTACAAATGTCAAGTTTGATAATATTAATAAGCTCAACACGCAAATTTTGCAACGTTTAATATATTGCACGTACTTATCATATATGCATATCAGCCGCAGGAAACAAACAAAATGTCAAAATGGCTCCCAAAGTATGAGAGAAAGAAGAAAAGAGGGAGCAGAAGAGAAAGAGAAAGAAGAACACAAAATTATGATTTCGTCATGCAAAATGTAGCTAAACAGCCATAAATAAAGGCACACAGACACTCTCATAAAAGAATAATGAGTGTTTTTCAGAGAGAGAAAGCCAATGAGAAAGGAAGAGAAAGAATTTTAGAGAATATGTGTGTGTGTTTGTGTGTGTGGGTGTATGAAGTTATCACGTGACTCCTTACGCACATTGCACGCCATAAATTACAAAGTACTTTACCCGCCAAACTCAATTTACATTTATGTATACCCACTCATACACACTACACAGACACTTCCATACACACACACACATACGCATTTGGTACACACGTACACTACGCTGATAACGCTAAAGTCACTGAGAAAAAGGGAGCTCTCTCTCTCTACACACACATAGAGAAATATTGTGCTTGAAAGAGAGAGGCAGTCGCTTGGTAAAGCTAACGTAAACCAAAAAATTGTTGCATTAAATTAGACGCACAAATACTTTACGACGCGTCACTTGCCCCTCTTGCCTCGTGCCACATTTAAATGCCGATAAATCATTAAAAAAAAATAATAATTATAAAGGGAAGAGAAAAACATTAAAACGACCCGCAAATGGCAACTGCCAAGAGCAAGGCAGAGTGGAAATGGAAAATGATTCAAAACTTTTTTTTGGGTCCCTTTGGTTCTTCTTGGCTGATGCTCTTGCACTTTTATAACCTACAAAATAAGATTTTTATTGCTGTGCCCTCAGCGCTGACTCGCACTTCATAAAAATGTAAAATATTATGATGACTAACCGACACGTACTCAACATATTGCCAAAACCTTCCTTTGGGCGTCAACTCTATGAAATGTGCGTTTCTCACAACGACGACTTTTGCTATTGGCAAAAATCATCAAGTCTGTGGCTCGAAGACCTTTAAAATATATATACATATATGATTTCGTTATTTCGCAAGCTTATTTTATGATGACTGTGGCACAAACGATGCGTTCAATGGTAATTGCTCTATTAATGTCAATGTCCCAATGGATTGAAAGGTGAATGAATCCCAACAGCTGAAAACAAAGGGCATCGAAACTGGGTAAACTAGGAAGTAAAATGATAAAAAATAAATTTAAGCTCATATTTTGCTGACAAATATGGGGTCACATTTAACAAGAACTAAGTCCTGACAATAAAGACTTTCTTTGACACTTTAAATACAGGTGATTTGAGCTCGTTTGTGATTAATTATCAGAACTATTATAAGTGTAGAATTGTAAAGAGAACATGTTACGCAAAAATATCTAGCAAAAGAATCAACTTTAAGCTAGCTAGTCTGGCTGGTTGCAAACGCATTTATAACACAGACATCATATTGGGTTCATTTAAAGGTAAAATAGAGGCCTTAAAGAGCCACAACTGCAAACCACAAGTTTCGGCTTCTAACCGGCTTGAAGCCTTGGTAAAAACTGATACTAGTAGCAGCTGTAAAGGTAACTGGCTACTGGCAGATGAATGCCACTTAATCTTAATACATTTTACAGTTTAACCCATGCATCAGCTTAACTATGGCTTAACTTACCGCAGGGAAAAGTTACTGCTGCTTCTGGTTCTGCCTCCGCTTTTTGCATATTCGCAAAAGTGTAAGCACATTTTAACCAACCAATATGCGGCAGACACCTGACTCCTATAAGGCCTTAACTGCCGTCGTGCAGCCCCAAAGAAGTAAAAATCGAAATATAAAATAAAGTCAAGAGAACTCGACTGCATGAGACCATGTACTTCTTCAGTAAACGTTACATACACATAAAAGCAAAAACTTTGCAAGCTTTGCACGCTTTCTTTGAAGTAAAAAGTGTGCAATAGAGTTACTCGAATCACTTACAGGATATATCCGAACTATGTTACAGATGTATCATACGGTCCAAAAAGGAAGGCTTTAGTTTTAAAATTACTATTCTTTACGATTTCTAAATTTGTGTGACCCAACTTCTTATATACAGGGTCTGAAAAGAGAACGCAAAAGTCCATTTACCAGAAATGGAAACTCAGTTAGTTCTAGGGTGCTCAACTGGTCTCAATGTTGTTGCAAATTGAAATATGCAATTTGTCGTAAGAGATTTTGTGTGGCTCCAGTTGCGACGGCTACGACTGCCTGGGTATCTCCACTTGGGGTTGGTCTCCGCTCCACTTTTCAATTTTACTGTATTATCGGTTAACAGCATTATGTCAGCGTTCAGGCGTAAAACTGCTTAAGAAAATTGCAGCAAGGAAAAGGGAAATGTAAGTAGAAATTGGTTGACTGCCCTGCCATCTAGCCATTGCAATCGAAGTCGTAGAAAGTTCTTTTGCACCTTTCGCCTGGCTTAATAGCTTTCCATCCTATTTGCCGCCTTAGATTCGATTCATCCGAGGGTTGCAGTTTATGTTTGTAAAAAGTGCCACATAATTGTGTTCCAGTTACATTTTGAGCACAATTTTGTATTTTGTCATCCGAAATTCCTATTTGATGGGTGTTGCATTTGAGGAGATTTTCCTTTTCTTATTTTATTACCAAAATTGATAGCTCGCATATGGAACGCTTATCAATAGCCCCGTATGCATAATATATGCAAATAAGTAAATATCAAATCATACGCCACGTGCCACAAGGCTTGGGGCCATCATCAATCCAAAGACAGGAAATTGTCAAGTATTAATGGCCGTCAAGTTAAGTTTTTTCCCTTATCCATTTGCTACAACTATTCGAAAGTGTTTTTCACTAGTTTGATTGATAAATTTACTCCTCTTCTTGTATCCTGTGTTCTTGTGTTTCTTGTATTGTGTTTTTTTTTCGGTTGGGCATTTTTGTTATGGCTTCGTTAGTAAATTATGGCCACTTCCGCTTTTGCTGGCGCTGTCTAATAAACTGAAGCCTCATATGTTTGTTGTATGTGTGTGAGGATGTATTTGTTCGTGTGCTTGTGTGTGGGTGTGTGGGTGTGTTATGGCTTACTTATGAGATTCCTGTCTGCTTTTCTTTTTGCTGCCAACTTCACTTTGCCGGCCACCAAAACAAATTGACGTAAGTCGTGTGTAATTTATAATGAAATATTGTATATATTCCCTGGCAGTTTGGCAGTCAAGTGTACGGAAGGTAATAAATGACACTGTTTGTGTCTTTATATGTATGTGTGTGCGCGTGTGTATGTGTGTGCGCGTGTGTGTGTGAGTGTCCCATTCACAAGAACCTAATGGTGTGCAAACGATTGTATGAGTATTGGCTTGTATACACATATGTGTATCAACTCTTGAACTCAGCCTGGCCACGCTTAAGAGCTATAACTCTACTAATCACGAATTAAATTTGGGTTTCAAAGTTACTTTTATAGTCAAAAATAAACTTAAATCGAACAATGTAAAAGTACGATACTATTTATTTGAATAGGGATCCGAAACTTCGAAGAAAAACTAAAACTGGAAACTTTAAAAAAAAAAATAAAAACTTTCAAAAATTTTGTGATGTTGATTATTTAGCCGGATTTTTTTACTTGAAGCCTAAATTTACAAGAAGCCTTCAACGTTCCTGCAAATCTTCGTGCTGTGCTGGAAATGCTAATAAAATGAATTCCAAATAAAAATTGACCAACAATATATGCAATTCCGATGTGAATTACTCGAAATTCAACTTTCTTACTCACTTTATTTGTATAAGTTTCATTTTAGGCTCTCGTTGTTCTTTTTTGAGTAAGCATGCCTTCAGATATTCGTGTCATATGGCGTATACTTAATGCACACATGGCATGCAAAATGGTAGTCAGTAACGCCCTGTAATTAGACTGAGACATGCTAAGTGCGCAAACATCGGCTGACAGAAGAGCGAGACATAGAAAGAGGGAGAAAGGAAGAGAGATTCAGAGAGTCAGAAAACATGAGAAAGGGAGAGGGGAGCTAGTTTGGTTGCGTGGTAATGCTCCAAGTGCATGACATGATGAAAGTGGCTTTGCTTCTTTCTGTCATATTTTGTTAGTTTTCTGCACATTTGCTATGGCTTCAGCAAGTTTTTTATTTGAAAATGAACACATTTCTCAGTACATTTTCGGTACTTAATTTTATTTTCATTTTAATGGGAAGGAAGGCGCGAAGATGGAGGAAGCGTTTTGCTGTGGTTAGTTTACTGCGGAATGCTAAAGAATAAATTGAGCTGTGAGGAATGCCAACATAGTGGCCTTTCCAACACAACCAATTACGAAGTTTAACTTATCAATTTCTTGGAAAGGCATTTACACAGCTGTGTCATCCCAGGATGAAAGGACATTCTTCTGGCTCGCATTTAATGTGCAATTTAAATTCAATGCTTCGTCCCTTTCTATACGTGTTTTCCTGAGTGAGTAAGTGAAGATACACACATACATTTCTGGGTCAAGTGGCCATTGAGAAGGTGAACTTTTCGGCCATTTGGCTTGAGTGTGACAAATTTTTGATGCATATTTTATGCCATCCCTTTGCTAGTATGTTATTCGGCTGTGAGTGTTTGTGTGCTTCGGGTGTTTAATAGTCTTTATTTATACCCTGTACTATAATAAAGTACAAAATATCTATAAATAGAAGAGGCAGAAGGATTCGTGGCAAATCCCATATAGATATAATAGACAAATCTCATATTATGAGAATCAAAAGCGCTCTTTTTAAGCTAGCGCCTTGAGTTTTGTGATATTTGTAAATATGTTTCCTAGAAAACTGGGAAGTTGCCTAAAATTTTAAGACATTTCAACAAAAATATCGAGAAAAGCTGAACTTAAATTTAGGTACTCATTTACCTAAAAGTTTTCAGAATTAAAAAAAGTATTGATTTTTTATATGTTATTATTAGACCCTAAGACCCTTACTAGTACAAAAAAGGTCTATTACGTTTGTGCAAATATATACTTATGTACATTAAAGGTGCTCTTGTAATTCGAATTCGAAATTTTGTATTTTAATTTGCGGGGGCGGAGGGGGCGCGGCAAAAATATAAAACAAACTCGTTCAATGCAAGATATAGGTGTACATACATGCCAAATTTGGTGTCTCTAGCTCTTATAGTCTCTGAGATCTAGGAACTCAAAAAAGGGACAGACAGACAGACGGACAGACGGACATGGCTATGTCGACTCGGCTATTGATGCTGATCAAGAATATATATACTTTATGGGGTCTGACACGCCTTCTTCTGCCTGTTACGCACATTTTTTTTTTGCACAAACGTAATAGACCCATTTGTACTTTTTTAAAGAACAGGGTCTAAAAACTACAGTGATATAAAGCTTAGCAAAATATATTCATAAATAAACCGAAATATTATGTTAAATTTTCTTTGCGCTTAAATTTTATTAATGATACATTTGCTTATAAAAATTATTAAAGCCATGGGAGAAAAATAGCATTCTCCAAAAAATAGATATTAAGTTTTTTGTTTTTTCCAAAATTTTGTGATTATAATTTTATAACATTTAAAATCACAAATATGAATATGTGGACCAAACTTGATTGCTTTATTTGCAACACAAAGTAAAGAAGAGTTTTTTCTTTTGCCAGTATTTATGAATTTTTGGGTAGTTCTTAAGAATTCTTTGTAGATATTGTTGTTGTTTTATTGATATGTTATCAAGATTTTTTCAAGAAAGATTTTAATTCACTGATTTGTTTTACAAAAATAATAATACCTTGAAATGGCATCTAAACAAGTCGTAATAATAAAGGGACTTCTGGTCACTTCCACCCGATCCAAAACTGGACAGCAATCTCTAGATTTGGCCCAGGACCTTATAATTTCCAATGCACAGCATTGGGTGGGGGAAATAACCCCCGCCTCTCCACCACATGGTGGAGCGTTTTATTAATTAAGTTGAAATTTTCAGAGCGCTCATTTCACTTAGTTTGCATTTAAATTGCCTTTTTAATTAGCTTAGATTCGAAACTTTTCGGTTACTCTTCTATTTTCTGACCGGACCAGATTTTGCTTCAAAATTTATTCAGAATTTTGCTTGGGAGCTCAAATATTTATTATCTTATTAGCATTTACCACGCTGTGCATGTGAGGCTAAAAATAATCTCAATTCAGCATTGATGAGAATTAAAAATTCATAATGCTTCTGTATTCCTCTTGTTTTTGTTTGGTTGACAAATAAGCAAACATTTTAAAGTTTTTTGGAACATACCAAAAAATTGCTTTAATTTTGACAATTCTATGTTAAACTTACAAAGCTTGGACCAAGACGAAATTTAATAAATGTAATTTGAAATTTTCTTTTCCACCTTTCTTGGCAATTGTCTGGCACTGGCAAATGAGCATGAATACAACGAATATATCCGAGACATCTCCGGCAGAAAAGAAAACCCAACTCCCTTCCGCTACTCAAGAAATAATCTGAGGCAACTGAAACATCAGCTTCAAAAGTTTTTCACAGCCGAAGTAAAAAGTTAAGTTTTTCTTCGTTTTGATATTTTGTTTAACCTTACTTTCGCATTAAATATTTTATGTCTGGGTTTGATATGCGTAGGGATTCGAGAGAGTATTTTTATATATTGAGCTTCACAAAATTTGTCTGTCTTTATTGGTGTGTTTCTGACCAATCTTTATTTCCGCTCGCAGCACCTAAACTGTGCATCGATTTCCGTTTCCGTTATCATCACAGCCACACGTGGCCTAATACATAACACACAGAACACACGCCATTTGTTGTTGTTGTTGTTACTTTATTTATTTATTTATTTATTTATTTAATGTCGACTGAGTGCAATCGACATATAGTATGATTGTAAATGTAAAAGTTACATTATAAATTATAAATATTAAATGTTGTTGTTTACCCCGGGATTTCTCCAAATATGGCGTTTCAAGAAAATTGGATTGAAGTTTTCAATTCAGTAATATCGACAGGCCTGTCAAGGCATTGGAACACTTTTACTGTATGACCTTCAAATATGCAAGATTGCATTCTAAGCCGACGGCACTCCCGAACAGCTTCACCGAGCACAAGGAATATGCAGTGATTTGGATATACAACAAGCCTTCGACAGTGTGGCGTAGCGGTCCTCAAGTAAAACTCAAACAAGTATTAACTCCGTAACTCCATAAACTGCTTTGTAGAATTTTAGAGAAGGGATCGTTTCGTGTAGTTGTGGATGGAGCTAAATCAACCCAATATGTGCGGGAGCACAGCGTCTCTACTCGCTGTATACAGCCGATAAGCCGACATCCAGAGCAGTCAATGCGGTTGAGAGCCAGGATGTGCTCATCGCCACGTACACGGATGACACTGCTGTCCTCACCAGGAATCAATCTCTTGGCATTGCTGCACAGGCCCATCAGGAGTACGAACGAAGCTTCGAAACTTGGGCTCTTAAATGGAATATGGGCATCAACAGCAGCCAATGTGCAAACGTCACCTTCGCCAAAAGAGTGGGCTCTTGTCCTGGTATAACGATGTTCGACTCTGTGCTCAAGAACGAAGAGCAATATAAATACCTAGAAATCATCTTGGGCAGTTACCTAAAATTTGGTCAACTTACGACAATGATCAAAAAAACGATCTTAACGAAAGCTGCGAGGATGGCCAGGTTATAATATAGAAGTCAATTTTGAGCCCGATCTAGAAATATGGACTCCAAATCTATGGGAAAACTGCCAAAACCCCTTTAATAAAATTCGAGTGACACAGGACCTGCTTTCCAGAATCCTGTCCTAAAAAAGTCTTTGTTATATGGTAAATACTATAAGTTGTGTTATTGTACTGAATTGTAACATATAATTTATAATATCATGAATAATTTAGAGCTATTGATGTTTTATATTTCACTATTTTCTTAGTCTTTTTGTATTATTTTCTTCGATTTAACATTAGCTTTAGCTGCCGCGGGGTAGCAGTATACTAATTAACCACAACCTAAGTAAATTTAATTAAATAAATTATTTTTTATAAAAAAGCAAATGTGCAAGCAAAAAATTACTCTAGTCTGGGTGTTGTAGTTGTGTTTGTATTGCTCCCGAATAAACGTAACCACCGCTGCAAATAAGTTAATTAAATAAGATAAATACTAATGTAGATAAACAAACAACTGCATAGAAGATTATTTCTATGAGGTCTGATATGAACTTCTTCTTAGTATATTGTGGTTTACTCTCACGATATTGTTATCACATGTTGTCGTATATCAATCTAATGCGAATGCTACTGCCATGGCATATGGTGCGTTTGAGTGCTATATATATATTTGACACATGCGGTAAAACTTTACTGATTGCGGGCACTTGATTGTCTCATTGATTTATATTTAGAGCTTTTGGTTTGATCTGACAAAATGACATTTTTTCTGAACGTACTTGTGTGTCGAAATGTTGCAATTGTTTGGTGGCATAGAGATCACGTATGTAAGTCATTGACACATAAATCTCAATGGATGCGCAACGGAAGGTTATTGGCCAATGGCCGACATTGCTTATAATGCGCCATTAAGTGATGCCAGCAAATGTTAATCGCATGGAAATGCTGCAGATTAGAAATTATGACATTACATTAATTTCTCAAATGCCACACAATGGCGGCTCATTTATTTGGTTGCCCCGGCAAAAGTCAGTTAAGCACAAAATATGGCCAACATGCAAACAGCTGATAAACTTGAAATGTTGTACACGAACGCACAAAGCCAACTACAGGAGAGCTCAGGAGATTAGGGAGGGTCCACCACAGTATAACCAAATGTAAAACCCTCAAGGACTAAAGAACGACTGATATTGGCTGCCCAATGGACTTTGCCTTGAAAAGCGGCAAATCATGCTTAATGTGGCATTTTCTGCTTTTTATTATTATTATTCTTTATTTTCTTCTTTTTTTGAGTTGGCAGCGAGAACAAGCTCAAGATTTAAAAGAAAATGCCAAACGAAACAACAAAAATAACAACAAAACCATAAAAAAGCAAGCCAATAAAATAAAATAAGATGGGAAAGGAAGGCGAAGGCACAAGCAAAAGGCAAATAAAAACCACAGAGGCGAGAAAGGACTTCACTAAGCAGGCGAAAAGAAAAGATGATATAAATTTTATTGTCATGTCCAAGTAGATTAAACTAGCTGCATGTCCGAGCCAAGCTAAGCCAAACCAAGCCGAGTCGTGTCCTGTCGTGTCGAGCGCTTAACTCACAAAAGTATGCTATATAAAAGGCACAAGAGATTTATTAAGAACTTTCCGCACCCGTGTACATATAAGTGTGTGTGCGACTGCATGTGTGTGTGCGCGTATTTGGTTGTGCGTATATGTGCCAGTTAAAGAATTTTCATTCTTTGCATGGCATATTTGTATACATATACGAGTTGCTAGCCTCATATGCAAAAAGTTTCATTAATTATGTTATTAAAAGTACGGATTTATTATTTACATCCCGTTCATCGTCCTTTTTTCGATTGAAAATTTATCTGGGAATTCACTTTGACATGACAGCCAAATAAATAATGATTTATTTCCCTTAATACCGCTGTGGGCTGAAGGTAGCCCCAATCAAGGCAGCGAATCCTACGGTACGTCTTCGTCTGAAGGCTCATTAAGCGGTTGGCTTTGTTGCGGCGGTGATTTGCATCAAACTGTCAAAAAATTATAAATTGCTACCGTTTTAAGATTTATAATCTCTAAAGGCAGAGTCCAAGCGTTAGAATGGTTATCACGTGGGCATTAAGCTCGTCCTGAATCATATATGAAACCCTTCTGCTGTCCTAATAACTTTTTTCTGTTTAGGTTCTTTTCAAATCATGATAAACAGAAGAGCAATATATTCTGTCATAACGGTTAATGTAATTGGCCATCCAATTAAGAAACCAGACATTTAATTTTCCTTTTCAGTTGCCACTCACAGAGCTCAAGGCTCAATTATCCGTCGGTGAAACTCAACAGAAAGGAAAAAAGCTTGGAACACTTGGGGCCAGCCAGTCATTGAACAATTTGTCATAATTTCACGTCAAATCTTGCAATTCAGCAAGACTACACTTCAAGACAGGTCACCTGCCCGCCCACTCAAAGTGGCTGGGCTGATCCTTTTGGCATACACTCGTACTCGGCATACTATTAAGTGTCTGCCATCGAAGACAAATTGCAGACAAATGTAAATTTTTTCATACCTAAACGATTCTCTACGTTCATATTTTTAAATTGTGCGTCGACATTTTCTTTATCATTTTTATTTTCTGACGTCCAGTTTCACCTTTTGCATTTGACCTGCATGGCTTCAATAAAAACTCGTTTAATTGGAAGTTTTTGGACAAGAAATAATCGCTTATTACGAAATTCAATGGAATTAACTTTTCAAGTCAGTTATTGGTTATTTTCTAAAGAACAATTAAAACTTAATTATATTTAGTCTAAGAACAGTGACTGGGTCAACTAAATTTCAAGAAGGTAGAGCACTTCCGTAAATAGTACTAAATTTGTCGCTTGAATTTGGCATATTGTGGAAACATAACAGTATCATTAACTAGCAATCAACTTCGCGCTTTATCTCCTCTTTAGGATGAGCTGACAATAAAATGTGAAAATTATAATATAAAGTTATATAAAAGTAAGTTTAACACAAAATATATTACGTATACGCTATGGTTAATGGGCAAAATTGATAATAGATTTCGCATTGCGTTGTAACTGCAGTCAAACATCAAATCATGGCGTCTGCAGATTGTCCAAAGCCCGTCAGAGCGACAAGCGGACAGAGACAGACAGACTGACTGACTGTCTGTCTGTTGAAATAACTGACACGCTGTGGTTGAATAAAGTCAGACAAGATAGGGTAGGAAATCAACTGCTGTGCCGCTAAATTGTGTATTAAATTCCACTCTTAACGTCCTGATAGACAATTGAATTAGGCGGCACTGGGAGAAATCGCGTAACATGCTTTTACACTCATCAGTACTCGGTCTGCTGTAGCAGGTGTTGCAGCCAGAGACTGCGGCTGATAGCTTCGATTAAGGCCGCTCAGTTTTTCTCTCCCAATCTCTCTCTCCCTTTCTTTCTCTCCACTCGATTCTAGAAGTGGTGCTTCCTTTTTGCGTTTTAATTAAAATGTAATTTACAGGCATGTCGAGAAACGGTCATTGCAGCTCTGTTCCAGATGCACTGAGTGATTGACTGGCTGACTGACAGACTGGACGTTGCTTGGGGAATGAGAATCATCGGCATTTACTTAACTGTAGCCTCAGAGATGTTCCGTTTTTGGTTTACATTAAATTAATCAAATTGCAGGCTCTATTTTCTTCAGTCATTTATAACTGATTGGTGGCACTTAACATGGCTCAATCAAGGAACCTTCAAATCTAAATCCACATTTGTGGAATCATAAGTCTTTAAGAGTCATCGCGGATATTCACGAATTGGTAAGAGTATTGTATAAAAATTAAAGCAAAGCACAGTAGCCATATTTTATTGAAAGTGCAAATCAAAACTCTATTCAAAGATCATGTGATACAGAAAATTCAGCAAAGTTGGGAAAACTCACGCTGCTGGGAATTGAATACCAAAACAACCCTTGAAAAATGTGTTACTGCCTTGAAATCGGCAAACGTAATGAACTTCACAAACCAAATTAGATAAAGCTACAGTGGAGCCAGCATAAAGAGCAAATAGTGGTGTAAGGGGAAAAAAGATATAAAGCAAACACACCGCAATCTGTATGTATTGTAGTGCTAGCGTGTCTTTTCATTGTTTTGATCGACGCTCTGAAAAATTGTTTGTTGAATAACTTCCGAGTTACCCAATCGAGAAGTAAATTTAATGCATATCATATGTAATTAAACTTAAGGCGCTAGCATTAATCCTGCTCTTGTAATTCGATTTTATTGTTGACTAAATATCACTGATATAACGCAAAAAGTAAAGATGTAGTTCGATTCACAAAAGCCATTGAATTCGGTCACGGTCTTGACTTACATAGTGTTAGTAATGAATTTATAAAATATTTCGATAATATTTGTAAGTAGTCATGTACATAAGAAAACCTAAAGTATTGAATTATTTTTTCGATTAATCTTACCTTATCATTTAATATATTTCCTCAAACAAATAAACCATTAATCCACTTTTGTCATATGGAGAAGTGCAAATAATCAAATGGAGAATCGCGAAAATGGATGAAATGTCCACACAGACAGTATGATAGACAGGCAATCGTTTGTACGCTTTTTGCATAAATTTGGCCACTTTGGTGTTTGGTTCTTTTTTTTTTTTGCGTGCCTAACAGCTTAGCAAATTCTTTGGCATTTGAAAAATGTCGAAACATTTGTCCATTTGCGCGAAATGGATAGGGCGAAAAACAGACTTAAAAGAAGGAAAAGTTGAGCAAAAAAGAACTGAAAACTTCAGCAAAGCTGACCCTTTTCTGACATGGCCGCCAGTGAGTGGCCTTTGGGGATTAAGAGGCGGCCGGGTACAGCTGAAGAAAAATTGAAACAAGTTACCCAAACCATTTTCGTTCTTTACCGCTTGCCAATTTATTCAAATGCCTTGCAAAGTGCTAAATAAACAAGACTGAAAAATGCCTGGGTTTTTTTTGCCAGAGGTGGGGCAAGGTAGAGATGGCATGTGCGTCATTTTTCTTGGTTTTAGGCGTTGGCGCAAAAGAAAAATATTATATCATACTTATTCGGGCATACGCCTCTGACTCGTACACTTACCTTGTATGGGCACATAAATATTTAGATAAAGACAATCCTCTGATTGATTTTGCAGATAGGGCAGTAATCGCTTCAGATAGTCCAATCGACCCTTGGGCATGCGCTCCAGAGCTGCTGTCTCATTGTGGATGTCCGGCAGACGTTGGGGACACACCGGACTAAATCTGCAAAAGGATGGAGAAAATTGAGAAAAATGTTGGTTAAATGCAAAACTTTTCCGCTGACATTTTCGTTTTTTTTTATCCATATATTGTTGTTGGTGTTTTAAAAAAGGTTTCAAAAAGTTTCAGTAACTGGCTTATTTTTATGGCAGGCCTTTGTCTGTCGTTATAAACAGATTAATTTGCTAGAATTGTGTAATCTTTGCCGCAGTCAACTTCGAGTCAACGTCAACAATTTTACATTCTGTGAACTCTCGGCCTGATTGTCTTTGGGCCATAATAACTTTTTGATTTGCACCCAAAGTTTGTGCTTTAATTTCTTCGAACCCCTCCTATTCGCCATAGCTTATTTCCAGCTGGCAAATTGGTTTTCGATTTAGCTTGACTCCCTTTATCCTATCGTCGTTTCATATTATTGTTGCATTGCTTTGAAATTCAGTTCTGTTCTGGCCATGCAACTGCCACCATCAGAGTTAGCGTTTGGTATTTTGGCCATGCACTTTATGACTGGCAAGAGAAACGCTTGAGTCTGTTCTGTAAGTTGCCTTGAACTCGCTTTCACTTTTCCAGTATTATTTGTTTTTAATCTCCTGTGTGACAGGCATCAAACTAGCTAGCCCTGAGCTCAGGTGGAACGAGATATGGGGTTTCATTGTAAAGTGGTTGAATTACAAGGCAAGTGTTATGATAAATGCAAATATTTTGTACATAAAAATGGCTTAAGTCTGGCATCTTCAGATACTATGTTTTGATTTCTTGCTTATTAAAACAATTATAATCGTAAAACACTAGTTGCATAAAATTTTAAATTCAGTAATAATTTATTGAAGAAACGCCGATAGTAGAGGTTAATAAATTAAACTTACATCAGAATAATACTTTATTCACTTTTATTTCATGTAAAGCTATTTTCTAATAGCAGTATTAACATTCTGAAGGGAGAGATATCTAAGTGATAGTACAACAATAAAACACATTAGTACAAAAATAAGTTAGAGATGCCGACTTTTGGTAATATTTGTGATGTGATTATTATTCGAAAGTAATGTGAGAAAACACAACAAACTATAAATCGATGTGCGATAAGTACAAAAAGTATTTCGATATTTACAGGACAGTCTACTGTTTACATTTTACATAACTGGTATTAATGGCAATTATAAATGATTACAACATGAATTAGATATAAATTGATTTTTAATGCTTTTAGCAAATTATAAACTTACATAATTGTTAATAATTTTGCTTCGATTTAGTGATAAAAAACTAAAATTGTTATACATACAATAGAGAAATGAATAAAATTGAGGTGCTATATATTGGAAACGTGTATCTTTGGTCAGAGGAGCCAAAAATATTTCAAATAACTTTTTCGCATCACTTTCGTTTCCCCTTTTGGTTATCAGTCAGGCATCACATCTTCAACTCATAATGCGCTGCATATCTTTTGACACATTTAATGGTCGTATGGAAAAAATCAATAGACCCATTAAAAACTGTAGGTTCCGCTTTATCTGCCTGAGCTAGGGGTCCATTAAGAGAGAGTCAAACCAATGGAAATGCGTAAACATTAATGATATTGCGAAACAAGAATTTATTTTATTTAATTTCCCTTTATTTTTAGACCCTGTACTTAAAAGTTTGCAGTGGGTCCATTAAGATTGTCTGGCTTAAAATATCTCACCAAGAGAAGAAAATATACACTAGCATAGTAATAGTGGTCCGTTTAAATTTAAAAAGCGAAATCTTTAACTTATAGTAACGAAATGAATTTTAATTATTAAAATGTTTTGTTAAATAATATTTTAGACAAACTGCAGCTACTGCACAGTAAGCTCAGTAAATATTTTTGGAGCGAACGAAAAAATGTTGTAAGTTTTCAATTTATTGAGGAACGGCTTTTATCTACTCAATATAATTTACTATTATGTTCACTAAAAGTACAGGACCTCACACAGTCTAGCATGCCTTACTGTATGCTTTCCCTTTTTTTCGTTCTGTTGTTGCTGCTTGTTGTCATTGTTTGCGCTGTGGAGTATATTTAATTTTTATTATATTTGAAGCGCCTCACAGAAAATGACCATGAAGTGACCCCATGACCCAACATTTAATGGACGCTTGTGGTGGCTGGGCTATTGCCATAATAATCATTAATTTTATGGCAAAACAATAAGGCAGGTAATAAAAGTTTAATTTTCGGCATCATTCTGCCCGTTTGTGTTGCCACTTTAATGGCAACGGAGTGGCAACCATGAGCAGCCGACAACCCTGGCTGAATAAGAGACATTTCGAATATGATAAAAAAAATAAGTAATGAAAGCGAAAAGTTTAAAGGCATTCGCTTGAGAGTGCTAGTTGTTCTATACTGTTGACTTTCAACATCAGGTGACCTGCCCTCTTCTCTGCTTCTCATTGCGCACTGCTCTCAGAACTCTCAGTTTCAGCTCGTAAAAGCCACATTTTGAATTTTTAATGTGGCCCCAAAGCAACGAAATTGGTTCAGTTTTCAAGTGGCAGCGATCTTGTTTATGCGACTTTTCTGTGCTACCCACCAGAGTTTGGAGTTGTACTGATAAGACCCGACAATCGTTGGGGAAATGAAAATGGGAATTAACCTAATAAAGTGGGCGGAGCTATTCAGGTCAGGTCAGCCAAAAAGCGGGACAAGTAAACTTTGTAACTGCGCTGCTTTCCCAGATTTTATAACCATCGATAACTGCGTGGAAGCGAACACTTAAAAGTTAACATTTTTATTTGACTAAGCATAATTTAACCAAACAATCTACTCTCACTGAAAGTATGGTTGGCAAATTAATTTGTTTACTATGCTCACTATCAAATTTTTATAATAGGTTGTAAATAACAGTTGACACATACTTTGATGTCGTTCTGCTCTCTGAAAGCACCCAAAAATGGGTCTCTAAAGGAGTAAAACGAAATACGTGAATTTCTTATCAACATATATACAAATATCTTAGTACTGACTGATTGATCATCACACTGCGATTACCAAAGCAGCTACGGGCTTCAAAATATTACGCAATATAGCAGATACAAAATCATCGTGTAATAAAACGGCGCTGTGGCGAATTCCACCTGCAAGTGGGACAAATTCGGCATCGAAGTTTTTCTGTCTGACAGTCTAAGTACAAATTAAGCAATAGTCTCACGGTAAGAAGCGTTTCAAAACTGCAAAACGTTTATCCTTGTATTGATACAATATCGATACGTCAATTGGACATGACTCGAAACTTGTTGCGAACGGGCTACATTTGAGTGTTTGATAAGCCACCGTTTTTCGTACAATAAAAAACAAATACTTAACCAAAAAGCTGGCTAGAATTTAACTGGTTGCAATTGTACTAGATTTAAACTAACTGGTCAGTAACAACTATTTACACTCTTATCAACTGTCTCTCAAAGTTTGTTTTTCAATCGGTTGAAATAAGATTAGACTTTTTACTGACTGGTTGCGAACAGATTCGATTGGGTGATATGATGCCGACCGCGAAATCGGTTTGGAACCGGCTTGTTTAATGGAAAGCTGAGTTGCATCTTAGAAATAATCTTTGTACTTTGGGCGTTTATAGTAATATTTGCAGTTTAAAATAAAGTTTAAATTTTAAACGTTGTTAAAAAAATAATTTTTTTTCTTGTAAGGCTTAATGCTGACTGGCATGATGTCAGTAAACTTCATTCGTAAAATGTTGCTGATAATAAGAATCGAATAGGAATGCATTATTTACTTCCACAAAATCTTCATTAAAATGAGTTTCTTAACAGGCCTTATATCACGTAATTTAAGTTAAAGATACAAATATTATCATTAACTTAAAGAAAACACGTTGTGAAGCTTTAAGGCACTGTTTTCTTGTGGTTACGTTATTGGGTATTCTGAAGGTCTGTAGCTATCTAAACTAATCTTATGTGAGCTTGTTATTATTATTAACAAGCTGAATTAAATTCTATTCAGGTTCATAATTTCCATTTAGTCAGCTGGCTGCCGCTTATCGGTATTCATTTTCCGCAAGCAAACAGCGCGTAATTTTATTCCAAGAAAAACAAACATTTTTTAGTTTTTCTGACCCGGCGCAAAAAACATGCTACGCATATAAATCACGCGGCGAGAAGCAAACAGTTCAGAGGTTGACATTGGATGCAGGATACAGGACACTGGTCGAAGGACACGCCCAAAACATGGAGACACATGCAATTGAAATTCTGAAAACTCACAGGAGAAGGTGTATTTTTGTGGTTGTGGGTGTAGGTGTGTGTGTGTGTGTTTTGGGCATGGCCCGCATAATCTGCATGCGACAAGGACAGGTGACTGGTGGCAGGTGGCTCAGAGAGTAGGGCACGCACAGTTGGTTGCAAACAAACGGCAAACTGAACAGTAACCGCAGTTGGGCAGAAGTCAGGGGTAGAAGCTATGGAGCTCTGGTGCTGGACGACTTAGAAAAGCACTCGGAGCACTTGCTGCCTTTGCTTAAATACATCAAACAGAAGCATAATCTCATCCAAGCGGAAAAATGCATGCCCCAATGAGAGAGGGAGGGCTTACAGGAGAAGATATTTATGAAGATATAGGAGGTTGGGGGTCGCAATCCGACCGAAAATGATATGCGACATTGCGGCCACGTCAAGCAAAATAGATTAATTTTACCTGTGGGCATCGAGGCAGAAATCTGTCGTCGTCTACGGTGACTGCCAGCTACCTGCTTACAAATTAGATTGGCAGTCTCGCCCATTCTGAAATTTTTCATACACCTCACTGGGCGGTGGCGATGGCGAAGGTGGTGGCGAAGTCGGTGGCGAAGTCGGTGGCAGCACGCATAAAGCTTTCTTGCCGCAGTCAAATTAAATAAAATCCAATTTAAAATGAATTTTCGCAATTTCATTTACAACGGGCAACAGCAGCACCAACAAAAGCCGAGAGAGAAAATCAGGCACCTTGGGCAAACAGCCGCACAATTTATGCAGAACCACCGGGTGGTATTCGTGTGGTGCGCTGATGGGTGCTTCCATCTACCCCTTCTTGGTAGCTCTCTCTCTCTCTCTCTCGCCCCTTCATTTACTCTCTGCCTCTGTGGCTGCTCTTGAGCTTTAAATTGGAATTAACGTTTTTAATGATGGAAGAAATCTTTTATTTTGTATATTTTTTATTTATTATGTCTTCCCTTTTTCATTATTTTACTGGCCTTCAAGGGCACACGCATTTGACGAGACCACAGAAAGAAGCTTCAGTTACAGCCTTCAAGTGGAGCACTCATTAATGCGCTTTTTATTAGGAAAATCGTTAGGTTGAGTTTTCCGAGAGCAGCTTTTACATTTTGATTAAAACGCTAAAGCGTCATGCATAATGCTCGGAGTTTATTGCGTTTTTTTCACCTAGTCTATGACTTGGCTTTTGCTTTGATAACCGGGGAACAGTTTACAGGAGGAAAAGGACTCAGTCCTAGTCCTGTGCATGTTCTTATTCCTGTCCTTGCTAATCCGCTTGTATTTCATAATCCTTTCGCCAAAAGCAAAAGCTTTATGACGGCGAAAGTGCAAAGTGGTTAGGAAATTTATTTTAAAACAACAACAAAAACCCCGACTTTGTTTAACTGAAGTGTGAAGAGCGTTAGAGAGAGGAAGGGCAGAACAGCAGAGGGGGTGGTACTTTGTGGATGCTGCTCTTGGTGGTGATACGCGTGGACTGTCAAAGCATCATCAACAGCTTGAGCTTTGGCTGGCTGAGAGTGAAAAATGTTTAAGGACCACAGCTGAGGGTTATTATTAGCGGGGAAATGTTGGAATAGCTCATACGTACGGAAATAGAGCTTAATTATAGGACTTCATATTTAGGTGTGACCATGTGAATGAAACCTTTTTCTTTATATGAAGTACATTCCATTACTCCATTACAAAGAAGGCTTGAACGAAGTCTGTAGGAAGAATCCACAACATTCTTTAATGTAATATATAATTTTGTATACCCTGGGGGTATATTAAGTTTCTTAAAAAAAGTATGTAACAGGCAGAAGGATGCGTGTCAGACCCCATAAAGTCTGTATATTCTTGATCAGGGCGACAAGCTGAGTCGATATAGCCATGTCTGTCTATCCGTCGGTCCGTCTGTCTGTCCGTATGAACGAAAGGATCTCAGAGATGGTAAGACCTAGAAGCACCAAATTTGGTATGAAGACTTCTTATATTTGCACGCAGATCAAGTTTATTTTTAAATTTTGGATACCACGCCCCCTTCGCCCACAAAGTAATAAAAAGGATAGCACTGGCAATTTACTTAAGCTTCGGCACGAACAATACTTGAATAAATGTGGATGCATTGTGAAAATTTGGTCAAGATCGGATAATAAACACGGAAGATATCTGTTGTTGTTGTTGTGAGTTTTCGCCCTCTCTTTTTCTCTCATTAAAGTTATCAAGTGGTAGAGGTGCCACGTAGTCAGACGGGAGATCTGGGTTCGAGTCCCAGTAAAAGCGTGCTTAAATTCTTTTTTTTTAATTTTTGTTATACATTTAAAAATTTTATTATTTATGTTTCTCTACTACCCCAGGGTATTCTGGGGTATTCGGGTTCTCCCGGCTGAACAATATATTTTTTAAAAGTATATTTTGCGGCATTTTCTCAATCAGTTGCTTTTTTTCTTTTTAATTGGCTAAACCTTAACGATATTGTGAGACTATCGCATTAAATTCCACTTTTGCCTCACTAAAAAGATGCTTATGACTCACCCAATTAGA
This sequence comes from Drosophila putrida, assembly GCA_037043535.1. NCBI lineage: Eukaryota > Metazoa > Arthropoda > Insecta > Diptera > Drosophilidae > Drosophila > Drosophila putrida. The sequence goes on from JBAMBI010000471.1 coordinate 3,983,647, forward strand.
GCTCATTAATCCATCTTTGAAAACACTTATATAGCAAGCTAAGTGATTTTCAAAAAAAAAAAATCTATAATTTTTGCCGACGTTATTAATTTTCTTTATCGTTACACTTGGGACCGATTTATCACGATTTTTTTTTGATAAGTAGTCGGTAACGACTGTTCCAAACGGAGATCTGACAGGATAATTTCTATTTTAGGCTGCAATAAAGCCTCTGGAGAGTCGCGGCACTGAACCATTGCTAGCTACTTTCATTCAGACTTGTCCTATCCAGTACGTCCCCTCGGAACTACCACCGACCGAGAGCACATCAGCTGACAGACACTGGGCTGCGTAGTGCCTAAGGCACTCTGACCAAGATAGACCTCAAAAGTAAACATCTAGCACGAACGCACAGCACAAAGGTACTGTGGAACCTATCAAATCTTCTGAAGAGATTGAGAGCGTGCGAAACCTCCTTTGTGATTTCCTACTTACCAAAAGTGTAAAACGATTTCTCGGGAAGCCACTATTTAAAGAAGTGGGCAGTCTCAAACTTATGGGAAAGAGCAAAAAGTGGTGAAAATGAATAGTGGTAAAAAATTACTAGTGGTAGAAGGTCAAAGTAGTGAATAGCAAACACACCGTAAACTTAATACTGTATAGCTCTAGCATGTTTTCCCCAAAGCTGCTTAATTCTATTTATATAGAGCCCAATTTTGCGAATTCAATTCACAAAATGCTGTCAAAAGTGTGTGTATAAATAGCGATTCACAAATTCGACTAGCACACGGAGGCTGATTATGAATTTCTGAGATCTATGGCTTCAAAGAAATGACAGTCGGACGGACAGCCAGACAGACGAACATCTCTATATCGACTCGACTGTTGATACTGATTAAGAATATATCTACCTTGGTATAAACTTGGTTTATACCACCCATTTTGTACTTTTCTTAAGTACACGGCTTACAAAAATTCTAGCTGCAGTAAGAAATATTGAAATTGGGCAATTTTGGTTGTTGATAATTTTCTGCCGAGGTTAAAAAATAGTAGTTACTGATTACATGTCAGGTATCATGATTGGTGATCAGAATTAGTTGCTAAATGACCCAGTGTATTACAAACTAATTATAGAAACCATTTAAAACATTGCAATCTATCTCTTTCTACTTTGTTTTCAGCCGGTAAGTTACCTTAGAACTTAGTTCTCTTATTGGATTACTCGTTTCAGGTATAAACCTAAAACCAACATAGTTAGCGCTGATTGTATCTGCATTTGGACTTTCCCTCTTTTCATTGTACTTTCATTCATTTCCGATTTAATACTTTAGCTGTGATGTAATCTTGTATTTTACTAAATTGTAATAAGCTTCATTTCTCGTTCATGGAAATTTCTAAGAATGGACCACAAAAGGTATAAAACGCATTCATTCACTGATTTAACTGCAAAGCTGGCTAATGATCTTTTGTACCTTGAATGTCTGCCCGTTGATGGTCGAAACAACTTTATTACGCTGACGTGATGAAAAATCCCTTGAACATTACTCAAGGAGTTTATTTGACTGCCAGTCTGACACTGTCAGCAGGCTCACAGCAATTCGGTTTGACAAATAAAGCCTCTGCCCCTCACAGTAAAAAATGTCTCACCTACAGGGAGGCAGTCGGATACTTTGACTGACAAACAGAGATTGGCTGACAATTGTGATTATGTCAGTTGAAATTCGTGCTTCTGGGAAAGCAGCAGGTGTTGCAGCTTTGAGACAATGTCATTCATCAGTGTTTTTTAGAACTGAACTTGAAAAATTATGTTTATTTGTAGAGCGCTGATTTCAAATGACTGCTTTTTTGACCTTTTTTCATTAACAGAAGCCAAGGGCGAAAAAGAGTGAAAAATAGGGTAGCGAAATGTAGTTGCTCTAAATACTAAGTGTTTAGTAATATTTTTCACACATTGTGACTGACATTGAAGAGACTTTTGCTAACAAACAGTCGCAATTTTAATTATAATATTATTAGTTTACTTATTGCCAAATTAGGATTATGTTTACAATTATAAAGGAGTATTTAAAGCTTAAATTTAAAAAAATTAATAAATGGTAAAAAAAACTTTTTGAGACTATGGACATCCTCCAAGACCAAAGTATAGTACCCGCGGTTAGGGTAGACGATAGGGAACAAATCGAAAGAAGAAAACTTTGCGGCACCCTTTTACAAAAGCAAACCATGCGGCAGCAGGACAACCGTGTTCTGGGAATCTTTGTGAATAATGATTTGCCACTTGGGAGCGTTTGTAAATTAGATGCTCGGCTTGTTGTAGCTATTGTTGTTGCCTTTATTGTTGTTGTTGTTGTTGGAGTGTCGCACAGATGCTGCCTGGCGGCAGGATAAATATTTAATTTGTGAAATATTTCAAGCGAATGCCCGCTGAGTTTGCTGACCTTTGACTTTCTTTTTTTTCATTACGCGCGTATTATCATTATTATTGCCATTGTGTGTGTGTAAGTAGCAGCATTTTTATTAGTATTCTTGCAATTTGGCTTTACCGTGACTCCTGTGTACATTATTTCATTCCGGGGTCGGCTGGTGTACTCGGTAATAATGAGCAAGTTAATTGAGGTGACAATTGTCGGGCAACGGACAACGGGCAACGAGCCACGGATGGCAACCCTCTCGAGTGGCTGAGCCTGCCACAGGCTCTTGAGTTATGGCATTTTGATCATTTTATGTATTTCGAGTACGCGACAGCGCCTGAAATAAAACCCTCTTCATCGCCGCGGGCAGCTCAAGTAACTGAAAATGATTTAACGCTGTTAAATTGACAACGCATTTGCATTGGGGCTGAATTTTGTTGCCTTCCTTCACTTCTGCTTTAGGGTGTTATTAAACTGGTTATACGAGAGCAAAGAAATAATAACATAAACAACAAAGACCTTTGATTTTGGGTTGATCTTTGAAACTAGTAACTTCAAAACATATATACTTGAAAGATTTTATTATTAATGGACATGAATGCAAATGTCTGGGTATGTATGTGTTTTAAGTTCGTATTTACGTTACTTAAATATTGACTGTAGAATAGTTAAAACATATGTTTTCATACCTGAACAGTTGCCTTGCTTTAAATATAATTTATTAATAAATTTATTTATTGAAGTGGTAATGTATATAAAATGCTCCTTTATCTTAGCATAAAACTTGGAAAAAAAATAACTTTTAATCAACAAAAAATTGCGTGTCGGATAAATTGATCGACTAGTGAGATTTACTGATAGAATAATATAGTCTTACAAAAATAAATTCAACGAAACCACTAGAAGTATGCTTAAAAGTGTAGACTGTTCCTATTTTCCAGTTCCTTTCTAAAGAGGGCAGGAATTCACAATAAAGGTGAATTTTACCCGCGTGAACAATCCCAGCAAGTAGTAGTAGTTAGCAACCCTAACTGGCAGTCTGTGAAGCACCGGGTGATGACCTGTGTGGCTGCGAACTACATGGGGAAGCCTCACGTAATAGTATGGTTTTATTGAGAAACAAACATTTGTGGTCGGGCTTCTTTTTGCTTACGCTGCCGAACATTTCCCGCCATACCCTCTGCGTCCAGTATATTTAAATATGTCTTGTAAAAGTGGACCCAAACGGACTGAGATTTGTACCTCGGTTGAGAACTATTTTACAGAGTGCAGGAGAGCCACGGACACGTACCATATTTTATAAAGATATCTTCAAGACGAACGACTTTTCAGTACAAGTGTACTATGGTGTATATCATAAGGTCCTAGTTTTAAATTTCCTTTTAAGTTTACTTCTAATATTCGTAGGGCGCAAAAAGCCGCGGAAAACTTTAAATCAAGATGGAGATGACCTACGTTCGAAAATTGTCTCTGATATCTAGATCTTAAAAAAGGGGCAGACAGACAAGTCTATATCGACTTGGCTGTGGACGATGATAAAATAATATGCATCCGTTTTGTTTTTTGACTAGCATTGTTCTGCCCTTGTACATTAACAAAGTACAGGATCCAGAGATGGTCCTCGTCGGGCCAAAGGAAGGCTATAACGGATCCGGCTCAATTAATTTAAGCAAAATGCGCTTGTTAGTTAGTTCCAGTTACAAGCATGTAATGCAGTCCCACAGGTTGTATGATTAACAGGGAAGCGCGTCAGCTCATAAACTTTATTCCCAGTACATCCGGTAACTTGAAATTTATGATGACGACTTTGTAAAGACGGCTGGCTGCTTTGGTAAGGACAAGCCATAGACATAGTACATTTGCATGCACACATATGCGACCCCGAGGCACCATTAAAAATCGAGCTGGAGCTTGGATTGTGAAACTTACCTGTCCGCCTTTTTGACGCCAGACCACATGGCCGCGGAGACGGGGGGCATGAAACGTAAATTGCCGACGGGCGGCGAGGCGTAGGGTATTCCACGATACGCCTCAACCGGATCCAAATGCCGTCCATCTAATTGGACAATTACGCCCGAGATGGCGCCGTTGCGTGTGTGGATGATGCGCGATGAGAGCTGTGCGGGTAATTGATCATGATTTATGTTGTTATTGTTGCTATTGTTGTTGTTGTTGTTGCTTGTTACTCTACTGCTGCGGTTGCCACTTGACGCGGATGATGACGAGCTGCTGCTTGTCGAAGTTGCAAAAGAAGATGATGAAGCTGACGGCGATGATGATGACGATGACGATGATGCTGACGCTGACGATGACGCTGACGCTGATGATGACGATGATGAAGTGAGCGATAATGAGGGCACCGAACTGGATGTGGCTGCATTGCCACTGTTGCCCGTGGCACTGCTGGAGCCGATCAGTACAAGTCCACCGCTGCTACTTGTTGCCGCATTGCCTCGCTGTGTGGCACTTAAATTGCCAGATATGCTGCCACCATTGTTGTAGCTGATGCCAGCGCCTCTACTGCCACATACGTGCAGCAGAAGCAGAAGCAGCAGCAACAGCAGTTGTTTTGCTGTTTGTAGTTTTCTTCTCGTTCTCCATACTGTTTTCGATGTTTCTGCTGCTGCTGTTGCTGCTGCTGCTGCCGGCAGTTGTCGCTTAAATTGCAGCAACATTACCATTATTAATATTGGTCAAAATGGCGATGTTGCAATGTTGTTGCTTCCGTTGAATGACTTTGTATGTTGCAGTCCTTGCCTGTTGTATAATTGACCACAATAACGCTGTTTGTGGCGTAGCCTCAATTTCAGTCGGGAATCGTTTCGCTATTTTTTTTTGGCGTTGCAAAGATATTCGCCTTTTGTTTTTTTAATTAAGAGCGTGTATTCTTTTTCATATTTTAATGGCAGTTGATGCGAACTGTAAAAACAAAAGCACATACAAATAAACCATATTAATTTATTGTTTTCATTATTTTTGCATTTTTATATTTTTAAAGGTTGAGAGTTTTCAGTGTTAAATATAAATTCTTGTCTTAACCTAGACAAATTATTTCTGTTTGTACTAAATTTAATATTCTGCTTGTAGTTCAAATTTTGTTAAGTCTAGAAAGCCTTCTACATTCACTTCGCATGTCAGATGAACCCCAAAAAAGTATGCAATGCTGTTTCGAGTCCTTACAGAAGTAGCTCTTTCCACAAGCCTTGCTGGCGGCGTCACGTTTTCTTTCCCTTTTCTCTCTTGCTCTTATGCACCTCTTTGCTTCCCTTTCATTTAAGAACATTTTTTGCACATCTTACTGTGTTTTTTGTTGTCTTTTGTGTGTGTGTGTGTGTGTGTGGAAACATCACCTTGTTTGCACTTTAGTTAGTGTCCTTGTCTTTCTTGTTGTTGTGGCCAAACACAACGTGGGCAACGACAATGGAATTTTCAGTTGGCATTTTGCATACGTCAGGCAGTCATTCCGGAATGCCTATGAAACTATCTAGCTGACTGGGCTTTTATCACCGCTAACAAAATTCGGCTTACTATGTGATTTTAATGGAAGAATGAAATAAAATTCAACTCGGCTTACAAATCTATTATTTATATTGTATAAAGAAATATTTGTACTGTATTAAAGATTGCCACTTGAAGTGCATTTTTATCTTATTAAGATTGCGTACATTTGCTCTTGCATCTTTTGACATTTCATATGGCACCTTGAACAATTGAATGTGTCTTTTATGACCCACACATGTCTTACCAGTCTGTATGTCTGTATGTTAGTTTCTGGTCAAAAATTCGTGTGTACTCACTTAGTTATTCCGCGCGTTGCTCTATGTCTTTGTGGGCTGTCTGCGCCTTTCTCCAGGTGCTAAGCCTGTGCTCTCTACAAGTGTTAGTGGGTTAGTATCCTACTTTGTGTGTCTGTGTCTTCCTCAGCTTCTGCTTCTGTCTTAAAATCTTAGCATACACTTCACGTACGCTGCGCTCAACTGCGCTGTCTGACGTTGACGTTGTTGCTGCGTTGTTTAAATGCCTGCACGCTACAATTGTCATGCAAGTGGACGAGCACATTTTTTCAAGGCTCTCACGTGCTCAGCGCGCTGCCATCGTTGGTTTTTCAAGCAGCTGCCGCCGCATAGCTGAAGAGTCCAAGAGAGTGAGAAAGATGTGTTAGAATATGCTGCCTTAGACGTTTGTTTATACATATATAATACTTGAACTATGATTAATAAAGTGACGCGCTCAAACACGCGCCATTTAAGTGAAAGCATATTAAGTAGACGCTTTTTTCGCCAATAATTTATTTATCTTGCGACATGCACTTATGGACTCTATAATTGGTTCACAAAACTAACATATTATCGTTCTGACAGCAGACGTAAAAAGATGACTTTAAATTATTTGCATTATGCATGATTTTAGCTTAATAAATTTTTAGAAGCTACATATTCGAAAGTAAATTTTTCAATTTTCCCCAAGTGTTGTTGTGATAATTGCCAATTCGATCCAATTAGTTTATAAAAAAGTATTAGAAGAAAAATAAATAAACCTATTATAATTTGTATTTGAAATTCAAACAAATATTAGTATTTATTACAATTAGATTCTTTCATACAGGATAATAAGCATATATTAATAAGCACATCAATCCTTTCATCTTTTTTAACATACTACATTAGGATGGCGATATACGTATGTACATATAACTAGTATGTATTCAAAAGTTTTATAACCAAGTCACTAGACAATTTCGGAAGGAAGGAACCACCTTTTGATTTAGAACGCGCTCTCAAGTGTAAGGAAAATTATTATGCACATCATTAGCAAAGTATTAAAAAGACCGCTCCCAAAAGGAAAGATATTTATAACTCTAGCAGGCTAGTTGAATTAATTGTTTTCATGGAAATTGAGCTGTTTCCTTATTTTATTAGCACCAAAGACAGTTCGAGTGGGCGTGCCCGATGTGAAGTTGCTTTTTAATTTATTTATGCAAATACGAATGAATTTTCGGCGAATACTTTGCTCCAGGCATACAAATTGACTTGTCTCAGAATACCATCGAATATTTGGACTAAGAAACAACATGAACAACAACAAAAGTTCAACATCATCAAGTGCGTGTCTCACTTGTAGGTAGATTACAGAATATTTTGCCTTTACTTTGCTGTTACACTGGGGACATTGCAAACATTGTAAATCATACGCACTGTTACCCGCCCAGCTGGAGTGTGAGCTTATTTGGTTATTGTAAATGAGTAAGGATGACGATTTGGAGACTGTTTTCAGTTCCTTGAAGTGACTGTGCATATACAGCTGTATATGTAAGCTGAGCTTTCGAAAGTAAATAAATGTTTAATGCGCCAATGATTAAGCTTATTTTTTATATTTAGTTAACCTAACTAGATTATGAAAAATTTGAGATCTTTAATTGAAAGTCATTTATTGTTATTCGGCGCAATTTTGTACTTCAAATATTGCTTTAACATAATGGATTCTAAAAAAATCCGCTTTCGGTTTCAAGCTGTATAGTTTAAGAAAAATGGGCAAAAAGTCGTCAGGAAGTTCAAGTTTGAAAACAAGTTGCGCATTTGGTATGAGCTCCTACACCTACTCACACTCACACTTTCTTTCGAATTCGGAATGACTTTATCAATTTGTTTTCTCGCTTGCTTTGGCTATGTCATTTTTATTCAAGCCGAAAGATAATTGGATCGAGCTTTTGATTGTGCGCCTAATTTAACTGTGAATAAACAAAAATTCCATTTCGCAAAATACATTTAATTTGCGCTCTAATTAAAAATCAAAACGCGATAAGAACGCGACAAGATGAAAGTCGGCAAAACCGCTGATCCAACAACAACAACAACAACAACGATGCGAGTAATTGTGGAAAATGATGCTGCGGCTTGACTTTGCGACTCTCAGTTCACAGCTCTCGTCTTGGCTCACAATTTCTAGTAATTTCCGCATTGGCCAAGCCTTTGTACCATAAATTCTGGCGCCACCCAGACGGGATTCAGCATTCATAGAGCGCAGGAGCACTTTTGTCGGGTCCAGGTCTTGGTCTCTCGGACCAAGGGTCATTAATTTGTCCTTAGATGCCGCCGAAGCTGACGTGGAATTAAACTGCTTAAGAAGCACAACTAAATTAAGAAAAGTGCGCAGGGGGCTGTGGCAATTAAATGGTGAGGGTGCTGCCAAGATGTGTTCCGTGTCATGTCCAGACAGAGTTAAAAGCGAATTTAATGTCATGGCTTTTTGTGTTTATTCTTGATTAAGTTTCAACTGTTTCAAATTGATGAACATTTTAAGCATAAATAAGGTACCTCTTTAAAATCCTTTTCCTTGATAGAGGCTGGCTGCTTGCAGTACAGTACTTATTTCCCTTTGTGGCACTCATGCAACAGCGTTATCAATACAGTAGGTACGCCTGTCCTTAAAATGTGTTTGCCACAGCGCAACGGTAACGAAATGCAACTGTTAATGCAGAGATATATAGAGCGTACCGACAAAGAAATTTTTTCTGGCAACAGTAAGAAAACTTCAAACCTAAAATATACCCGAACACAATGCGCATTTATCATGTATATAAATGTATTCTGATAAAAGCAAACACTGATAAACTGAATATGTTGTTTTTTTTTGTCAAAAATATTGAAAAGGCACACACCATGCGTATACGTTACATATCCAATTATTTTTACAGCAAAATCTGAAGAAAGTGGAATAAGGTCTCTACAACCATAAATGGAAATAGTTTAAATCATTCGATGGCTACGCAAATTTAATCAGTTCTCATACACATTTAAGTTTCTTTGAAGAAATATTGAAGGAATAAAATCTCAAAGTATTAAATAGTACACAATCTCGCTTATAAGTTATGTTTAATAATATAAATTTTAAAACAATTAATAAGGAATGTACTTACTGAAACCAGTAAATAGGACAATGGGAGAAACCCAGTTTAATTTCAAGGGAAACTTTTACTGACTGAAGTATCTTTTAATGGTTCAAAACACTCTTCAATTTACTTAAGTTTGAAAAATTTACTTAGCCACAAATTTCAGTAGTTTTTAACATCTCTGCATAAAATCTTATAAGCAGAAAATGTTGCAAGATATAAAAATAAATATATACATTTTAACCCAAGCAAAATTTTAATACTTTGAAATAAATGCACACAGCAGGAGATGAGAGAGCACTGCACAAAAATTATAGTTTCCCATGAAATGCTTGATAACAGAAAAAGTCGAAAAGAAAACTACACCCGGAGCGGGTAATTTTTCATGCAGATTTATGTTAAAATTTTTGTGAAATTTGTGAAAGAAACTGCTGGAGATACATTGAGTGCACTCTTTAAAAAGCGAAGGGAAAACTTTGCCATTGAGCATTGAATTTGATGGCAAATAATGCGACTTCATAACTAGTTGAAATGCATTTTGCATGTCACAGACGCTTGATAAAATTACTTAAATATGCTGCACTTCATAGAATACTTGGTACTTGACTTTAGCTTTAGGGTAAAGAGGGTCTCCTCTCAGTTTATATTTGCAGCTTCCTTTCCGCTTTTATTATGTTCGTTGCTAACAATGGCTTATAATTATTTCTTTTTTGCTCTTTTTTTTTTTTACTCTCTTTTTTAATGTTGTCAGCCACTCCCTGCCTGCCTTTTATTTATATAGGAGTATATTAAAAGGCAGCTCTTAGCTCCAGGCTGATCTGCGGGTCTGCTGTCTGCAGTTTGTAGTTTGCCGTTGGTGGCTCGTAGCATCTTTTTATTTTTAAGCAGTAAATGGCAAAACAATGGTGGCCCATAACAACAGCAGCAGCCTTAGAGACAACAACAACAGCTTGATTCTCATCAGAAATGAAAAAACCTTGTCTGAGAGGCGAATGCGAAAGTGAAGTCAAGAAGGCATCGAATGAGGGAAATTATAATCCGACTGCATTTAAATACCATGTTTATGCGAAAAAAAAGTTTAAGTATATCAGTTTATATAAAAAAAAATTTCTTGATATTCTGAAAAGTAGTACAGCTTGTTATGTAAGTAATATTTACTCAATAGATAAGTCGTCCATTTGATGGCAAGAGCTAACTAAATTTACTTACTTTTCTGACATTCCTCAAATCTATTTTTTCTGATACAGTTAAGTATAAGTTAAGGTATCATTAACTAGAATGTGAAACTTAAAGGTTGCTGACAGTAAGAATATGTTGATTAATGAGGCCGGTCACATAAAAGGTGTGCAATATAATATATATGTACATGGGCGGAATTAGAGCTTAACTTGTTGTCGAGCAGTCGCACTTGAAATGGGTCATATTACAAAATTACAAATAGAATTGGTCAAAATTAAGTTTATCTTGAAAATCAAAGAGAACTCGTTAGTTAATTGATAAAGTACCACTTATATTCTGTTTAACAAATCCAAGAAATTCACCAATTTTGCTAGATAAGTGCAATGAAGCAATGCCAATTCAAAGGAAGTTGAATTTAATTGACACTCATTAGTAATGCCTTAAATACATATTTTGCATTACTCGCATATATAAATTTTGCAAAATGCAATTTGAATATTATCAGAGCCTTACATCAAAGCATAATTTATACAGAACTTCTACACAAATTTTATCCTCGGGCCAAACATTAGCTGAGCAATAAATTTCGCGCACAATTGAGCCTGTGATTGTGCCAAAGCGAATGTAAGGAAAATTAATTTTCCTGTGATTTTGCATGTATTGTACACACACACACATATGTGTGTATGAATCTCTGTGTGATTGTGAGCTGTCTGGCATAAATTGTACCCTCGCGGCTAACAAATTTTAAAAGCAAATGCTGAAATAAATTATCGCTTAATATTGGCAAATGATTTGCCAGTTGTCGTGTTGCAAAAGGCCTCCCTTCCAATTGACGCCGTTCCCTTTCTTGAGCTTTTTGCAATTTTGGCAGGACACAAATTGAATTCATTATGCTGAGTATCCCATACGAATCGCAAAAAATCATTTGCTTCTGGCTCCCGGCTAAGAATTGTGATATAACGATATTAAAGCAACATTATAACATTACGTAAAAGACCGAGCAGGAAAGCAGAAACGAAAACGCAAATAACCGACGTCAATGGCGTCAACGAGAGGATATGGGGAGACACACAAAAATAACAAAAACTTTATCCTAGCAACGTAACTAGAAACCCAAAAAAAAATTTGTTAAAATACTGAATCCAGTATGCCGAAGGCTTAATAATACACTTGCCCATAATATTCTACTTTCTTTTTTGAAATAAAAACTTCTTTCTGATTAATCAAACTCACCCTGTAATAAGTTTGCTATGCATATTCTGATTAAAATCAAACACCTGTATAACAAAGAATTGAAGATATTTATGTTGCCGGCATAGATGTAATATCAACATGTTAAAAACTGGTTTCCTGCTTTAGAATTATTTCACTTTATTTTGAAAATAACCATATACTTTGAATATTTACTTTGATGCTTTATGATGCTATGATTTATTTTATATCATTAATATAATAATATGTATAATACGTTATATAAACAACTAAATTCAGAAATTAAGATAAGCATCGCTATTAAGATTTTAATTGAAGACGTTTTAAATTCTTTATTTAACGAATTTTAAAAAACAATCATACTCTTTTTAGAAGATTGTGGGCTTATATATATTATATATATATATATATATCGATATATTATTATCGAACAATGTACAACAAATATGAAAATAGCAAGGTTATATAATTCATTGAGTATAATAAAAGCAAATGCTATGAAAATAGCAAATGAATATCAATTTCTGAATCAAACAGTCATTTATACTCTCATCCGTTCAGCTGGAGCATTGCTCTTAATTAATTTTCTTTGTGTTGTCTTTGTTGTATTTTAGTTTTCCTTTTAGTGGCATTGAGATTATTGTTGCCGAGTATTTTAATGTCATTTTTATAAACAGACGCGCAGATATTTTGTGCCTTGATGTGGCTCTAATTTGCTTTTATGCCACGTGGCATTCATCGGTTGCCTGCTGCGGGTAGCATTCGTTTGTTAGCTCTTGTTTCTTTGTCTTGGAAGATAAAATAATTTATTGGGTAAAAATTGCTGGCCAAGATCTAAGCATTTTGATTTCTTTCAGCTTTCTGTTGGTTGACTGGTCTTGTCTGTTGGCTGCTGGTTCGCATCTTATCTCCACTGGTTTATCTATTTTGGCTGTCGCTTTTGGTCCTCCATAATGTTGGCGCCATGTTGATGTTATCCTAGCGGAAGTGTTGACTCAATGTTTACTCAATGAGGGCGTGCTGCAATATGACAGAGCGACAGCCTTTTACCCCGCTCATTGTTCTATTAGTGTACGTGTGTGTATGTGTGTGTTGAGTGTATTCTGGCAGCCATATTTGGCGAATTGTTTCTCTTCGTCCAGTTAACACAAGGCTATGACAATGCTGGAAACATTTCTTATTTTAGTGCTGGTCTTATAAATATACATAGCAAATGGAATAATAATAAGAAAGAGCCATATCAGGTCAGCTCTGTGCAATGTTATATAACACACAGCCTGCGTTTGTTTTACCACTTGTTCACTTGTACACTTGTTCTCAAAATTACAAAAAGAAATAAGGAGCAATAAATTCTGGCCAAAAATTGCTTTGATTGTCCAACATTTGAAAATAATTTTGAACATTAAAAAACTAAGTCATGTATTCAAAAATAAACATGGAATAGTATTAATACTGAATTACTTAATAAGAAGTTGTTATCAAAACCTCATTTACTTAATCATGATATCTTAAGAACAAAAATGTCTGTATCATTCATAGCTTTATGATTTAGTTGACCAATCTCAACCCAATATAGTCAGGATGCAAGAGGTCTGTCGAGATTGTGAACATAAAAGTTCAAATCTCTGTTTATAAATATATGTTTGTTTTGATTTTATAATGTTAAAATATAAATGATACAATGTTTAATTTAATTATTGGAATGCATTTAATGTTTTTAAACAACAATTTATATTTTTAAGATAGTTTTAAAGTTTTAGTTATTTTCTTCTTATATTATTTTCCATTATATGTAATCAGAATTCTTTTTATTAAATGAATGTTAATTGCATTACATTATTCGAAATATTGCATTATTAACCTTGAACCAATTCAACTTTTCGCGGCAAGTTAACACATGGTTTATTGCCATAATGATCAGCACCTGAACGAGGAGCCCCTGGCAGTGAGAGAATGGGAAGATATGAAAATGTATAATGAAAAACCTCTGCGCTCTCCTCTCCCCCGGTAATGTCATTGTATAAAATTTACAACTTTTTCAAGTGTTTAACCGCAAAACTAAAGCTGGTATCTAATGGCACATCTCCATGCTATTTGGGTTTGGCTTTTGTATGTCTGTGGCTCTCACTATGTTTCCGTAAACTGCCATTTCCGACTGTGCCACAAGTCTAACAAGCAACGTTTACACACCCATGCACATACATACACATATATTTACAAATGTATATACATTTATGTACATACTTACATACAGAAAGCGAAAGATACTTGTAGTACTCGATTTGGTGGAAGCTTCTGGTGTTTGCCTTTGCTCTCAATGCACAATAATTGTTATCTTCAACAATTTGCGGATGTTATAAACATATACTGCTGCTTCATATTGTCTGCATGTAAATACGAGCAACGACAGCTGGGACTGGGATTGGGATTGGGATTGGAAATGGCAATGGCAATACGAATGGGAAAGTGTGTGAGGAAAAGGAAGGGACAGGGCTGCTGCTGGTTCTAGGGCATTTGCACTTGTCGTTGCTTTTTATGGCTAAACAAGCACTGCACCTGCTCGGTTCAGCTCAGGCTACAAGCTAACAACGCCAACAACAAACACACATTCTTAAACATTCAGACAACTTCCTCCCAGCGGAGCAGAGTTTGAGAACTGGCACGGAAGACATTTAGCTAAGCGCTTCGCTTGGTAAACAATTTTCGATTTCACTTGTTTTACCTCACTTTTCACTACACGTAATTTGAATCTCGTGTGCAAAAAGTTTCAGTCAGTGAAAGTACTGCACAATAACGGAAAGAACGAAGAGAAATTTAGTGGGGAAATAAGAAGTGTAGGGAATTGTTAAGAACTCGTGGTATTATGAGCTGAAAATTTGTCGAATATGAGCATGTTTCAGATCTGTTTGAAGTCGCATGTTCTTTAGTTTTCTCAAGTTTCACTTGTAGCATTTTGATAATTACACATACGCTCCTTAGGCCAAGACGTACGTTGTCACGTTAACATCTTCCCGAGTACCTCAGCAGCCTATTTGTGCGTTACTCATACGCCTACGTGTCTCATTAAGGGACGTGTGCCCAGCTCGGTAATAGAAAACTTGGTCATAACATTTAGCTACCCCAAAACTTAATTAACGGCCCGAAAGGTAATCGGCTAGCTCTCCTCACTCACGCCCGTTCTTTGTTTGGGCCATTTCTCTGTCAAATGTTTTGGACATTAAGGCGCGCGCGCCGCTCTCAAAGGGGGAGTCCTCCTTAGTTCGCTTACTCAGTGTATGGCCCCATTAAAGTGGTCATTAGGCGTCAAGTGGCCTGCTGGTTTGACAGGCGGCAACGTCAGTTGCCTAGATAAGAGGAGGCTCAAATGTTTTAGCTTAATTTGAATGTCTCTCTCTTCTGCCTCTTACTCACCATTTTGTTGTTTGTTTGGCTCTAATTACTGGCTGGCCAATAACCAGCAGCTCAATTGCCGCATTCAATTAAATTATTGGCAGTCGGCAGGTTGGCTTAAAATTAAACTACTTAAATGTATATATACAACAGGATAAAGAATGTTTCCATTAATATGTCCTGTAGCTTACTATTTATGTTTTTAATAAACCAGCTAAAAGTTCTCATAAACTCTTTATAAGCAGAAAACAAATCCATTTAATTGTTGTACCTTGCACGGCAAAAACTTGCACGCCGATTTGCAGCACAACTTTTTTCGTTTAGCTTTTTTTATGATTTTGCCTTTGCCCCTTTTATGCAGCACGAAAGCAGAGCCAAGCAAGAAAGTTTGTTAAAACTTTGGCAAAAACAGTTCTTATCTGACTTTTTCTAGTCTAGTTTGAGATGGGGCGGTTAATAAGGTATACGTGTAGCTGTACACATACATGGCGTACAACTTGTTAGGATTTCGAAACCAATAACATTGCAATCAAAATTTAGACACCAAGAATGCTAGTCTGGTTTTCACCTAGACCCTGAAATCTAGTTCGCTTTAATATTTGGGATACATGAAAAAGACCCCGGCCGAACTTTTACAATAACACACAATTTGAAACCTTTAACATAACCACCTTTTAAACGCCTATGGGGCCCCAGACGATTAAAATATATTTCAAAACTTACCATTTTACTTTTAAATTACACAGTGTTACAGGCAAAAAAATCGTGGGAAATGATAGTGATTTTGTGGTAGGGCTTATCGAGTATAAAAAAATGCATTAAGCTACGGTGGAGCAAGCTCGACAGTAGGAGACCCTGTACTTTTTGATTGCAAAGCGATCACTACAGATTGTTTCAGTTTCAAAAAATTTCCATAGATAGCGCCACTACGAAGATATCAGTTGATTTTTCCCGTAACATTATGAGTTGAATAACTTCCGCGTTTAGCATCCGATTTGTATGAAAATTTACAGGATCGGCTCGGACCATAGTCTGTACTATACATACTAAAAATGAAGGCGCTAGCATCAAAGGTGCTCTTGTAATTCGACTTCGAAATTTTGTATTTCGATAACCGGTGGCGGAGGGGGCGTGGCAAAAATCTAAAATAAACTTGATCAACTTAAGATATAGATGAACCTACATGCCAAATTTGGTGTCCCTAGCTCTTATAGTCTCTGAGATCTAGGTGACACAAAAAGGGACAGAAAGACGGACGGACGGACAAACGGACATGGCTATATCGACTCGTCTGTTGATGCTGATCAAGAATATATATACTTTATGGGATCTGCCACGCCTCCTTCTGCTTGTTATGCACATTTGCACAAACGTAATAGACCCTTTTGTAGTTTTTTAAAGTACGGGGTCTAAAAACTGCTTACTTGGAATTTGGGAAAAAAAATTTTAAATTTTAAATAATTCACCTATAATTTCAGTTACAAGCGGTTGATTACCCATTATAAACTAGTTAAGATTTCATCCGCATCCTCGTATCGTTCATTTTGAATTTTGCTTAGCTACAACAATAAATTTCTACGAACATGAATTTGTCAACTTAATCCAAAAATCGGTCGAACTGTACTAACATTTATATCCTATGGGGGTATATCAATTTTCTTCAAGAAGTATGTAACAGGCCAAAGAAGGCGTGACAGACCATAAAGTATATGTATTCTTGATCAGCATCAGAAGCCGAATCGATGTGGCCATGTCCGTCTATCTGTCCATCCGTATGAACGACACATTACTTCTTATATTTGCTTGATTAGTAAATCTAATTTCTTTGCAATTCATTTTCAGAGAAGAAAATATAAACTTAAAATACTTACGAATACACGTGAAGATTAACTTAGCTGGTTTTTAATATTGCACCTACCTGCAAGAAACAAACATGTAGAAAAATAAATTAAGTATTGCTAAGGTAACGCAGCTGTATGTACAAATTAAGCGCATATAAAAATAGTTTTGTTGTTTAAGAAATGCGGAAAGAACTTTACTTTGCCCTTCTACCCAACAGCAATAAGCCATGGGAAAGGAATACTGAAGGGGAAGCGCGAAACCAGGTGGAAAATTAAAGACAGTGCCCGACTTCCGCTTACCTTTTTGTTTTTTTTACTACCTACACACATCTGTGTGGGTATGCATATGTACATACACATGTTTAAGTTCATGTGTTGCATTTTAGCTTTTTTGCAAAGTTTTGCACAATTTAATTAGTTTCTCAGAAAAACAAACAAACAAGAGACGTGGCGCATACGAAACACGAAATATCTGGTCACACTATGAATTACATGTTTTTGCCATGGAATTTAATACAGAATAGTGAAAAGAGAGAGAGAGAGAATGTACAATTATTTTAATTCTGACACTTTTCCAGTTCCCCGTTTAACAAATAATATCGTATTGAAAATATACCATGTTAGCTTTAAGTCTGCTAATTTGCAATTTTTTTGGTTGCTGCCATTTCTTTGATTTAACTATTTTATTATTTTAAAGCACTACATGCCTTATCAAGCTTCTAGGCTATGATCCAAGCATTTCAATATATCTGAGCACAAAAGCCCAAAAGCAAAGAGAAACAAAGGCATACCACAACACCCACCCACCCAAAAGCACATACACAATCTCATTCACGCACACACATAAAAGAACACACGTACGTTTAAAAAGAGGGAGATAGAATTCCAACTAGATGCCTTTCCGAATCGTACCTATGCAAATGTTTAGGGGAGAAATGTGTATGCAAACTCGTACTCAAGCCATGGCCTCTGCCATGTCCTCCTTTCAAACATCCTGCACGAACTGGCTGTCGTTGACTTTTTGCCTGTTTTCGACTGTATCTTGATACAAGTGCTGCAATTTGTAGCTCACTTTTCTGCGTTAGGTTCGCCTTTCAGCTCAAGTCTCGACTGTGTCAATTGTCGACAGTCGACAGTCGACCGAGTTGACTATGGGCTGATGGTTTTAGGTTAGGGCACTGGATGTCTGAGATTGGCACATCCACAAGCTTTGTTACTGGCAAAATCACTAAGTTTTTGTTTCCTTTTTTCAAGCTCCTGTTTCTGGCGCGCATTTAATAGTTGCAAATTGGTTCTCACACTAGGCAATTGCATTGGCTGGGTGATTTGCTAAAGACGTCATGACTTATAGATGGCAATCTGTAGAAAAAGCCAACAGTCTCAGCAGACTTTTAGGTACTGATTTCTTGACAAGCTTAACACTTGTTAAAGCGATTTAAAGTTTCAGACACATATAGTATAACAATGATTCTTAATTTACACATTTTTAAATTTTCTATATATTTCTAAATTTTTTTTTTGTTGAATTGTATTTTATTACAAAGCCTATTTTAGTCTATTCAACTGTCAGCTGAAAAGCTTTTTTAAAGTTCAATGTTGTGTGTTGGTTTTTGCATCAGTTCACATCTGTAGAAACAACTACGATACGATTGTCAACCACTTATCGCCCGCAAAACAAACAAAATCTAAAAAGTCCCCCTGTAAACCGCATAGCAACAACAACAGCAACCAATTCAAACAACTAGAAAAGCCAAACAAAAGCAAATTATGGCTGACTGTAGAACCCACAGATGGGCGGCCTTATATTCTACGCAGAGAACTCATTAAAATGTGCTCTAAGCTGTGAGAGCACCATCGCATCTAACACCACCAGCACCACCCAAAACAGTTGGCTCACTGGGGTAGGGGTAGGGTTGAGATTGATGTGTGCCCCTAATGTATATGTTGAGGCTTATGGACTATGAGGCAACCAAGTACTTTGCTTATGGGATTTATCGTAATGTAAAACCACAATCAAAGCCATCAAACTCATTTCCATGCGACACTTGTGTAGAAACAAAGAATGGAACAACAAATATTCAACTCTTTGTTTGGATTTTCTATTCACACTTTTCAGAATTAAGCTTCGAGCATTTACAAATAAGTATGTACTTACGTATTCATGATCGAAAGATAACATCAAAAGTTTTGTTACTGACCGATGTTTTCTCAGAAACCTATAAAATTTCAATAAATCTTCAAGAGAAGGTACTTCAATAATTAGATAAAGGAAAATATTATTTTACGAATCGAATCGGCCTTTTCAACTCTCTTTCAGGATATTCACATAATAATTAAGGACAGGATCAGCTTTATTTAAGACGAAACTCATTTTAATAATACTCTCTATTTACTATTAAAAATTGTCTATCTACGCATTTCGTCATATTTTGTCGTCTTCTTCAAATTTAAAGATAACCGTTTTTTTTGTGCGACTTGCTCAGTGACTTGCAAACACAAAATCATTTCGCGTGGAAAAGTTTATAAATTACCCTTCAGCTGTGTATCCAACTTGATGTTATATATAAAATACTCCCACTCGTTCTACCCCTTCAGAGGTTTGTGTGTACATATCTGGAAAATCAATCCGCCATGCCTCCTCTCTCTCCTATCGTCAGTCTTCTGGCAGCGCCTGTCAAATCAAATAATTGAACTTTCATTCCATTCAATGGAAAAATGAAAGACAGTCGCGTAGCAAAAACCAAACGCAAATGCCGCACATTAAATGCGATTTAAAAAGAGGAAACGAAGAAGAAAGCAAAATTTAGCTGAGCCTGTCGATATGAAACTGATGCCGATGTAAAAACACACATTTCTTCTTAATCCATTTTTATACTCGCCACCCGCTGATGGATTACTCTCGTTCAAATGTCGAATCTTGTTAGTACAGATCCAACACCATCGCGTCCACCCCATCCACACCCCACCACACCACAAGTTAGAATGTGGCACAAGTGTGGGTTACAAAGCGTTCGCTTTCCCTGGAGCTTTAACCAACGACAACGACATAACGGCAACAGATGCCGTCGGCGAACAAGCCAAAGGCGCAAGTGTCGGTGATTTTTCACGCTCCAGATATAATCATGTATGTCTAAGTGTAAGTGTAACACTGTCCAACAGAATACGCGATTTCATTTTGAATTTTGTGAGCTGAACAAGAAGATGTTGTGCTAATAGATTTTTAAATAAACATTTTCTGTATGTTGTTGATGTCTGCAGGACTTACTTGTTTTACGAAGAAAACTCACATCATGTAGCGTAATGCAATGGATAAATTTCGTTTATTTTATACAACTCGACTAGTATTTTTTTAAAGTTCCCTTTTAATTAAAGTTTTTTTTATAAGCATGTCAATACAATTTGTAAACTTATGTGTACTAGTTAAATTTATAAAAATAGTACCAAATGCAATTATTTGTAATTATGTCTTCTTTAAATAATTTTTAGGAGAGATACAAATCTTTGCCGAACCGTAATCGTCAACCGGTATTTACCGATTGAAACGAGTAACCATAACTGAAATCGTAACTGAAACAAAATTTTTTATTATTCCGAAGCCGAAATTACAGCCAATAAAACCGTTGGCTTACGGTTTTGGTTTCGGCCAGCGTCTCAAATTTATTGTATTTTGAAATTTTTAATCGATTTAAAATATTAACATAAACATAATCAATTTTTTTTGTAGGTGACCAATTAATATTCAACTTAAATTAGGACATTTTTGTTAAACATTTATTGCTCTTAATAGTCACTGAATACACAGCACTTTTAGTGTTTTTCTCTTGCAAACCAAAATCATACCAATTCGAATTGAGTCTATGATTTTGGAGAAATCAATTCAAGATTTATTATAGAATGTATAACAGATTTATTATTGAAGCACATGACTCAAGACTCTCTGTTGAGTTCATTCAGTTCGGACAGACGGAAATGGCTACATCGGCTCGGTTGTTGATGATGGCTAAAAATATGTAGTTTTTAATGCCTTTTATTATTTATACTATTTTAAATACAAGATTTAAAGAAATGGTCGCTGATTTCAAACACCATTTAATTTTTTGTGCGTAATTTTCTCGGGCCCTATATCAAAATAATACGGAAAGAAATATAGTAAATCGATTATAAGACTTGAAGGGAAATTTAATCCTGTAATATAAGAAGATATATCTAATTGTGCTGAAATAGTTGAGGCTTGTTTAAGAGAACATCACCTGAATGTATTTGGACTCAGAAAAGTATCACTCTTGACTAAAGAGACCTAGTTAAGGAGAATACAGTTTTCCCAATAATACTTGAACAGAACTTGAGAAAATTTACCAATTTTTCTGTGCACAGACATTTGGCGTGTTAAAGATAACCTTTCCTGTTTTGTTTAAAACAGAAAGCATTTGATTACTTTAAAGCAAAACTGCCAACCATTTGCTCAGCAAATGTTTCGCTTGTTTGCTAAAATTTTCTTTATATTGTTTGTAGTTTCCCCGATAATTATATTTCTCCGTCTTAACAAATGCCTCTCGCCACGCCTACGGCTTGCAACGACACCACAACCGACCGTTTAATTCCCCTGGGCGTCAGACTTTCTTCCATTATGTTGCTAGGTACATAACATATACATAGTCCCTCGCAGTTTTTTCTTGCTTCTATATACTTTTTTGTTTCTTTTTTACTTTTGTCAGTTATTCCTTTTATTAGTGTTTGGGTCGTTTTGCTCTCATTTTCGGCTGGTTTTTATGTTGCCATTTTTGCTTTTACTTAATTTTCGCAATGCCATTCACAGGGATTACATAACCGAGAACTCTCACAAGATTGAGGATGTAGTGATTCTTACTGTTGCTGTTGGTTCGTTTTATATGTATGTCAACAGCATTTTTCAGAGGTCATATTGTGATTTCATTGTCAAGAAACACCAGAGCGAGAAATAATACAAATATGTAGGCATGTGTATGCGTACACTGATAGAAAAAACGTTGTAGATTTCAATATTTGCACTTTGACTTAACTTTTTTTCGCCTGGATTTTGTTATTTGTTAATCCAATATGTGTGCACTTAGATTGCTGATCTAATGTGCACATATCAGTATCAAAGTAAAACCACTTTTGATTCTAAACTAAATATGTTTTATATTCAACTTTATTTAGATTAAATAAGATCCTTATTTAAATTAAGTATATTGAGAATGGTAACATATAATGACAATATATCATTTTTTTTATATTAACTTCTATTTGCCAACATATTTTTAAATGAATCTGAGAATTATACTATTCACCAAAATGTTAACCTTGGCAATTTGAATATCTGTTATTTATTACAACGCATTATTTGCATCAGTGTATATATATGGAAGTACGCTCTTCATGCATGCGAGAATGTTTTATTTTCTCATTGTTTATACCCATAGGTATAAATTATTTTGTGAAATGTTTTATTTTGTTAAATATAATAATAAAATTTGTCAAGAAAGTTTTGTGTGTGTTATAGTGTTATCATTGTCTTCTCTTTCTGTCTAACTTTCTAAACTGTTCTGCGAATTTGGAACAATAAGACAAGAACAGAGCTTAAAATTGTACTTCATTGCCAGTATTGTAAATAATCTTTTGCATAAAACGATGGTCGTTCACAGAAATTCGTGAGTTAGACGTCAACTCTGCTTATAGCGCTGAGTTCTAAGTTTGTTCTATTGTCTTCTTAAAACGTAAGCATTGAAGCGTTTTATCTTTTTCTCTTTAATTCATATGAATCGGAATTCGTATTACAAGGATGATTCATTTTGATAAGTGAGAAGCACTTAAAGATTTTCGAACTTACATTTTCCTATTATTTTTTCGATATTATTGGAATTCCAAATGTGTCTTCTCGATCATATATAACTGTTGTTTTTCTTACATGTCAATGAATCAGCTCAAAAAGATCATAAGAAATATGAGGAATTTTAATTTAAGATTTAAGTCTACACTTCTTATTTATAGGCTCTAGACAATAAAGTCTTATTTGTGAGAATGTTGTTTATTTTTTATCCCGTTATTAATGACACCATCTATAAAAGCGCTTTTCGTATCCAACAGTAAATGGTCAAGAGAAATAAAGAGCAAATTTCCGCAAATTTTCCAATGAAATGGGCGCACCTGCAGTGCGTCAACTAAGGCCATAATTTCGACGCTTGAAATGTGTTTTGTTTTTAGTGGTGTGGCGAGCGCTTGACCAGCATAGCCTTGTCTACACACACACACACACACACACACACAAACACGCACATGTATGCAAAATAATTGTGCAATTTAATAGCGAAACACTCACAAAAGCGCCGATTTGATGACGTCCAATCCGCTGAGCTGTCATAAAAACGCTTTGTTATGACTAAGCATGTGGATGTGTTTGGATGAGTGTATATGTATGTGTCCGCTTCAGACAATAAAGCGGTTTATGTTCTAATTCTATTAGCCTCAAAACCTTGTAGCAATTACGCCAGACAACAGCGGCCACACAAATAACGAGGGATACCAAAGCCTACGCATTCACATGGATATAATTCGCGCAGCCGTGACGTGGTCATATCCGGGTACTCGTACGTATGAGGTCGAGTACTCACTCAGTCTATTACGGCTTTAGATTCTATGGTCAGTCCAACAGAAACAAATCCAATCAAATTTGTGAAGACCTCAAGTAAATTGATAAAAAGGGAAGGAACTAAAAGAAGTTGCATGTGCGCCTGCCTCGCATTAAATTTTCAAGCTGATTTCTAATATGACTTAATAGGTTATTTGATATATTTAATATAGTCTTTCTTTTTTTTGGTTATATGCACAAACATTTATCTGAAAATAAGAAAGATTATTTAACTTTATTGATGAATACCCACATATTTTATTGCTCCATTTATATAACTATTAGAGAGATATGATTTAATAATAGCTTGATGTTTACTTTAGTAAACAACAACAAATTTAAGAGTTAAAGAAAAGACAAGTTAAATGTAATTTAGGTGTATTAGACACCTAAGTCACTTTTTAATTTCTTTCTACATTGTCTTTTCATTACTAGTTACTAAATATATATTTCTTATTGAGGGAAAAAATTAATAACAATTGAAAAATTATCTCAGAATTAAGGCAACTTGTTTTTAAAGGTATCTATCAATTTGGTTAGACATATAACTTTTTGCTTGCCTTTGTGGAATGCTTAAGTGCTTGCTAACTAAGTTAGCAGCAGATTAAAAATACGCACCATTGTACGTGACTTTTTGCTGTCAGCTAAATCAAGTTTCATTATGTGCCAAAAGGAAGAGGATGTGGCATGCTGAGCGAAAGACAGAGCAAAAAAGAGAGAAGGGGAGAGAGAGAGAGAGAGAGAGAGAGAGAGAGAGAAAAAGAGATATGGTTATTGAGGGGCCTTCTGGTGTTGTCGTTGTCGTCGTTGTTGCCATGCTGTGCATAAAATACCTGAAGCAACTTTTGCTAATTGTGCACCAAGCATACGTTTATAAATGACATTGCCACAAAATGGACCCAGTCCAGGCCAGGATCAGTGGCAGCACTGTGTTGAATATGCGTCGAGGCAAGTTTGCAGCATAATTAAGGCACAGACACGCCTCAAGCTTGAAACCTAATAGCATTTGCATGTGAGACACGCACGATGGCAAGAACTTAGACGAACGTTACCTGACCGCTGAACAAAACAGTGCTTGTTTGCAGGTGCATTACTAGAAGCCCAAGGAATCTATATATCTGGACTTACTGAAGCACAGAACGGCTTTAAGCCAGTGAATATGCTACGTCCACTTATCCATTTAATCAACTGACTGACGCTGCTGTTGATGTTTCTGCTTCCGTCGCCTTGCATTTGAATCAGTATTGAAATTATAATATTTGTCACATTTGCACGAGCACGTCGCATAAATATTTAACACTTTTCGGGTTTCTCCTGTGAAATTTGCATAATACGAGTATTGCAGCTGCTTATTATGTATGCGTCCCCAAAGTCCCCTAGAAAATAAATACAAAAAAAGAATGTTACAAAAGCACATATGGAGTATCTCCATGATGCCGGGGATTACCACTGCGGCAAACCGTAAGCCTTCATGTAACTTGACCTGATTTTCTACTGAATGAATAGGAGAAGGTCTTTGAGTTGCAACTTTAATACAAGTTAAAGTTATATGTAGTTTCTAAGCAGCTTCGATTGACATTAGTGACAGTCAATCGAAACTTTGAATAAGTTTTAATCACATATCTAACGCAGTGATACTTTTAGCTAATAATCTGCTCAACTAAGCTGCAAGTGAACTTTATTTAACTTACTGCAACTGTATAAATTATCTCATTGCAATGAACACGAAAATGTACGTACATATATACACTGCCACCTGTGTACATTGCATTATGATAACAAGGGCATTCGAAAATACACTTACCATACCCACAACTTAAATATTCAATTATGTGAATATACATATGTGGACGTGAGAGTTCATAAATAGTAAAAGATACGAGTATAGTAAGTTATGAATTATTACAATGGATATATGGACAGACATTAAGTAGCCTTTGGCGTTTGCTTCTGTTTCGTGTCGAAAAAGCTGCACTCTAATGAAAAGGAATCTTTTAAGAGCTAACTCGACGAAGGTTATAGCTGCATAAGCCAACCAATGTCCAAGTCCCAGGTGCAGGAAGTGGTTCAGGTGTAAGACACGTGTGAACAAAGGACTGTCTTTTGGGATGGGGTCACCACAGGCAGTCGGGCTCATTAGCCAAAACTCTAACAGAGGCAACAGAGGTTGCTAAGGCAACCGCAATACATTATAAATTTAGCTGTTTCAGCACATGCATACATACATATATACTCGTATTAATATACATATATGTTTATATGTCTATACATACTTTGGATATGTGATGCTTAGGTTGCTCATTCAATTATTCAATAACAATAAATGATATTACGCATGCATATAATGGAATAACCAAGCGAGCTTAAAGTGCGAAATGCTGTCTTTGAAGCATTAAATAAAACAAATATAATGTCAGTTATATAGTATGCATAGAAAATACACATGTATGTACATAAATACACACGAACGCATTTGTGTACATTTATAATAGCATGAGTATGCTTTGTGGGTGAGTGTGTAAAACAAATATTAACATTATAGTTCGCCACAAATGTGTAAATACACTGAATTGCATTCGCAATAAGTAAATTAATATCTATCATTTTTATTTAATGTTACAAAAACTAACAATAATCTAACAATATTGATAAAACAAATATTTTCGTAAATAAATAGTAGCTTAATCCTTTTTATACTTACTAGTTTGACATTATCAATAAGAAAATGTATACAACACTTTGTGTTAATACTTAGTTAGCATGGAAATAAAATTAAAAAAACGTCAGGCAAAAAGTCGAGATTCGGCCACTACGAATTTAGATTGAACAAATCCTTTAAGCCGGTAGCAAGCATATTAATTCGTTTTCCCTCACACATTTAAAAATAAGACCAAAGAATAAAAATGAAATAGTAATATTATTTATTATTGAAAGTAGATGTTATCATTATATGTACTTACTGCTCAAATTGAGATAACAACTGGCAGAGTATAAATGAACTGTTTAGCAAGAATTGCATGGAAATTCCAGAGTTTAACAAAAGTATCAGTCAACCGCAGAAAGCAGCAGGACGCAGCTGATGTTGCAGTTACAGCAGCAGCTGCGGTTTGGAACTTTGCATTATCTAATGCCTTCGGTTTGGTAAATTGTTGTGTCTGTTTGTTAGTATTTCAGAAAATGCCAGGCATGCATGAAATGCTTGAAACTGTGGCTGCATATTATGTTGACCAACTAATTTGCATTTGGCAACTTTATATGCAGGTTATTGAGTCCTGTGGTTTTCTTTCTTATGTGCAATATTTGCAACAAAATATTTGCCATTGTTGTGGAAAACGACAACTCCGCAAAAATTAACAATAATTTTAAATAAAATTGATTAGATAAAAGCGCAAAGTGATAGGCAATTATCAAATAAACATATCTGAAGTATTAAGGATGCAATTTTAATGATAAATTTCTATTCCACACTGGTTTGTCTATTTCATTAGTACTAACAATAAGTAATAAAAGTCTAGCTTGGGGCAAACTCACATAAAGTAAGCGTTAAGTGTGACAAAGTTTTGTACATTTTCAAGCTAAAAAGGCACACTAATAGCGCGGTCAACGAGTCGTATAATTAATGTGCTGCCAGACAAAAGCTGTGATAGCTGAGACGACAGCTAGACAGACACATGAGAAGTTGCTGCAAAAACTGAAACCAAAGTCAAACACACTTTAACGACACTTGTCACTGTTTTAACTGCAGACCATAGTGGGGACACATTCTTGCCTCCAGCCACAGAGTTGCACTTTTGTGGGCGTGCCAGCCGCCCTCTGTGTGTATGTGTGTGTGGGTTTGAGTGGTTAAGTCATTAAGCGAATAGCAGCCCAAAAAAGTGCCACCAGAATTCATCGCAGCACATAAAACGCACCACATCTGGAGTGCCCGCATTATGGAAAGAGTGTTAAATGTGGAAGTTGTCTGTCAGCGCCTGCTTCTTAAATTGGCTAATAAACCGACAGCAGCTGGGATCTTTGGCTACAAGCAGTGGTCGTGCGACTTTATGTGGCTGCCATCTCAAAATGCCTGTGGCTTCATTAAGTACTCATAACATAAACATATGAAATGTTTCTTGTCCCCAAACCAAAGTCACATTTCGACCGAGTTATAAGATCTTGACGCTGCTGTGAATAACAGTATGGGAATTATACAAACCAAAGTGATTAAACAAGAAAATATATAATTTGGTTGAAAAAAAATTAGCAATTCATGTAAATATTTATTACATAAACATCTTATTTTAAGGTGAATTTTCGGCAACATCTGGTAACATGCGATTCTTTAGAGAAAAATAAGAGAAATTTTGTCAATCAATCGAATCTAAAACGTTTATTTCAAATGTCAATGCCAAAATAAGGGAATTACTTTTGCGGTTTTGCAAGCCAATTTCTTGTTAAATAGAACCTTAGTGCTTAACATAGACACAAACCGACATAAATCAATAGACTTCTTTGACTATAATAGTTATCAACTAAATGGATTCCATAATTTATTGCGAAAATTGTTAATTTCATAGCTCACTTATCTGAATAATAAATATATTCTTTTTGGTGTACAACTGGATGTTTATATAATCCCTATTTTTATACATTTCTTAACAATGCTGAATTCATGAATTATTTTAGTGGTATAAAGAAAAAATTAATTAAAATGATAGCTCTGATTTTATTGGAATATATTGCGAATAACGATAATAATACTGCAAACAATGCTTATTAAAATTATGTATGAACTTTTTTCCATGAAAATATGATAAATATTCATGTTACCGAAAGCAAACAAAATTAATTACGAACTTGTTGTGATAAAATGAGCATCAAAGCTGAAATGTCTTAATTAAAATACGAGTACGGGCATTTATTAGTTTAGTAAAATTAAATAGGCATTCAGTAAACTCGCGAAGGGTAAAATGAGTCATATAAATAAATTAGTCAAAAGAATGTACATTAAAGTAAAGCGAACAGTTTTATGACAGTTGGGTTAGGAGGTGCTTTTGGTCCTTTGCAGAGAACAACACATAACTTTGTTGTGGTTTAGTGCTTCAGTTTGAGTCTCCGACTGAGTTGTTTCATAAAATGTGACCTACTGTTTTGGCCCTTTTACTTTGTTTTATTCAGTTTCTGGCTTATTGCGAAAGTTTGGCTGCTTCTGCGCTTTTTGTTGCACCAAGTAGTGCGTAAAATTTCATTGCGATATGCTGAAGTTGTGTAATAAATTTCCAAAATTATTGTTCACATTGAAGCCAAAGTATTTTATGTCGATATCGATGGCTCTGTGTGTATGTGGGCCTTGGCCCTGACCAATTTCTACACGCATGTCGCATTTTAGGCTCGCAGCCCAATATGATATATAGTATAATATCATTGTGTATTCTTTGTTGTATTGCAAACGATAGTTATTTTTGTTTTTATGACTTTATGCAATGTAAGGCTTAGCTTATATTAAGCTAGCAGCCTCGACAGCTGTGCCAACAAAATTTTTGCAGTTCAGCTTAAAGTTGAAATAATAAAAGCTAAAACTTTTTTGTTTTATGGGAGTAATGGGAAACTGAGTGTAAGTAGAAATCCATCCAGAGTAAATGTATTACTTAAATCTGATATTCTTCATTTGTTTGGAATGTGACAAGTTCAACAGAGAAATCGTGCTCTAGTCTTCAGTTCAATTAATTAGTTTGGCAAACTCATTAACTCATTATCTTTGCGAAAAACTTCACACAACGCTTCAGCAAGTTTTGCCACAAACAACATTTACTAATTTGCAATTAATTAGACATCATTTGCATTACCACTTGACAGCCATAAACTTGGCTCAATGCAACTACCACTCTCCGCCCTCCTAGCACTTTCAGAAATCCCAGCATCAACGCGCAGCTGACATATTTGCTCACCTAGTGCAGACTAAACGCTACTAAACTTTGGTACACTTGCGGAAGTGCAACTTGTAAGTGTCAGTGTCAGTCATAACAATGTGCCAGTCAGCCAAATGTGCGGGTCAGGCAGTCAGAACAAGCCCAAAGTAGACAATCGACAGCTAAAAACAGAATATGGTCGCATCTGTTAATGTCGCTCCATTCGCCTCATTGCGCTCCTTAATTGATGTTAATTGATTGCGCGTTTACTCTGTTTGCCTTTTGTCTGTGTTATACTGTTGATTACTCAGATTTACGACTGACCAAAATTAAATAAACCAAATTGAACACTAGCACAGTAATTGCAAACGTAAATCGCAGCTACGCTCATAAGTAGGCTATAAAAATCGTTCTCCCAATATGACAGCAATACATGTGAGGGACAGTGAGTACATATCTTTACCTTCGTATGTTTGGATGTCTGCTCATGTTGTTGGCCGTTATCGCATTTGAGATCGCGGCTGGTCGCCAGATTTTTTATTTCATTTTCGTCGGCTTACCGATAACATTTTACACGCAGACATGTGCGCAAAACAAATATTCACAAACACACCCTCCCACAAAGTAGCAACAAATTTTTAGCCCGTTTGTATTACACTTTATTTAATTTTGCTTTATGCTGCAGAAACCCTTTGGAATGGGCAACCAAATCCACAGCAATTGTTTTTTTTTCATTTTCATTTTGCTATTGTTGTTGTTGCTCTCTGTGATGGTATGTCTTTGTATATGTGTGTGTGTGTGTGTGTGTGAGTTGATATGTTTTTATACAGCCTTTGTTGTTGTCGGTGGATAGGCGCTTTATTCAAATAAGTAACGGCGAACACACGTCGAGCAGCAAATTTATGTTGTTTCAATAACAATTTGAAAAGAATAACAACTGAAGCAAGAACAAGGGTACCAACAACAATAACAAAAGCAGCAACAATATTGAAAAATACAAATACAAAAACAAGAACAATCAAATGGCATGTTGAGTGTATTAAATTGCCATTTATTTGATTTTTGCTTTTCGCTTTTGTGCCTCAATGCCGATGTGCTCCATTTCTGTTATTCTACTGCCTTATTTTTTTGTACAGCATATTTTTGGTCGCATTTAAATAATGTTTGCATGGATTTTTATAGTCGCCGCATGCCTTTGGCTCTCTGTGAGTTTTTGTGTACGCCTGTATGTGTAAGAGAATTGGGTTATTTTTGGCTTAAAGTGTCGCCTTCTAATTGTGTGGCTTTTGCTGTGCAGGATTTGGAAGCGTGCCAAGGACATCATGCAATTGCGAATACGCTTAGCATACTTATCGGGGCAGCAACTGTCGAAATTAGAAATGCCGCAGGCAATGAACTGCAATAGATGCTTAGTTATAAATGGATATAAGATAAGAATAACGAATTCTGCATTGTGTAATATATATTCTTACATTTTCCGCACATTCCAATAGGGTTCTATTTATTACTTATTTACTTACAGTATCAGATTTATTCGATTATAATATATAGAAATATAATATAATTAAATATATTTTAATAATGGGGGTTAATTGTGAAGCTTTCAAACGTATAACATTTTAATAGCTTGTCGCTCTTAAATAAGAATTCAAATTAAGCGAAGATAATCTTTCGTTGTTCTCAGAAAAGCTCTAAGTCAACCATTAGGTATTATTATTTAAAGAAAACTCAAAAAACCCATAAAAAATTTAACCAAAGATTTTGCAAGATTTTAACAAAATTTTCAACAGCCTGAGATAGCATGATTTTTTAATGCACTAGCAAATAATTTAACTTGATGGAGAGCGCACCTTTCAGAGTTGCTTTTTGGGTCAAGCGTTTTGGCGTGACCAAGTTCAAGAAATCGGAATTGACTTTTATGTTGGCCATAAAAAGGATTTTTATGTACTTTATGCGCAATAGGCCGCTTGGCTGACCACGCATATGCCAAGGCCAAGAGCGAACCAAACTTGAAGTATACATAAATCCACGGAAATACAAAAGACGGTGCCCAAAACGGAATTACGCGTGTGTAGCACATTTTTATGTCTCGTTCTGGTGAATTTGCAATTTATTATAGGACTCTGCGTGTGTGCAGGCAATATATATATACATAGATATTGTTAAACTTTATGTATGTATATCCAGCGGGAGGTGAGAGTAACTATCTTCGAATTTCACAATATCAAGTTGTCAATTTAAGCAGTTGGCGAGGTATAGTCAAATGAGCTTGCATTAATCTTGTCTGTCGTCTAACAAGACGAGCTCGTCTCATTTTCTTTGCAGGGTTTTGCTATTGATCTTGGATACGTGTGCTGCCAAATTGAAGCTGCCCCTAGTTATTTGTCGCCTACATGCTGACAATCTTTCATGTGGCACTTAGCATAAAGCTGCAGATAAAAACATAGCCCCATCCTGCCGACTGTTTACCTTTTTGAGCAGCTCAAACACAAATCCTTCAGTGCAATCAATTCGTTTTTATTGAATTTTGTGCTCGCCGTCCAGGACTCACATTCTGAGGATTCGGGATACGCGTCAACGTTCGAAATTTGCTGGAGGACATTCATTTCCAGTATACACGTGACATGCCACAGAGTACAACACAGCACAAGCCGTGTGCAGTGTAGTACACGGTCTGGCACCTGACTGTGCTACATGGCGTATGAGTGACGCATGGCTCAACATTTGTTATGGCTTACGATCTATTCTATGCCCTCCCCATACTCGTCGTCCCGTTTTAAGTTGAGGCTTTTTTATTACTTGTTTCCTGTTTTGTTGCTCTTAAATTGCCCGTTCTGCCTTGGCTCTAAGCCTGTCAAAATGTATGCTATAAAATTTTTGGAGAAAAACTAACATCAAGTATACGCGTGACTGGGGTAACATTCTTGTTGTGTCTGCGGTTTGCCCGGGCTTATTGTTTACTTTGCTCGCTTCATTTTTCAAGTTGATTTCTATCGCTATTGCTCCTTTTCAAAGTTTTTGACATTTTACATGTGCTAACTAACATTATGCCCGCTGTGCAGTGGTCTGCTGTGTTTTGGGTCTCGTCTAATACTGCCCAAGGCATTTATCACACTTCCACTCCAAGGCACGTACACAAAGCACACTGTTTCTCAGTTCCTGCGGCAATCAACACATCCTTGCATGCATTTACCGCAGTACGAATTAAAATAAAACCAATATATCCTAAATTAATGAACTTGACTTTTTCACCATCTTAGCTTTGTATGTATGTACTTTAATATGGTCGGCTATATAAAGCTCACATGTAAATTATTTCAGCTTTATTCAATTAGACAAATTTATTTCATTTTGCTCTCTTCATTTCATTTTGTGTGTACCAATTTTAAAACTAAGTAATATTTAGACATACACAAAGTCTGAAAGGTTTTTTGCTTTCACAGAATCTGGTCACACTTTGTACAATTTCATACAAAAATGTATGCATCTAGTATGTGACGGCTGACTGAAACAAATGGCCAGGCAATAAAACGTGTTTTATTTACATCCGTCAGCTTTGCAAATAAAACGAAACTCAAAAATTTCCTGCGCTTAGTAAAAAGTGGCACACAAATATTTTTGAATGTACGCTGAAAATGTCTTAGAAGCATAAGTCTTACAACTATTTCCTATGCTGTTTTGTATTATTTATATTATACAAAACTAATTGGCACCTGTTTATATAATAGCTTAATTAAGTAATGAATTCGAAAGATTTTACACTGTGGATGCGAATGTTCGCTGTTATACTCCCAGTGCCATTCAATTTCCACTTACATAATTACTAACACTAAAAGGCATATTCACGCCCCATGCCACGCCTGCGTTTATGAAATTTCCTCCCCCGTTCAAATACAAAAGCTAAATTGTGTTGACTTGAAATATTTTTGTTAAGGGCCGCGGCTATGTATTTTATTCTATTTTTTTGTGGTTTCACTTGCAATTATTATAAAATGGCGCACAAGAAGGACACACCACAGCGGCAGCACCAATAGTAGAGGCAGAAACAAGGACTCGTGACGCCATCCGCGCTCCTTAGAGACTCATTTTCAAGAGCCTGGGCCGCTCAAGCATTTCTCAAGTGGGTCAGCACAAGTGCTTCGGAGCCCAACACTGACTCAAAAGTTCAAGGATTTTATTGTTGCACAAAATGTAATTGAATGCAATAAAAATTACGGCACAAGCAAAATGCACAACTCGAGAAACAGGACAACATTATATGCAGCATTTAATTGCGTTTATTGTTTGGCCAGATGTGCATATGACAATATCTACTTCCATGTATATTTCTATATGTATTATGTGTAACAATTGTTTTCCGTTAGCTGCATTGCAAATGAGACTGACTGTAATCATAGATTTCTAAACTTGTTTGGGTTTTCCTTGCTATAAGGAAATATAATCAGTCAATCAATTACTATTATAAATTGAATTAAGTATTAAAGTATTTATAGCATGTGTAGTACAATTGAATTAAACAACAGGCTCATTTTGTTAGTCATTGCATTATGAGAGATCGATTTTTTTATATTTGTAATTTTAATATCTTAATTAGGGGAGGGCAGCCTGAGTTGAAAACTCAAATTTTGCTGTTATATAGTATTCACTCTTATTGAAATTTTCAATAAGCATAGGGAATGGGAAAGTGGAAGCATTTTTGGTATAAATAAGAAGAAATTATTTATTTAATTTACTGGAAGGTTTTTCATATGGGGGACTTTATAATGTCAGTTCTTAAAGCCTTTAAAACAATCGTCAAAAGTCATGATAAAAATTGCACAAAATAGTGAATATAAAAGAGATAAACTTATAAATATTAAACTTTTTAGTATAATTATTATTTTTTGTTAATCATAAATTATTTGTTATTTGTACATCTCCATAAGTTACTTAAATCATATAGTCGACTAGCTTATTCACAGGCTTTACAATTTCCTTAAATGCTCACATGAATGTGGGTATTTTATGTTGGCTCTTTACCAAATGAAAACAACAAGTTCACCCGAGCACCTGCTGACCAAACTCATTTACAAGCATATTCCACACACAACAAACACTTGCTGGAAATGCTAGACACTTTTACTTATATTATGTGCTCTTCTGCCCCTTTTGGCAGGACTTTATATACATCCGAGGCAGTTGGTCAGTTGGGCTGGTTCTGGCATGAAAGTGACCACAGCCCATGCAGAACTCAATCAACAGCTCCAAGTGACCCACATTTAGAGATAAATTTGCCAACATCAAATAGTGCAGAGAACAACAACCAAAACAGTTGCCCAGGGAAGCTATAAAAAAATCTATGCTGAAAGACAGTCTGAGAGAAAATAAGTAAAGAAAGCGAGAAAGAGACAGAGAGAGAGAGAGAGAGAAATATATAATTCAAGCTTATCACTCCGGTTCCAGACCATTGCGTATTAAAAACATTTTCGTTACGCCAATAAAAACTCCCAACGAAATTTTGCATAATGTGTGTGCTATAAAAAAAATGAAGCAGGCTGCAACCGTTTCTTCTCATCTTTTTCTCTATACCTTCTCTCTCGTCTTCGGCGCTTTCTTCTTGCGCTTGTTGACATTTCCGTTGGGCACACAAACTAGGCAATGGGGTTACATCAAGCCTCCTTGTCCCAACCTTGTCTCAGCCAAAGTCACAGTCCAACTTGGACGCATTTTGTTTATAATGTTTTCCTATTTATGTTGCTGCTGTTGCCAGTTCGCCAGTTGCCCCGCCGCCACTTCGTTTTTTATTGCTCAACATTAAATGGGACCAGACGGCAAAAAGAGACAGAGAAGGCTGCGTCAAGTGGGGCTTGGGCCTGTAAGGCCTGAAACTTTCTGGCGCGCCTGCTGGGTGCCGCCCGATGTTGTGATTTTTCCGAGCCCCTCGGAGCGACCATTTCAAGAGACAAAATGGCACATAAAACAAATGAAACAGAGCCGGCTGCAAAAACTATGCATATTGTTTGTCATTAACAAGGTCGACAGTACGGCACAAAAAACCGAAAAAAATGAGCAAACTAAATTCGCTTTGATGAAAGAAAGCTGTTACATGCCACTGATGCAGGGCCCTCAAAGAGTGGTGAGATGTCATGAGGGATGGAGGTCTGGGGGCTAACACCATCGTTGGGTCGCCAGCTGACATTAATTTTGTTTTCATAGCACAACCCACAGGGCTAACAATTCTTTCTTCCTTTTATTTTTCTTCTACCTCTTTTCGTTGCCTGCCATACAGTGTTGCTCTTTCATTACGAATGTGTATGTGTGTCACTGGCAAATGAAGACATTCGAGTCCCAGTTTTTTGTTTTGCTATTTACTTGTTGTATTTTTTATTTTCAGTCTTTTTTTTATAGAGCTCTGGCTTGATTGACATGCCGTCTGCTTTCTGTGGCTCACTCGCTATCCTTTAATTTTTGACAGCTGACCGTGACATAAAAACAAAAGACAACAAGTGCAAGAACAAATTAGCACAGTTTCCTTATTTTTCTCTTATTTTTGGCTCTTCTTTCTGTAGTTTATTCTCTGATTCTGATGATGCGTTTTTGACAATGAACATCATCTGGCTGTCACTCCATTTGGTACATTTGATGAGGACCTCAGTGGAAAGAGTATAACCACATTTTTTATGCTACTTTATTTGAGTTGGAATTCTATAGGATTATTCGCAACATACAATTTATGATCATTTATATTGGTCATGTTCATCGGAAAACACTAGGAAAATTTGATTGTGTTGGTTTGAAAAACCCTTTTTTGCTTTAGTGAAGAAGAAATGGCAGCCAATAGTTTGCAGCCTTTTTAATTGATATATTATTTTAATTACATTAAATATATTAAAAGTTACATCAAATATCTAATACTCCTTAATATTATTTTTTGCTTATAAGAATTTTGTACTTGACTACAGTATTTTATACCTATTTGCATATGTTACGACAGAATCCGTAGAAGTTGATTCCCTTATGGTAGAATACACTATGTATATAATTTACGTATTGAATTTGACTCAATATTAAAAATTATAAGGGTATTGCAAAGAATTTTAAACTTTTTATTGATTAAAAAACTCAAGTAAGTCGGCTATTCTAAACTTGAAAATTTACACATGGATATACTAATTACATATGTAATTGCTTGAGTATTAGCATTAGCTCGCTGTCCATCGAGGATTCTTTTAGACCCTGATTTTTAAAAAACTTTAAATTGGTGTCAATTACGTTTGTTAAAGGAAGCGTGGCAGACCCCATAAAGTATATATATTCTTGATCAGCATCAACAGGCGAGTCGATATATCCAAGTTCGTCTGTCTATCTGTTCCATTTTGAGATCCTAGATCTCAGAGAATGTATTTTGCAATGCAATGCAAGTCAACTAAGCAATAGTCGTGGTCCTCCTGGAAATTCTTAGTAAATCCCTTACTTCTATATTTCTGGACTCCCAACACAGCCAGTTCTTTTTGAAACATCGCTTTCATTAAAAAAATAATCTGACTCTGTTTCGCTGATTCACCTGTGCTTTTGTTTCCTAGCTTGATTTTGGGTTTCTTCAAACTCCGAAACTTTCAGTGAAGAATCTCTTTAAGCTGTATATGAGTTTTAATGACAAAGTTGGCATTGACTTAAAAATGTATCAGAGCGCTTACCAGGAAGTACTATACTTGTGTTTCCTGGTGAACATACCCATTATTTCTTATTATTAGATATAAATTAAACAAACGGAATTTTTAAATTATACAATTTTATAAAAAATCTCAATACATAATTTTATATTTTATATTTTATATTGGTAGCTTGGATTCAAGAACACCGACAATTACTCAGGTTTTTTAGTTATTTCTCATTGTTCTAAATTCAACTACGGCTTTAACCAACATCTGGCATCAAGCATATTTTATAAATCATCGATCCGAGACCTTTCTAAGAATTTTAAGTAAGAATTTAACTTGAATAAAGACTCCGCAAATTTGTCTTAAAGTGAAATCAAATAATCAAGTAAAAATGACAAATTGTACAGCTTTGAGAAGCTTTCATTTTATTTACCCTGAACTCTTTTAAAATCACGCCGTTTACACACACGGGCTATACATAATATATTTAATTTATTTAAAGCACGCTTTTTCACACTTCGACGCCGTCGACCATAAAGGGAAATCTACATACAATACAGAAAAATGGAAAAACCAAATCACTCATGCTATTAAGAGAGGCAACGTCGGAATACGGATACGGTTTCGGGTTTGTTTGGTGATCCGTTGTATGTATTGTTTGGGTATTTGCATAAAAATTGCGCATACGACGCGTTGTCGCCATACACACATACACTATCACAATGGCAGCTTTAAATTTGTGTCCTGAATTCAAGGTTGAGTTCATATTTGAGAGTCGCTTGAAAAGCCTGTCAAAAATTTTTTAGTAATTATGGAAATTCATGTGCAACAATGCCAGAGAATTCATTCAGTGAAAAATCATTGCCACACGTGTGTGTGTGTGAGTGAGTGAGTGTGTGTGTGTGTGTTTTTAGCTCTGTTTCATTCTCCATTCTACTTATATTCACCATTTACTATTCACTCTTCAATGCCGTTGCATGCGGCAAAAAAGTTTCATTTCCTCTGTCTCTGTGTGCATTTGCATTGTTTGGCATTACACAAATGGATATTAATAGTTGCCATGAGTACTGTTATTTTTTCCGTTTGTTTTTGTTATTTTTGTTGCATGATGATGATGTACACATTGTTGCCGACTGGGTTTATTTTCAATTAATCATGACTATATTCAATGAGCAGCGAGTGAGTAGCTGACGCGCTCTTCAAGGTCGTCGCACAGGCAAAAGCCATCGAAGTATACTTGAATATTCAAAGTGAATGAATAAATGAATGCATGATCGAATGCACGAATGATTTTTCGCATTGCTGACTAAATAGCCAGGGTATCAACGACGCTGGGGAGAATATTAATTGCCATTTTGCTATTTTGCAACACGGCCATAATTCTCTACTTACTGAGCCTGTCAACGCTTTTGTCTTTTAATGAACCACCCAATGACAGCCCCAAAAGACAACCCCTCCCCAATCTGAGTAGGAACGTCATGCACGTATTGGCAGGCCAACATAATAAATATAAATCAAGTGTTGCTATTGTGTCTAGCTCTTTCAGTGTGCGGATATTGAGCAGTTCAACCATTTAGTTGGCATGGCAAAGCAGCACCAACTTTTACTTATGCCATTTATCTTGAACAATCTCACTGGCTTCATACAGCTCTCGACTGGGACTCTGCCACACATGAATATCATAGTCGTCATCGCCTTTATTATTGCCACAATAAGAGGCAAGGACCTAGGCATAGGCTCTAGTGAAACTGTGGCAAATCTGTTACCCGACTGAGCCAGTAATAAAGCCAGAAATATAAAAAAGACTTCCTTTTCAGATTGACGCCATTTTTTGGGCACCATGTGCTTCCTCCTCTCAGTCACAGTTATTTGATTTTGCATGTGGCAATCAAACTTATTTTTTAGAAACATTTATTGCTTTATATATCTGTATACAATTTTTGTATTTACCAACTGGCTCCAAACTGGCTCCGAACCGAACTCTTCTAATTTTCTCGTACTGTACTTTCATAAAAATAAAGATTCGGCTTGGAATTAAAGATTTGTGGCGCTCGGCAACAATTTCGATACAAATTTCGATTTCTAGGACTTTGGCGGACTGTTTCTAAAGGTATACATTTCCTAGATAAATATGTTTTCACAGAATTTGATACATTTGTAAGAAATCTTTCTCGTTTTATTCAAATTTCTTTTGACCAATTCTGTGCGTAAAAGTTTTTTAATTGATACTTTTAAATTTTAGAAATCTATATAAAAAGAGTTCGAACCTGGACATTGGATTCAAGGGCTCGTTAATTCGGTACGCGAACCGAACCTTATTTAATAATAACGTATATTATCATCAAAAAAATAGTTGTAAGTGCTTCTATTTATTTAAATAAAATATAAAACGAAAAATATATTACTATTTTTATTTTATTATTTATTCTGTTGAATAAGGCAAACACAGCAATTCATATAACAAGAAAACATTTTTTTCTAATAAGTAAATTTATCATTATCATTACTACATTAATAGGGTACGACAATTTTTAAGATATGCAAAATATTTGAACATAATTAACTTGCAGACTCCGCTCATGACACCTGGATTTCTCAACACAATTTAACGTTTTGGAATGCCTGTGCCAACAACATAAGAATTCTCTCAACACAATACATAAATAAAGTAACCCTCGATGTTGTCTTCCTTTTGCAGAGTTTTAACATTTTATTTTTGTATTTTCTCATCACAAAGTCACTTAAAACCACAACGGAAAACTTCTCGACTGGCTGCATTGTGCGGAGCGGTATTTTAAAGATTTTCAAAATAAAAATTCCTAACATAAATTCTAACTCGTGAATAAAAAACCAAGGAGTAGAAGAAATACTTGCTATCTTTGTTGTTCCTCACAGAAACAAGTGTCACACATTTAAACCATTTATGAGTGAAAAAGG
Source organism: Drosophila putrida (assembly GCA_037043535.1). Classification (NCBI taxonomy): domain Eukaryota; kingdom Metazoa; phylum Arthropoda; class Insecta; order Diptera; family Drosophilidae; genus Drosophila; species Drosophila putrida. Next base: position 4,023,662 of record JBAMBI010000471.1, read on the forward strand.
AAGCTACATTTTGATTAAAGAAAAGTCAGCAAAACAAAATGCTTTGCTGTAAAATATACGAGCCAAAAGAAAAAAACAAAATTAAGATGAAATTTAATTTTATTAACTATAAAACCGAATAGGATTAATTTAATTAAGGAGTGTTTATAATGAAGATAAAATCGAATACCAAATATGTCGAAGAAGCACAGAGATGTATAAGAATTTTTAGAGCTTTTTGGACTAATGGCGGAAACAGAAACCGTTCTGATGCTAACATTTAAAAGCCGGTCTTAAAGCATTCACTGTTTAAGAATATTTAGATCTTATTAACGGTTGCCAGCCATTTGAAATTGAAGCTGACAAAGCTCCAACGGTTGGTATTTTATGATCCCTTGGCGACTTTGCCATTCTCGCTCCCCTGCGCCTGACAGCTTTATTGTCGTTTAGCGTCGCGTCGCGTTGCGAGTTCTCTGACAACTTGTCAGAAATTTAAAACTTGTCGCGGCATACGAGGCGTATGTGAATTGCGTGAAGCACGCAAATTAAATTCAGTGTAGCATTTAAATCAATATGCATCTGTGGGTTCTTTTTAATATTATAATTAAAAAATTAAAATTATTACTTTGCCCAAAGCGCAACAGAATTAATATTTACAATAAAAAATTTATCATGTGTTTGGGTGGCTTTTTAATTTAATCAAACGAAGCGTCGCAAAAGCATGCAAAAGAATTGTTCATATAATTGCGCCACAATAAAATTTATGAACCCGCATCCTGCAATGTCCACCCTGACAGCCTCACCCAGATGCCTATGGAGCTCAATTACAAGGCATATACATCCATTGTGCAATTCATTCTCACAGCGCTTAAAATTACTCAACAGGCTTAAGATGCCAATGCAAATAAGTTGGCCAATATTTCAAAGTAATGTAACGATATTTAATAATTAAAATATACATTTATTTTTTTTATGTAAGGAAAATGATAAGGAAGAAAAAATTAAACTACGGTAAACGATCGCAAATAAGAACAACTTTTTATTTAAAGTAATTCTAGTTTTTAAAAAATTCAACTTTCAGTGCAATTTATTTATTAGAACATAAGTAAAAAAAAGAGAAAACTTATTTAAAAATTGCATTTAGTTACGGTGGAGCCAGCTCGACAGTAGGAGGCCCTGTACTTTTTAAGTGCAACGCGTTCCGCATTAACAATACCATTCCGAATTTTTTTATAAAAGGCAACTTTTGCGGGCACTAACACAGAGGATACACAAATGGCCCCTTTATTAATATCCAATATTGTCAATGTCCAAAAAGCTGAATTTTACCGAGTATATGCCATAAACTTCAGAATTGGCATCGCGGTTGTGTGATGTTATAATTTTTGCCTTAACTGCAAAACATTTTTATACCCTGGGGGGTATATTAAGTTTGTTAAAAAAAAGTATGTAACAGGCAGAAGGAGGCGTGGCAGACCGCATAAAGTATATATATTCTTGATCAGGGCGACAGGCTGAGTCGATATAGCCATGTCCATCTGTCTGTCTGTCCGTCCGTGTGAACAACGAGATCTCAGAGATGGTAAGACCACCAAATTTGGTGGGAAGACTTCTTATATTGCACGCAGATCAAGTTTATTTCAAATTATGGATGCCACGCCCCCTTTACCCGCAATATGAAAAAAGCCATAACTTTGGTAATTATCAACCGAGAGACTTAAGCTTTGGCACGAACAATACTTGAATGAAAAGGATGCATTGTGATCAATATCGGATAATAAACACTGAAGATATCCGCAGTTATTTAATTCTTAAATTTAATGTGTTGTTGTGAGTTTTCGTCCTCTCTCTTTTTCTCTTTCAAGTTATCAAGTTTGGCAACGTAGTCAAACGGGAGACCTGGGTTCAAATCCCAGTAAAACCATGCTTCAATTCTTTAATTTTTTTTTTTTTTTAATTTTTGTTATAAATTGAAAAATTTTTTTTTTTATTTAGAAGAAAATTTGTGTGGTTTTCTCTACTACGCCAGGGTATGCTACTGTTGGGATCTCCCAACTAAATGATATATTTTTGGTACTGCGTATGTACAAAAAAAAAACAATTAATTGGGTTGCAAAAAAATCCGCTGTGATAGGGCAGGCGGACTGCAGCATCAGCATTCATTTCCATTATAAATGTCAACAGAGAAAAACGAAAAAAAAACTATAAAGACAACATAGAGTCAGGGCTCAGAAGCGGACAGGGAGAATAAAACCCGAAGCAAATGGTTAGCAGTTCCCATGTGCAATATAAACGAATTTAATTATTGTTCATGTGCTGAAATATGAGCAAATTTATTTATAGCTGTGCATGCCATTCGAGCAGCCACTGACATGAGGAGTTGTCATTGTTGTTGCCATTGTTACAGCTGCATGTGCTTGTTTTTTAAGCGTTTGCTGTTGCATACATAAATGTTGCAGCATACACACACACACACACACACACACACACACACTTGGGAATATTCGAATCGAGCAGCAATTTTGTTGTTTTTTGTAGTTCTTTATGGCATTGAACGAGTCTCGTTACCTGCCCGAGCCAACGTGTCGTATGAATTATGGTCATGGGCGGCGTATGATTAATATTCAATTACATGGCACAAGCAGCCTGCAGTTTACCTCGTCCACATGTGGAATGGAGAGGTCGTGTTGTAGTCCGCTCCAAAGTACACTACACTTTTTATGCATCAAACAAGACATTTTTGCTAATTGCACAATAAAAAAATGAAGTAAGCTACAGTGGAGCATGCTCGACCGTAGGAGACCCTGTGCTTTTGTTAAAGTGCGAAAAGTGATAAAATGTAAAATGGTGAAACTGGTAAAAGTAACCAAATAAAAATAAATACTTTAACCAATTTCACCATTTCACTTTTTATCATTTGATAAACCTAGAGGCCGCTAGCGTCCCTTCTTCTTATTTTTGCCCGTAACAATTCTAATTGATTACCTTCCGCGTAAATATTGCGATCGGAATGAAATTTTCAGGACGGGCTCGGACCTTAGTGTTTAATTTATGTACCAAAAATTAAGGTGCTGTCCTGAAAAGTTCTTGTAATTAGAACTTAAAGCTTTGATTTTTGATTTATGGTGGCGGAGGTGGTTTTGGCAAACTTATAAAACAAACTTGATCAATGCAAGATATAGATACACAAAAAGGGATAGACAGACAAATGGACATGGCTATATCACTCGGCTCATCGCCCTGATCAAGAACATATATACTTTATTGGAACTGCCATGCCGCCTTCTGTCTGCTTCACATATTTTTTTTGCACAAATTTAATAAATCTTTCTGTACTTTTTTAAAGTACAGGGTCTAAAAAAACTTAACAATTGATTTAATGCACAGTCTATAACGACAGCTCGATTGAATGTGCATTCATGCATTTTTCTTTATTTTAGTAAGTTATACTCACTATTAATTAAATAACCGGTAGTCTAGGCAAAAAGAGCGGTATACTAAAAATGTGTGTATTTGGGATTTCATTTGAGTCATGCCAACTGTAGTTGCTATTTTGAGCCATTAGCGTGACGCATATTTGCTAATTTATTTTTAATAGCATTAAAATCAAATAAGGAAAACCAACTAATTAACTGCTGTTATTAAACTTTGTATTCTCTCTGGCTTGAGCTGTGTGTTTTGCGTGTACTTTGAGCATAAGCTATTGTTTTTGCAATCTGACAAGGCCAATGACCATGATTTATGGCTTCCATTATTTAATGTTCACCTGCACGTGCTTTCCAGGGCCAATATCTGACACATTAAGCTAGCGCCTTTCCAGAAACTCTTAAGTCAACAATTGAAGTTCTTATCGAGTCGAAATAATTACATAATACAAAATACTAAAATATTTAAGGACCTTTTTTTCAAGATCTATATAGTTAAGGTCTTGAATAACTATCGTTATGTTAACTGACATAAAATGCATTGAAAATAATATCGAATGTCAAAGATATGTATCAAATAAAGCTTATACGGACATTAAAAAATGGGCTTAAATATTCTTTAAAATTCAATGCGATACTGTGAAACATAATGCTTCGTATAATTTACATATAACTTAAATTCTACAAATAAATAAATTGAGAGTTTGTTTACTTCATTGATTGATTTTTTTTACATTTTTTTGACTTTCATTTAATCAGAAATTTTTTTTGTCCAATTTTAAAAATGCATTAAATCATTTTTTTAGGTCATAGTAAACAGACAAAGAATAGCATTGTTTGCTTGATATTTGAAGAGGAAATTAAAAAAATATGTATTTTTTTGTAACTTTTTTTGATACCCTTGTTTGTAAAAATTAAATTAAATTTAAATGAACATTTGTTCGCTTGAATATTTTCCATTTATAAAAATTTAATTGATTATACAGTTTTAACGAATACAATGTCTTTCAATAATTAAATTTATGTTTTCTAGACCCTGTACTTTAAAAGAGTACAAAGGGGTCTATTACGCTTGTGCAAAACAAAATGTGCGTAACAGGCAGAAGGAGGCGTGGCAGATCCCATAAAGTATATATGGTTTTGATCAGCATCAATAACCGAGTCGATATAGCTATGTCCGTCTGCCTCTTTTTTGAGCTCCTAGAACTCAAAGACTATAAGTGCTAGAGACACCAAATTTAGCATGTAGGCTCATATATATATCCAATTGAACGAGTTTGTTTTAGATTTTTGCCCCCCCCCCCCCCGTCGCCACCGAAAACGGAAATACAAAATTTCGAAAGTCGAATTACAAGAGCACCTTTAATGCCTTGTTTTTTGGTATGTATATTACACACCATGGTCCGAGCCTATCTCTCAATTCTCATTTCATTCAAATCGAATGATAAATGCAGAAGATATTCAACTAGCAATGTTACGGGCAAAATCAACTGATATCTTCGTAGTGGCGCCATCTATGGACATTTTTTGAAATTGAAACAATCTATAGTGATCGCTTTGCACTCAAACAGTACAGGGTCTCCTACTGTCGAGCTTGCTCCACCGGAGCTTAATGCATTTTTATTTTGGCATGCAAGCTAAAAATAAATGTTAAAATGAGTTTGAGGACGCGTAATCATTTTTTTTAATTGAATATGATTCATAATTTAATAAAAACAACCAAATCAACAATTTATTGAACTGATTAACTGATCAGCGGCGAATATGTGATACGCAGGGCAAGAGAAACTTAAGGGCAGTTTGTGTTAGAATTAATTTATGCATTAAAGACACGCCTGATTACACACACTGTCTCGCAAACACACACTAGCATACAGAAAAGCAGTGCAGTGGGCGACAAAGATGTGCCCCTAAATTGCATATTAATTGCTCATTAATTGTTGATTAGCCTTCAAGTGGGTAAAGAAATTTACAGAGTAGTGGCGTGGCCCACTAAGCGTCAGAAATCCTTAGTGTTAAGTTAAGTATACGCAAAACTTATCAGAGGATTAGTGTTGTTCTTGTTGCTACTATCGGCATTAGTGCGACAAAATGTTGTAATCAATCAAACCAAAGCCCCACTGCGGGCTCTCTTTCTTGGCATTTACTGCCTCGCAAATACTTGCAATTAAGCATTATTAATCACAGCGACTAAGCAGCCAGCACCATACTTGTATTATGCTTGAACTGAGCACTTCCGCTCTAACAAATAATTACAATAGTCATCGCCCACGGGGTCCACATCCTGTGCTGTGGATAATGTCTTCGCATTATTTTCGCATAAAAATAAATATTTAATTAAAAGTCGACTGAGGCCTTACGTTCAATGAGTTTCTTCCTGCCTCAGCAGTCGCCTTGGTGGATATCTCTCTTGTGGTCATACTAATATTGTGTGTGTAGTTTCCGCAAAATACAAATAAACAATCTGAATGTTAACGATTTTTTTTGTTTGACTTTTTATTAAAGAGAAATCTTAAAATGTTTCTTAATAATTGGTTATTTATTAACTCTTCTGCTACTAAGGGGTACAATTAACTCCAATCTGACTTTGCTACTGAATATCTTTTACACATTGGTCAGAATGAGTTTCATTATTTTCGAAGAAGATCTGATAATAGTATTTAACTTTATAAATTAAAGCAGAAATAGTAGTGTAAATTAACAATATAACAGACTTAAAACTTAAAAACAGTATCTTCGTCTACTTTAGAAACTAAATTAAACTATTACACATGCATAAATATTTTCGAAAGTTTTAAGAAAAGGTTTTAAGTTAATTACCTTAACACAAATTTATCTCTTTTAAAATGTGACATTAAGCTCCTACGCTCACAGGTGCGAAATTTTTATAAATTATAGTTGTAAGTTATATTGTATTTTCCCAGGAATTAATCACTTCCTTATTATTATTAAACTCTGAGCGAATAAAAAGTTTGTACCACAAAAAAACCATCGGACAGCCATCTGTCTTTTTGTCTGTGTATTTGCTTTAATATGTATTGAATACTTAATTGTAGTTGGGTATAAATAACTTTCTATAGAAACTCTAAAAATCATTTAAAATTCAGAATATAGCAGTATACATTTTAAGACGTTTTTAATTTGTATTTTGGTCTTATGGCATTACAAAATATCATATTATTTACTGTGAGAATCACTTCAGTGATTGCTAGTGAAGATTTCTTAATCTTAACAGGTCAATGAGTTCATCGAAGAAAGAATGTGGCAAATCACGGCATGAGGCACGCACATAAACACTTCGGAATAAAGGTTGGCCATTGTTCACTCGCATAACAGGTCACATTGCGAGTTGTGCACTAATTGTGCTGCTGCCGCTGTCAACAATGAGAGAAAGTGGCCCAAACATGATAGACAACAATGGCATAAAGAAATTGCCAATTTGGCAAATGTATTGGCGGTAAGTTGGGAAAACATGCCAGATAATGTGGGGTAAACACTTGAAGCGACATGGGACAGGTAGGTGATTTCCAAGCAAATCTGCAGCTAATCAATCAGTCTTAGCCCCAATTGATTTGACTTTTTTGTAGTGGTTGCTTGTTATATGACAGATTATCATGCAATAGTCCAAAACTTTGGCTTGTGTTGCCATAAAAAGTCTACAACAATTAAATATCCAAATCAGAATCTGAAATTATATTTCAAGTTAAATTCTGCGTAGCGTAGCGAATGTACTACCAAAGTAGAGCACACTTTAATTATAAATGATTTATGACTCAATTACCGTCTTTATGGACGTGCTCCAAGTTTAAGTACTTGATCCTGAATCCTTCAGGCGGGCTTGCAGCCAGATTCAATTTTGATGTTGTTCTATTTCGCAATTCACTAGGATTTCTCACTGAACACACAGCACTTGGTATAGAAAAATTTTCTTCAATATTTCTTAAATTATATTTCTCGCTTTCCTCTCAATTTTTTTCCGTCTCTTTGCACTTCTTTAACACTGACGCATTACTTGGCGCGTAATTTATTTATTTATTTTATTATTAACTTTTTTTGCGGCATACACAGCAGAAATGTAGCAGCGCCTATGTAAGTTGCGACTTATTGGCGCCTGTGACGTTATACAAACACGCACACACACACAAACACACTCACACACATTCAGAAGTCAAACACTTAAACTTAGCTGCGGTTATGGCTAAAACTTAAGTTGATGCTGATTTCTGTTAGACATGCAGCTGACTTCGTTTCGTGAAGTCAAATCAAGTGTCAATTTCTTATCTGGGCGTTGTTTTTGGTTAAGACGGGCCTAGTCAATGCAACAACTTGAAATGTCTTGGCCAAATGTATTCATACACACACGCACACACACGCCGACACACACACAATCGTACTTGCAATCTCACGCACGCACACGAGCAAACAATTGAACAAATATTGAAAACGCGACGCGCTCGTTCCTTAACGGCGCTATAGTGCGCCCGTTTACCGTTACCAAACAACACAAATATCGAACGTGAACTGACATGCCACTTCGCTACTTCCAAAAGCCAAAAACAGGCGCAGCCTCATGCCTGCCCTTCGTTTTCAGCCGAACTGTGCATTCGTCACACCATTCCGAAGCTCCTAAGTACGCGTATCATGCACAATGGCGCCAAACGGTCGTTGGACGAACTAACATAGCCTATTCACTGAGCGCAAAAGAGCGGGCATGGCACCTGAGAGAGGCTTTTTAAGCGGGGCTGTGTCTGAGAGAAGTTCCCAGTATACGAAGTGAGGGAAAGTTAGGTACTTCTGTGAAATAATCGTTGGGTAAATTAATGGGAGTTTTCCCCTTTAGCTTAGTACCCAGCAAAGCTGTGGCAGGAGCGAAAAAAGTCTAATATTTTGCTGGTAGGCAGCTAAAAGCAAAGTTGCCAATACAACACTTAAAATAAACAAAAGTTTAGTGGTAACTCTGTTTCTGCATCCGTTTGTTAACTCAAAAGAGGAAACAAACGCACTGAAAAATATCCCAAATTATGAATTATCTGTGTATTGAAAGGGATATTATGTAAATTACATTAATGAAGATATGTATATGGAAATATAATATCTAATAATAACTTTCAGTTGTGGTTCATAGTCTGCCGATCTTGTTTTTGATGTTTCGTCGCCATTTTGATTTTGCTCCAGTTCTCTCCATTTTTCTGTTTATCACTTTTTGCTGATTAACAGCAAAAATTATAGCGTCACAAATATTTTTTCCATTACGCTGTTAAACGACAACGTAAGGCCATCAAAAAACAGTGTTGAAAAACGCTCGTGCTTTTTTATGGCTACTTTTTCTGGGGATCGCACCAGCGAAAAGTGACAGCAGAAATATATGATTGCGTTGAGCTTTTGTTTTTTATACAGAGCTACCAGTTTATTTCACGATTTTTCAGTGCTGGGTACTAGCTTTTCTAACATTTTTTTTTTAAATATTTTTTGTATTTGTTTGCTTTAAGCAGAGCAGTAATAATAAAGATTTATAGTGCAATGCTCAATCAACTTATGCTCTTTAGTTTTAGAAATAACAGAAAATTAGGTTATCTTCCAATAATCTCTACTGGTTTCATAAAAATCACCGATTTCTCAAAAATCGAATATCAACACTTTATTTAAATTTTCAAAGTAAATCCGAAATCAATATTTCAACGGCACTTTAATTTTTATATTTAATAAGTTGGATCATACTGGAAAATTTAGTTTTCTGTCCCATTAAGATCAAACCAATTAAGGTAAAAAACCATGAGTAAATGAAGTACTGTAAAGGATACGTTCGGAAGATCTTGAGATTATTCAACAAACAATATTTCATATCTTCGGCCAAAAAGTTGAAGATGAGCTACCGCTACAACGTTTAAAACTTGTGCTATTTCACCACTGGCCTTGCAACACTATATATTTTTACCACTGTTTCTTAAAGTATTTTTATAGTCTGTGTATTATCCATGTTCACAAAGTAAAAATATGTAACAAACTGTAGTGTCCAGTTTTTAGGAAATACCATTAGTGTAGCTATTCTAAATTATGCAACACTACGCTGCTCGCAATTAGTATATTTCACGTATTTCTAAATTCGCGAATTGCAGATTGCCCACTGCTTATACGGCACACGACCATTTCGAGTAATAAGACAAACACAGCTGCTAGACTTGAGTAAACTTTTAAAAGAGCAAAGTCCGCTTGCAAAAAGCTGCTTAAAGAAGAGTGTAAATAATATAATGGAAGCTGCTAAATTATATTATCTGGATCGTCAAAACCGCAATGACTTGCGTGCAGCGCCGCTGACCGCATTGCTCTGCTTTATTTCAAAATAATTTTTTTTAACATTCTTAATTTAATTATATATTAATTTTTGGCAGGGTATATGTTAGCCATAGAAAGCTAACATTTGAAAAGCCAGAATTCCCGATTCTAGATTAGACGCGAAAAATGCTGAATTGGCAACACTGATGTAATTTAACATACTTAGGGGCGATTTCTTATCTTGCATTACGCCTTAATGGCTTGATAAACTTGACGATAAGAAAGATTTGGTTTTCTTGTAATTTATTTAATGCCAGCCTCTTGATAACTTACAGGGCAAATCATCCTCCCATTAAGTTTCTAAAGTTAGCCTTTTCACTGTCAGTTAAAGTTTTATTGTAGAACTCGTGGCTCATAGCAAAACCGAATAGAAAATTTGAGAAATAAAATATAACGAGTCAAATAAATGCAGTTTTCAGTATCTGATAAGCAGTACTACAGAGATGGAAATCCAACAATACCAAATACTGTCCCGATTCATAAAAAACATATTTTACACTCAAGTCTTGCGCCAACACTTTTTACCAAATCTGTCAGCCTTTGCCCATTTCGGGAAACTGAGATTACAAACTTTAAATACTTTGATAAGGGCAAGATGAGAAAACAGAAAATGTTAAATACTTTATCTATGGCAAGGTGACTTTTTTCGTGAAGTAGGCTCTATCTAGAAGATAATAAAAATTGCGTTGAAAAATTCCGATATTCGCTTAGGTTGGATTTCCTGGCATATAACCTATGCAAATAATAGTTATGTGTAAATGGACGAACTGTCAGTATAATGAAGGGTATTTAAAGGTCGTGCCCTCTCCCTTTCGAGTAGTATTTTGGATTTATAATTTATAAAAAATGCATTAAGCTACGGTGGAGCAAGCTCGACAGTAGGAGACCCAGTACTTTTGAGTGTTATGCGATTACTACAGATTGTTTCAGTTTCAAAAAATTTCCATAGATGGCGCCACTTCAGAGATTGATTTTGCCCGTAACATTGTTAGTTGAATAACTTCCGCGTTTATCATCCGATTTGGACGAAATTTGCTGGATACGTTCGGACCATAGTCTGTATTTTACGTATTTAAAATCAAGGTGCTAGCTTTAAAGGTGCTCTTGTAATTCGACTTGGAAATTTTGTACTTTAATTTGCGGGGGCGGAGGGGGGCGTGGCAAAAATCTAAAACAAACTCGTTCAATGCAAGATATAGATGTACATACATGCCAAATTTGGTGTCTCTAGCTCTTATAGTCTCTGAGATCTAGTTACTCAAAAAAGGGACAGACGGACAGACGGACAGACAGACAGACGGACAGACGGACATGGCTATATCGACTCGGCTTTTGATGCTGATCAAGAATATATATACTTTATGGGGTCTGCCACGCCTCCTTCTGCCTGTTACGCACATTTGCACAAACATAATAGACCCATTTGTACTTTTTTAAAGTACTGGGTCTAAAAAGTACATACTTTATTGATTATAAAAAAAATGCATTAAGCTACGGTGGAGCAAGCTCGACAGTAGGAGACCCTGTACTTTTTGAGTGTAAAGCAATCACTACAGATTGTTTCAGCTTCAACAAATTTCCATAGATGGCGCCACTACGAAGATATCAGCTGATTTTGCCCGTAACATTGTTAGTTGAATAACTTCCTCGTTTATCATTCGATTTGAATGAAATTTGCAGATTAGGTTTGGACCATAGTCTGTATTATACATACTAAAAATTAAGTTGCTAGTGTTAAAGGTGCTCTTGTAATTCGACTTGGAAATTTTTTATTTTAATTTGCGGGGGCGTAGGGGGGCGTGGCAAAAATCTAAAACAAACTTGTTCAATGCAAGATACAGATGTACATACATGCCAAATTTGGTGTCTCTAGCTCTTATAGTCTCTGAGATCTAGTTACTCAAAAAAGGGACAGACAGACGGACAGACAGACAGACAGACGGACATGGCTATACCGACTCGGCTGTTGATGCTGATCAAGAATATATATACTTAATGGGGTCTGCCACGCCTCCTTCTGCCTGTTACGCACATTTTTTTTGCACAAACGTAATAGACCCATTTGTACTTTTTTAAAGTACAGGGTCTAAAAATGCATTAAGCTACGGTGGAGCAGGCTCGACAGTAGGAGACCCAGTACTTTTTGAGTGTAATGCGATTACTACAAATTATTTCAGTTTCAAAAAATTTCCATAGATGGCGGCACTTCAGAGATTGATTTTGCCCGTTACATTGTTAGTTGAACAACTTCCGCGTTTATCATCCGATTTGGACGAAATTTGCTGGATAGTTTGGAACTATAGTCTGTATAATACAAACCAAAAATCAAGGCTCTAGCATTAAAGGTGCTCTTGTAATTCGACTTTGAAATTTTGTATTTTGATTTGCGGGGGCGGAGGGGGGCGTGGCAAAAATATAAAACAAACTCGTTCAATGCAAGATATAGATGTACATACATGCCAAATTTGGTGTCTCTAGCTCTTATAGTCTCTGAGATCTAGTTACTCAAAAAAGGGACAGACGGACAGACAGACAGACCTATCGTCCAATTCGGATGATAATCGCGGAAGTTTTTCAACTAACAATGTTACGGGCAAAATCTATCTCTGAAGTGGCGCCATCTATGGAAATTTTTTGAAACTGAAATAATCTGTAGTAATCGCATTACACTCAAAAAGTACTGGGTCTCCTACTGTCGAGCTTGCTCCACCGTAGCTTAATGCATTTTTTAAAGTACTGGGTCTAATTATTTGTTGTTTTATTAATTACTTTTTTAATTGAAGATCACTTAAATTACCGTTTTATTTATTAGCACATTTTGTATGTTTTATTAATAAACACACTCACATGGGAAACGAATTCGGGACCTCAGAGTCAGGCACTTATCTATTGGGCTACGTTGAACACACTTTCTCGTATGCTAAAATGTGACTGAATTATAACACACGAAATAATCAATGATCAATGATCCATTTAAGACTCCTTTTTGTATCTCACAAAAATCACATTTTGAGCATGTGTATGGAAAATTTTCTTTTTTAAATCACACATGAGGTTAATCTTTTCCTTATCATCAAAAGGGCTCGAAAAAGACTCGCCAAGGTGATTTTTGATAAAACACATTTCCAATACTTGTTATCATCAGCATTACATGACCATACATATATCATACGAGACATTGTATAATTTGCTTTACTAATCTCAAAAGTTGATAAGATTTCATCTGTGGATGAGTTCAACTATTAACAAAGGCGTAGTCAAGATTAAATTAGTGGGAGCAGAAATTTTATCATACCTCCTTCTTCCTGTTATGAACTTTATAAAAAAAATCTTTTCCACCCAGGGTATAAATAGCTGGTTACATAACGACCGCCGAGTTTGACACCAGTCCCATACCAACCTACGCCTTTGCCTCTCAGAGATTGTAAAATTTGATGGCTGTGCAATTGCCGAAATTTGAGTGGCACAAAAAACTTTATCTTGCTACGCACTTGAAAACTATGATTACATATTATTTGTAATTTTTCATTTCTTCAGTCAGTTCGTCACAAGAAAGATATGGAGGCAGACTAGTACGTTGAGATCGGCTAAAATACTTACTTAAGAAATTTCTACTTACTTAAGAAAATTGCAGCGAGGAAAAGTATCCAGTTCAGAGCACAACTCACGGACTGGTGAAGGGCACCCTGCTAAGGTCAATCTATGATGATCAATTCTATAGTTTCGATGGCATACCATATGCCCAGCCGCCTTTGGGGGAGTTACGTTTCAGGGAACCTAAGCATGTCACACCCTGGAGTGGAATACTCGACTGTTCTCAGCCGCGGCACAAGTGTCTTCAATTCAACAGAAACACCCAACTGGTTGAGGGCTCCGAGGACTGTCTGTACCTGAATATAACTGTGAAAAAGGTAGGCTTTTATTAGTATATAATATGTAAAGATAATTGTTAAATGTTAGACAATATGCAATAGTTACGAAGTGATAAGCCTTTGCCTGTGATGGTCTTCGTTCATGGAGGACGCTTTATGTCAGGGAATCCATCAAGACAAGCCTGGTCCCCAGAGTATCTAATGCGCGAAGACGTCATATACATCAGTATAGGGCATCGACTGGGAATATTTGGTAAGAGTCATAAGTCTTTTAGGAAAAACAAGTGAAATATCAAAACTGTCCTTAGGATATTTGAGCTTTGCTGATCCTTCAGTGGGTATTCCTGGCAATGCAGGCCTAAAGGATATCGTGCTCGCCCTAAAGTGGATCAAGTCTAATGCAAGATACTTCAATGGGGATGAGAATAACATAACACTTTTTGGCCACAGCTCAGGAAGTATGTTGGTGCATCTGTTGTCAGTGAGTCCGCAGACTGAGGGACTTTTCCACAAGTACATCCTTATGGCAGGTTTCATGCCAGAAATGAACCGTCTGTCCAACACTGAGTATCGCCTAGCTCAGAAATTGGGCTACCAGGGCGAAAATATTGATACCCAAGTCTACAACTTCATTAAAAGTGTTGACCCTAATCTCTTGGCTTCGGCGGATATTTTAACGGATTTAGAAAAATGTCAGAGCTCACTTCTCTCAACATGTACACCTAATGTAGAGCATTATGAAACACCCACAGGTGTAATACTTTCTGAACCTCGTGAGCTTCAACGTACAGCTTGGAGTAATCGTATTCCATTGATTTTGGGCACCACCAGCGAAGAAGGATTTTATCGTATTTCTCCAAACATACTTAATGTTTATAAACAGCATCCTGAGTTTTTGCTACCACGCAACATTTTACTTCTTTATGAGCCCACAATGCAAGCACAAATGGGAAAGAAATGGGTGGAGTCTATATGTAAGATGGACATCAATGAATTAAGTGAGACAAACTGTGAATCGATTATGCAGGTCAGAACTCTTCTTATGATGCATTCTCAGCATCGTGTGATTAATGCTCGATTGTCTTATGGTAAAGCCGAGAACTATCTCTACCGCTTCAACTTTTACTCACCAGACTTTAATTATTTTGGCTCACGGGAAAAGTTGCCCAATAGCCGAGCCGTTTTACATGCGGATGAACTGTGCTATGTATATAAAATACCAGCAACTTTCAAGCTGGATAAGTCCAGAGCAGAGTATTCTACAATATGGAGAATGGCTGCAATGTTCGCAGAGTTCGCTCTTCGATCCGATCCGAATGCCCCTCTAACGCAATCTTTGGTAAACTGGAAGCCTGTCTGTCAAGACGGACCAATAATGTGCTTAAATATAAATGAGGAACTGCAGCTTATACCACAGCCGGAAGAAGAAAATCTGAAGTATTTCGACAAACTATACAACGACGCAGGAGCGGAATTACTTTAAGACTTCTCTGATAATGCTTAAGCCCTAATAGATGACATATGTTTTCTACATTTTTGTTTGCCCTAGTTTTTACTAATAAAGAATATTGACATTTATTTAGAGACGTTGGCTTTCAGAGTTGTAGAAATAGTGGCTGACCATCAGCTACGAAGCTGAATCGAGAACTCCATTTTGCAGGACGAAATAATACACCCGTCGATTTCCATAATCAGTCTTCCTTCGTTTAATTGTTATGGATGAGTAGTCGGCACCTGGTGAATGACTTCGTAAAGAGCATATTCAATTATCATAATTTCTCTCATTTAGTTTGGACATTTAGTACATTGTAAAATAAAAAGTATTTATTAATGTAGATGTAAAATTTTACCGCACATACTTATGATATAAAAATGTAACCTACAAAGATAACGCAAGCTTTCTTTGTCTCGCTATATATATCATACCTTTGCAGACACCTGCAGTCAATTTGGGAAGTATGACAGTATCTAAAGCTGAAGTAGTTTGATACTATACAAATTTTGTCAGACATTATGAAACGTGACCAGACGTACACTCCGCAAGTTTGTCTGAGATATTTTAAGTAACGAAATAGTTTGTCTTCTTAAATATTGATTTGTAACCCATCGTCGATATGACAGCTATGAGTTCGTCGTCCTGATCAAGAAATTATATACATTATCGCGTTACACGTATTGTGACAAAGTAATAGTAACCTCTATAAGGATATACAAATATTGAGGCTTCTCACACATTACAAAAAATGATTAACGATAACAAAAAACATATTGCGGCTTTTGAGGTTAGTTTGTTGTTTACCTCAACGGTCATATTAAGAGATGTGCTGATGCTTAATTTGATTAAAGAAACTTCTGCTAAGTTGTCAATGTTGCTATGTGGACATCGAGGGTCAACTATAGCTTTTTAATCGTTACATGTCACTTTGTTTACGACTTTAAATTGAAAACAGCATCATCAGCCACAAAAAAATATCAACCGATAATGCCAGCTCAATGGTTAAAGAATGCGAAATATTAAAAATTCGCAATCTACCATGTTTTGCGCGTACCCTGAATCTGGTAGTTCAAGATGGCTTAAAATTCGTGAACGACGATTCAGTAAAGGCTTTGCTTATAAAGGGTAAAACATTAGAAAGATTTTTCAAGCAAGTCACATTGCTGGTAAAAAAATTTAAAATGACTCAAGAAGGATTCTCTTATCCGTTTTTGCCTACTACTACTACCTACTTCAGCGTACTTTAACAATAAATGACGCCATTGCTACAGAATTTTGGTCAACAACAAAAGCACCGCTACTATTTCCTGCTGATGAAAAAAACAATTTGAAAGACATAGAAAAATTATTCAGTTTTTTTTAAAAAGTCAACCGAAAAGTTTCTGGTGGAAAGTATGCTTTCCCTAATAATACCAATGGCATATGGGCTCTACCGTCAAGAGGACAAGCTGTAATTGCAAACGTCACAAGTAAGAAATATGCAAATTTTTTGTTCGACTTTGTCTTTCAACATATGAGCAACGAACAGTTAAAAGGAAAAGGTGACTCTATTGGAAACACATTTTAAGAAGAGCTTTAGAGAACGAGCCAGTAAATTTGTCATTGGAAGAAATTCCAATCACATTGGACTTGCCGACAGAGAACACACCTCAGGACCCATTATTTGATTTTTGAATGAAAGACCAGTAAGTAAACATGAAAGCCCGCAATCAGATGGAATTATAATAAAAAGACAGTATCTTGAGAGAGCTGAAGTCGGACAAGAGATGGATCCTCTTCTATGAATTAAGGTAGGCATAAACAACAAAATATAAACGCTCAAAAATATGTATTTATATTAAAATCAGGGATTCAAACAGAAACGAATAAAGGTTTCAGCTATGGTTACGGTTATGGTCGTGTTTCGGTTTTCGGTTGATGGTTTCGTAAAATTACTTACATACGTAATGGTTAACCGTTTCTCCTAAGTTTCGGTATCAAAGGGCCAGTTTTATTTTGGTTTTCAAAAGAAGGCAACAAGTCAAAAAAAAATAATATTTATACTAAAATAATATTAATATTAAATTAAATGATCACTTAAATAAAAAGACACGACAGCATACGCATGGTAGTCATGTTAAATAAACTCATTTATTTCAGTAAACATTTGAAATCAATTTCAAATAAGGAAATTCATTAAATTTTTCGGCTTATCGGTTTCGGATAAATAGAAAAGTTTTTTTCGGTTACGGTTACACATTTCAATAGGATAACGGTTACGGCTTCGGTTACGGTTTGAATCGCTGTTTAAAATATATTTCGGGTGACCCAACGGATTTTCCCTTATTGAAAGTAATGTTCTTTAAATATGTAAAGCAGCATTCTGCCGCCCACAATTTTAGTTATACATTAAGCCAACGTACGAAGCATATGCCAATGAGCCACCTATGGATCCCTTTTGTAAACTAACCCGAAATTAGAATTTTTAATTTTTTCTTGATCGGCATGAAGCCATTTTAGAATTTATTTTCGGCCAAATGGCTTGAAACCGCTTTGTCAGTATTTTTCCAGAAATACCATAGCGCGTTTTTTGCCCGAACGCCACCTAGTGCTAGCACCGAGTACATCGATTACTAAGCATCGAATACTCGACATCGATCATCGAGATCGGGGTATCGATAGGGAAGCGTGACTTATCGGCAAGACACTTTTCTGGCGGGCCAAGCAACGAGCAGACGTCTTTTTTCAAAGTGGTGTGACAAATCAAAGAAAAACGTGGAAATAAGGAAAAAAGTTAACTAAAACTGCGAAACAAAAAACAACAACAACAAAAGACAACAAAGCGATTTGTGCGTGGAGTGAGGGTGGCCAAGAGAGAGTGCGCCAACAACAACAACAAGCAGGAGGAAACAGCGCAATAACAACAACAACAGAGAACAGCAGCGGCGGCCACAGCAGCGCGCGCGCATTTTTGCAAGAAAAGCGCACCCCCGCACTGCAAGCGACCCGGTCGTACCACGTGAATCCGTCGAGGAATCCTACGGGACACCGGAAACACCAGGCAAATTAAATGAACTAAATAAATAAATATTAAAAAGCTTGCGAAGACCCCTGTTAATTAGTTACGTGGAAACTTATTGAAAAGTGTTTATGAGCGAGTATGTGTGTGCGTCATAGAAACGTAGTCACGATCGGCTTGACACGTGCAGGAAATGTCATGTAGAGGTTATGAAGAGTTATACTCCTACACCTCTGATGACAATTTCTTGCATTTTCGTCAAGCTTGGTCATGCCTGTGGACACTGGGAGCATTCCACAAACGAGACATCAGACCTACTCTCGTTTGTGAATTTGTCACCCAACGCTGCCGTCATGTGGTACAGGGACGCCGCCGTCAGTGAATGATGACCGCTGGTGAATATTCGGCAAATAAGACATCTGGTCAAACCTCTCAATTGTTGTGTATCAAGCCGTCTTATGTAACGCTTCTGCCAGCGAGATATCGGGTTATATCCTCTCTTGCAAGGAAGATTTTCCAGGGCTACCCGGAGACCGCCTCGCTCCGTGATTGCTTTTCGAAAAGAGGCCCAGGAGACGTGGGTGGACACAAATCGAGCTTCGAAAGCAAGCCTCCTTCGTTCTCTTGAACCTGCTGGACCCACACCAGGTGGGGATTCCTAGCTTGTTTTGCGAGGAGCGTCAGTATTTTTTTCTGCCGCCCTGTAACTCACTCAAGCCGTCCCAGATATCACTAATTTTCTGTAATTGGTCCTGGCCAGAGAGAGACGCCGTCCCTGGCAGGAAAAACTTCCGTTGAAGTTTTCCGTTGAATCGGAGCGAATATTTGGCAAGGCGATTAAAATTGTGTCTGAGAGGCGAACCAGAGTCAAGGAAGAAAACGTTAATATACTTTTGCATTAAAACTTTTGGATTAAAAATCATTTGACTCCTATGGATTATGATATTATTTTCTTCTTTAAATAAACTTAAAATTTGAAATGCACAGCAAATGTGTATATTTTCTGGTAGCCAGGACTATCGTCGACTATCGATGGTTTAAAATAGAGGATATCGTCGTAGTTTGAGAGCACGGTATTGCCAACACACGGCATTGCCTTGTGTAGTGATAGGAGAGCACAATCATATGTTGTTTGGCAAATTAATTGATAGAAGCTTTTGTAAAAAAAATGCATTAAGCTACGGTGGAGCAAGCTCGACAGTAGGAGACCCAGTACTTTTTGAGTGTAATGCGATTACTACAGATTATTTCAGTTTCAAAAAATTTCCATAGATGGCGCCACTTCAAAAATTGATTTTGCCCGTAACATTGTTAGTTGAATAACTTCCGCGTTTATCATCCGATTTGGACGAAATTTGCTGGATAGGTTGGAACTTTAGTCTGTATTATACATACCAAAAATCAAGGCGCTAGCATTAATTCGACTTGAAAATTTTGTATTTTGATTTGCGGGGGCGGAGGAGGGCGTGGCAAAAATCTAAAACAAACTTGTTCAATGCAAGATACAGATGTACATACATGCCAAATTTGGTGTCTCTAGCTCCTATAGTCTCTGAGATCTAGTTACTCAAAAAAGGGACAGACAGACAGACGGACAGACAGACGGACATGGCTATATCGACTCGGCTGTTGATGCTGATGAAGAATATATATACTTTATGGGGTGTGCCACGCCTCCTTCTGCCTGTTACGCACATTTGCACAAACGTAATAGACCCATTTGTTTTTTTTTAAAGTACTGGGTCTAATGAAATTTAATCCGATTTTAAATGGTTCCTTCGATTTACACTAATTGTATATGCCATTATATTCATTTATATATTCTTTGCACATACATTCATAGCAACAACAACACACCGATCTGACTCTTTGATGCACCCACCGAACCTGCATCGATGGATATATTCGTGAGTTTAAACAACTTTAACTGTGAGTACAGCTTGTGTATGGCAAGATATTTTCTTTATTTATGTAAAGGTTCGCAAACAGTTATCGCTGCCTTAAGTGCATATATATTTTGAATATATTATTGAATTGAATATTTTGTCGTTTGTCGTTTTCTTTGACTGTGGGTACATCCCAGTATTACTTACTTTTGGTTGATCTCACGACATTTTCAACGAACATAGTGACAACGCGACGCTAAAGTGCGCTACCTCCTAATCCTCAATAGTCGTGAATCATAAATGCATATGATTTTAAAGTCAAACAGCCAGGAAAATCAATTCGTGACGAATTTTCTGGACTTAAAATCAGGATTAGATACAATTTCGCAAGGGAATAAAAAATTTTGAGAAAAAATGTCTGCCTATAAAATGCTCTTACTTAGCTTTTCTACCTACTATTTTAATGAGTAACACCTTAAACGACGCCTGATTAATACTTCTGCTATCTAACTTTTAAAACAAATAGGACACTTTTTTTAAAGTTTTCCATGAATTTAAAATCAAAAAACTTAAAAAATAACAGCAAACATAAAAATTCAACAAACAACTCAGAAGTTGACTGCTGATAGAGTTGACACAAAAAATTAGAAGAGTAGCCTTTTTCGTAAAAAGAAAGTGTTTTTATGAAATTTAATATATTTTATAAAAGCTAGGTATTGATAATACTTGAATTTTTGAAGAATGTTAAATTATATACAAAATGTCAATCAGGCACGAACCAGCTGAAACAGCTTAACTTATAGAATGTTCCAGAAAAACGGTCTTATGTGCACTTGCTCTAGTCCAAAGGAGCTAATATTATTTGACCGATTCCATTATCGACAGGATCTTAGTTAAGAGTAAGAGTGTCCATAAGTTAGCTGGTGAGATTACTTGTTACCTTAAACTTGTTGGCCTCTATTTTGGATAATTTAAGTTCTTAACTCGGGCTCGAACTCCACAAACGGCTTTAATAAAACAATGTTTATTAATGTTTAATATTCCTTGGGCATAGGTACATTTTTAAAAATAAATTTTTGTAAAAGCAGGTTTTGCTCCGAGTACTCTTAAAACAAGTTGGTTTAATCTAAATGAATATATAACTATTTTAGTGTACAGGAAATGGTAATCACACGTAATTTTGGTGTATTTAATAATGTAATAATAAATGAAATGGTTATATAAATACATTTAAATTTAATAATTAATAAATTAATTACTAAAACAAGAAAAAATTAATAACAAATAAAAAAGCATTAATAGATTTTTTATTTTCCTAAAAACTTTTGGGTAATGGAGTACCTAAATTTAAGTCCAACTTTCTTCGGCTTCCATTTTAGGTAAAATGTCCTAAAATTTTTGGCATTTTTCACTCTTTTAGGAAATATTTTTTTCTGGGTGTATTTATGTAAATTCCTGATTAGCATTAGAAGTTATTCGTTAGTTTGTCTGTGTGCCCGTATGATCTTAGCACCAAATTTGGCATGAAGACTTTTTATATTTACAGGCAGATTAAGTTTATCTTAAGTTTTGAATGAAACGCCTACTGCTTCCACAATAACTAAGAAACAAAATCTGAAATACTGAAATTACACACGTATGATGACAAAGAATATCGTCATTTGTCTTGAATGGGTATCGGAGTTTTCATGGGCATTCGTCCCAAATGCGCCGAAACAGCCAAATGTACTGTCGTGGATTCCGTGATTCATAATTGATAGTGCAATAAGACGCCGTTTTCCGAAATTTCATGATGAAACTTGGCTCAGGTCCGTCTTTTTGCTGTACGCAGTACATATGTCGGAACCGGCCGGATTGGATCACTATATCATATAGCTGCCATAGCAACGATCGGTTTGGAATCAACATTTAGAATGAGAAACTTTTTTGTTTCTCAGCATATCTCAACCAAATTCATATATTGTGTGCTTAATACAGTTTCACACAGTCTTGCCAAATTTTATTCCAATCGAACAACAGTACCGTATAGCTTCCATGAAAACTTTTTTGAATATTAAGATATTTTAGCCAAACTCACACATTGTGTGTTTGGCATAGTTGCAAACAGGCTGGCCACACTTGTTGCAAATCGGACTACTTTATCATATAGCTGCCATATAAACGATCAGTTCGAAATAAACATTTTGTAAAAAATCTGAGGCTAATGCAGGGCTCTGCAAGGGTGTCCAAACTTTGGCGTGCCAAAGTTAGCTTGCGCTTTATTTTTTTTTTAGGATATTGGCAAGCTCCGTAAGCACCTGTTGGAACTGATAGTATACAATACAAGCTCGGAAGTTATTCAACAAACAATTTAACACAGCGTCGGGCAGAAGAAAGAAGAAGAGACGATGACGCGACTACTGTATGTTTGCTTTCACTACTTTCACTACTACTGGCCTTTGCTCTTTCGGATTCATTTTCCAAAATGTAAGGCAATATATGAGTTATAACGGAACACAATGCCAATGTGTTACGAAATGTAACAAAAAGTAAATCATCGAATCGTTAAAATTTTTCCCCTTTTTTAAAATTTTTATGTGGAGCTTTTTATTTCGAAGATGTTTCATAGCGAGTGCAAATTCATAGCTTTGCATTTTTCATAGGTTCACGTATTAGCTGAATTGTCGAAAGAAAATACTTCGAACTTTTAAATATGGGGAAATTTTTTTAGCTACATAAACTCACAAAGTTATCGGACAGCTTTCAATGTAGCTTTCCAAGAATGTATTTTTATAAGTGTATTTTATTTTGTAATTATATTCAATATTCAAACAAGCTTCAAAAGTTGTCAAAAGCTACTATGATGTTCCGAATAAGCTCATCCTAGTTTCAGCTTTGTACACCAAGAAAAGTTTTCCGAGTTTGAATTTCAAATTTACGCATTAAGAATTACAGCTATGATTATACGTATTCCGTTAATACGTATATCCTCAATTATAAATATTATTGCATTGAATCTCTATAGGAATAGCCATAAAAAGTATACATTCACTTTACACATCGGTGCTTACTTTGTGTGAAAATTATCGTGTGCTGTTTATGATGGTGCAACATTGGCTTTAATTGCGTTTTTGCTTACCTTTCAATTGTTGAACTAAAGGTATCTTTACCTGCAGTTAAAAGCAAAGCGTAAATCTAAAATTGAATAGATTTGTGCCAGTCATTTTTCTGGATTCATTCGGGCGAAAAGGATGTGCACCACAGGGCAGTGGTGACCTGTGACCCATTACCAATCGAGGTCAACAGCCAGAAACAATCAAAGAAATTGAGTCCACAGGCAGCACCAATAAAAGTGTGTGAGAGAGAGAGAGAGTAACGCCCCTCATCTGATATGTGTGTGTGTGTGTGAGATGTAAGTGCAACTGGCTGCTGAACTTATAAATCATAATTTTCAGCAAATAAATCCTTCACGGACAATTTAACCTCCGCTGTGGCAAAGCCAAAACTGCAACAGAGGCAACATGAATCCGGCCCTGATTTTGATTCTAACTCTCATCCCCATTCTCGTTTTGATTTTGGCTGCTTTACAATGAGGCTGGACGAGATTTCAGCTTCAGTTTTGAATTTTTTTTGTCTGCTGCCAAGGACGCAGAGTCTGTGGGCTTTGCTTAAAGAATGGAAACGGAAGTGGCTGCATGTGTATATGTTTGTGCGTGCATTTGTGTGTGGGTCGATTGTCTGCTGTAGATGAGAGATAAGGCGCCTTTGAGTGTTTGGGCCCCTGCTGTGAGTATTTAAGCAAATGGGAAATAGGTTAAATGAAATAATTTGAGAGGCTTTCATTTAGAACTGCACTCAATAACTAATATATGCACATGCCACACCTTTGAAGGCATACCCAAAATTTCTTGTTTTGATTAATGCATTCGCTTCTAGCTATCTGCAATTTCCGAACCCCAAAAACCAATGAAATGCATTTTCAGCCATGGCTCAGCTCATCCTGAGCCCATGATGCAAGAGAAGCTCCTGAAAACTTGACTGCAAATGTGAGTTATGTGTGCTTGTGCGGTCAATGCTTCATGTTTGTGTCTACTGCGGTCTGAACGAGAAGGGACGGGAGGGAAAGAAGTGGGTCGGACTTGGGACAGTGGGATAAGTGTAAATATAGCAGCTGTTTGCAACCAATTGAAAATTTAATTTACGCCTAGCTCATCCATCATTGTGATAGGCAGCATCGAAAATGGATGCTTAATAGATACCAGTCAGACCAAAATATCGATATTTCAAAGCGATAATTACTCTTATTAGTCGGGCTCATATGATATAAGGGTAAAAATTGGATAAAAATCAATTAATATCCAAGTGATCCAATATGTTTTTTGCAGGGACTTAAACCGTAACCGTTAATTGATATTAACCGATTGAGCCGATAAAAAACTTTTCCGAATACAATAAACCAAAATTCTTCAAGCTGAAATAACCTTTAAGAAACCGAAAACCAACTAAAACTCAATGAATTTTTAAATTTGGGATAGATTTCAAATATTTTCTTGAATGTAATTTAACATGTGTAGCATACGCATGCCTTCGTTTTCAATAAGTTTAATTTAAAATAAATATATTTTAAAAAAATATTTTTTGCATTGTTTTCAATTTTTATGCTTTTTATTGTAAACCGATATCATACCGGTATTTCCAAATCGAAACTTATGAAAAATGGATAACCATTATGTAACTAATATAACAAAATTTTACAAAACCGTTAATCGAATAATAATCGAAATGAATAGCTCAGCTTATTTCGATGAAAATATTTAAATTTTAATTTTTTGTATTTTATTTTATTTTATGTATGCACTATAGGCAGAATCCAATGAATCATAATGCAGCATAACGAAGCGAGCGAATTTAAAACAATTTACAGCTCAAATAAGAGACTTGTTTTTTAACCAAGATGAACGTTGGCTAAAGGCAAGCTTTCATCCTAGTCAAGCCTAAATTTCCACAACTCCTAGAGCGATATTTCCAGGATCATAATAATTGGTGATATTAAAGCGAGTGGATCAATGTATTTGACTTTTGTTGACAACATTGTTTTATTTGTGGCTTCTCCGACAGGCTGTCCGAAAAGTAAAATTCTTCGCAACGTCAGTTTCATTGTGAAGCTTCAGCAGATTTTCTCGATCGGTTTAGGATATGACTTGGTATGCCTTGGTATGGTTAAACAAGCGTCTATTAAGTGGTAATATTTATTTGCGTAAATTCTTAACTTTTAAAAAGAATTTCTGTTAGTTTCATGCAAACATAACTGATTGCTTCGAAAACTAGTTCTTGTATAATTAATATGGCATAACAGTATTTCTAATTGGTTAATATGGACTAAAAATAAGAGTAGTTAATTAGACCAATACCTTTTGTTTGTCAATAAACATATTGAGATTCTGCTAGGTTGGCTTGTCACAAAGCCTCAGATGTTTGCCTGGGCCTTAAAATGGGCACTTTAAACTTCGAAAGCTCAGGTCTCCAGACGCAATACCTTCGGGCTACGCCATCTAAATATGATGCATTATGAACATTTTTTATCATGGACTAATTTTTCACTTTTAATGTGAAGTACGGGTCGTTGTTTTAAGAGTGTAAAGGCTTGTAAATTGATCAACTAATGCTGCGGCGTTGGTTTACAAATTTAAGTTATATTTTAATCATGGTGACAAGTTGACGGGATGCTGGATTGTTTGTTTAATTTTGAACTTGGCATTTTGGCAATTGTGTTTGATTTGTGGTCCCAGTTGGGCTTACAATTTGCATGCGTATCTGCGGCAATGAGCAATTTCAAATAATCAACATTTGGATAGCATTTGGACAATACGAAACTGCAATGTCTAAACATAAACACAACATGCATGGGCACTAATATTGGGCGGACAACTTGAGTAAACATACACCGAGTGTGTGTATGTATGTATTTTTGTACTTGTGTGTACTTGGCACATTACTTGCCCACGAAATGCATTTGACATGTGTGCAAGCGTTGCCAATTCAGCACCACATCCTCCCTCCCAACCCAGAAGCTAATTAAAGAGCGCACGCGTGTGATATGCCACGCCAGATGTTATTCCATAGATGCCTCTCATATGGGGAAGGGAGCACACCCCAGTTGGAAAAGCGAACATGTCGCACAGGCAACACGCGCCTTGTCTTTATTCTAATCTCAGCCGCAACATGCTTTAAATTTAGCATAACACACCAACACATCAGCCTGTGGGGCTGGAAACTCAACGCTATACGCTCCACACTCAACTCTCAACGCTAAGGTCGAAACAACATCTTTGGGACACGCTCGGGGTATTTGAACTGAGCGAACAGCGCGTGTTTTGATTTCATTTTGTCGCCGCGGATGACGCGAAAAAGGTAAACAATAATTTTCCTTCATTTTTGCGTGCCTCCGGCATTAGCACTTTGTTATTCATTGTGACTATGCACTTATAAATCCATACGCTATCATATCATTAACATAAGCTGTCTGGCAGTTTCATTAGTCAACAGTTTGTGCACCCCAGGGCAGACATAATACAAATGGCTCTAAGAGTATACAAAATTCGTATTTAATGCTAAGATTTTCTGTTGTTTTTTTCACCCTTTTGAATATGTGCAAATTTTCCTTTTTCGCTTGTGTATTTTTAGCCCTCGACACGGAGCACTTTTTTGAAATTATTTCCAATGATTTTTAATAAATGCAAATCAAAACAATTTGCATGTTGCAGAAGAAATCGAAATAACACGTTCGACTCTAAAAATGCAATTTGTCTACGTTTAAAAAATACTTTTTAAAATGTTACATGATCAATAAAAAAAATGGTAAATATATGTATATTTTTCCAACTACCCAGTAATACTTAGTTAAATATATAAGCCCTCTTTTGTAAAGCTATACTATACATTTAAATGTTATACAAATAAAGTAATTTGATGCTGAATTAGATTAATTATAGCATTATTTAATTCTAGATCACAGTGACTTTTGATTATAATGGTTATTCTGGCATCATAATATCCGATTTGCTTTTACATTGGCTTAGTATAATCAATCTTTAAGTTACACAATTTATTCGTGAATATTTATATCTAGTTGTGATATTCCATCAGTTAGAGCTTCGTTATAATGGTTACTCAATGTAATACGAAATGCATGAAATAATTTCGAAAACGAACAGTTTAAACCAGTATTGATGTATTGACTTTGAATTTAGAAATATTTGCGTACATAAAAAAGGGCATCCCCATTGTAAACAATTCTGTCCTAAACTTATCGTTAACAAAATATTTGGCGTTTATTTGAAAGCCTAACAGCACCAAGCAATGACAGGAACAAAAATTGAAAAGAGAGGCGAATAAGTTGCATAAAAAATATATTTTATACAATAACAAAACTTGCAAAATAAAAAGAGATATTGGAAGCTGTGCTGAACAGAAAGAGAATGCGGTGGGACACAATTTTTGGCACATTTCTCTATGACCTCACTTTGAAAAGAAACAATTCATAGCATGAAAGTAAAATACCCTGTGGAAAAGGGCGTAGACAGCTTTTCAATAAGGGGGAGGCAAAAATCATTTTTGTATACCCTTGCAGAGAGTATTATAATTTTGTCACGAAGTTCGTAACGCATTGAAGGAGGCCTCACAGACCCCATAAAGTATAAATATTCTTGATCATGGCGACGAGCTGAGTCGATATAGCCATGTCATTCCGTCTGTCCGTCAGTTTCTATGCAATCTACTCTCTCACAGTTTTGAAGCTATCATGATGAAACTTGGTACAGGTTCGTCTTTTTGCTGCACGCAGTACATATGTCAGAACCGGCCGGATCGGATCATTATATCATATAGATGCCATGGGAACGATCGGTTCGGAATGTATATTTAGTTTCAAAAACATTTTTGCCTCCTAAGATATCTTAACCAAACTCACAGATTGTGTATTTGGTATAGTTTTATACATCCTTCCCAAATTTGGTTCAAATCGGACAACTATATCATATAGCTGCTATAGAAAAGATCGGTTCAAAATCAACATTTAGTATAAAAAACTTTTTTGTTTCTTAGGAGATCTTAACCAAACTCACAGATTATGTACTTGGTCTAGATTCAAAAAGCCCGTCCTAATTTGGAACAAGTCGGATTACTTTATTTTATATCTGTCATATGAGCGATCGGTTCGAAATCAACATCTAACAAATTTTGTAAAAAATCGGACGGCTTATGCAGAGTTCTGCAAGGGTATCCAAGCTTTGGCGCGCTAAAGTAAGCTTGGGCTATATGAAACTTGGTACAGACTCATCTTTTTGCTGCACGCAGTACAAATGTCAGAACCGGCCAGATCGGATCAGTATATCATATAGCTGCTATAGGAACGATCGATTCAGAATCAACATTTAGTATAAAAACAATTTTGCCTTTTAAGATATCTCAACCAAACTCACACATTGTGTGTTTGACACAGATTTATACATTCTCAATAAATTTGGTTTAAATCGAGTTACTATATCATATAGCCGTCTTATAAACGATCGGTTCGAAATCAACATCTAAAAATGATGTAAAAAATCAGACCGCTTACGCAGAGTTTAGGAAGGGTATCCAAACTTTGGTGCGCCAAAGTTAGCTTGTGCTATATTTTATTATAAGTTAGTATTTTTCAAATACTTTTTAAATCTGAATATCTTTCTTTATTATTTCAATATAATACTATGTTTTATAACAAACCAAACCAAGAACGAACTTGGGACTTTTAAGAGTTTCGGAGTCGGTTACTTTATCCAGTGGGCGGCAATAAAACATTTTTCTTTTAGACACAAATATATTTTCTACAGACGGACCATATTATAGAAATCTCAATGAAATTTAATTCCATTTGAGGTCATGCCACCCAAATCTAATCCGCTTGCAATCTAAGTCTCATTTTATTTCAATCTTTTCAAGATGAGAGTGCAAATATTTGTATACCCTGAGTTTGTATACCCTTTTAAGTTTGTTAAAAAAAAGTATGTAACAGGCAGAAGGAGGCGTGGCAGATCCCATAAAGTATATATATTCTTGATCAGAGCGACAAGCTGAGTCGATATAGCCATGTCCGTCTGTCCGTGTAAGTAACAAGATCTCAGAGATGGTAAGACCTAGGAACACCAAAATTGGTATGAAGACTTCTTATACTTGCACGCAGATCAAGTTTATTTTAAATTTTGGATGCCTCGCCCCTTCGCCTACTCTGGTTATTAGCAAGCTAGAGCTTTGAGCACGAACAATACTTGGATACATATGGATGCATTGTGAAAATTTCATCAAGATCGGATAATAAACAGATATAAAGATATATATCACGCCAATATGATCACAACAACAAGATCCGCGTGCTTGTTTTTATTGGTTTGCCAATAGACAATCAAAGCAGTCAAAAACAAAATACGTTACTCCCTACACGCACAGATTTTCATACATACGCACAATCGTACATGTATTGGTATTCATTTCTCTTTTGCTCTCATATTGCAGTTGTTCTCTCTTTCTTCGCTCTTCCGTTCTTATTCTGATACGTACCAATGCTAAGGCGTAGCCTGCAATTTTAATAAGGAAATTTTAATGTTCATAGAGGAATGCGTCCTCTTGATCATTATTGGCTACGCCACTGCAGATTTGTCAATTTTCCCATGCATCTTTGTGATTATTAAGTTCGTTGCAAGAGTGTCGAATGCGCTGGAGTGTTATTTTAATGTAGCGGTTTGCTACAATATAAATTAATTATTAGACCCTGTACTTTAAAAAAGTACAAATGGGTCTATTACGTTTGTGCAAATGTGCGTGACAGGCAGAAGTAGGCGTGGCACACCCCATAAAGTATATATATTCTTGATCAGCATCAACAGCCGAGTCGATATAGCCATGTCCGTCCGTCCGTCCGTCTGTCTGTCCCTTTTTGTGTCACTTAGATCTCAGAGACTATAAGAGCTAGAGACACCAAATTTGCCATGTAGGTTCAACTATATCTCAAGTTGATCAAGATTATTTTAGATTTTTGCCACGCCCCCTCCGCCCCCGGGAATCGAAATACAAAATTTCGAAGTCGAATTGCAAAAGCAACTTTGATGCTAGCGCTTTTTGTACTTTTTTAAAGTACAGGGTCTAATAATAATAATATTATCGCAAGAAAATTCGTTCGGCGCACTATACTACCTCAGGGTATTCTACTGTCGGGCTCTCCCGACTGAATGATATATTTTATTGATAAACTAGCTTGAAATTTTTGCAACCAGTCAAATTCAAATTGGTCATTTTTAAAACCTCGTTGTGCGTGCCGATAAGTTAGCGGCTATATCTTGTCCTCCAACTCCTTCTTCCATATAAGGCATTAAGTTCGGTATACCCGGGTTCTCTCCGAGTAACGGGTGTAAAAAGAATAATAGAAAACGCCAAACGTGGAAAATTTTCGTAAATAAATTTTATATGAGCTCCTTTGTGTTTTTCTATTTTGCACATAGCCTTGCACAATTGTCTTTATTTAAATCCACTTACGTTCTCTCTTTTTACTTTTAAGCTTTAATTTGGTAAATAAATTGTATTGCAAAATAGTAAAGTGATTGATGTAGAGCTCTGACTGTGTGTCCGATCAAATATACCACCCAACTGCCATAAGGCAATGGCTGCAATGAAAATTGATTTCGGTTTTTGCAACAGCATTCAATTCGGGGTTTGGCCCCTAAAAGTCTGCCGATTTCAGTACGCAAATTTATTAACATCTCAATTGGTTTGCAAAATGCAACTGCGAGCATAAATTGTTCGAGTTGTGCATTGCCCGCGGATCTGAAAATGATTTTTGGCCATTGTTCTGAGCTAAACCCGTTGGGCGAAACAGTATGTGTGCAACCTGTGGGCGTAAATATGGGCGTAGCCTTTGTAGGAAATCATGAAGGATGCGCTGTATTTGCCACATATATCACACATTTCAATATGAAACAAAAAACAGACAAATTTAAAGCGATTCAAATAAAGCTGCACTTAAAGATATGGGATATAGTCACGAGTTATATAGTTCAACTCAGATATTGCTTTTCGTGACTTATTTTACTACAGAGATGACTTCTTATGTATAAAAAGAAATCAATACTTCATGGCCACTTTAAGGAGCTGCTTAGTTGAAGGTCATCAATTATCAATTTTATGCTTCGACACTCAATCCCCCAGCTCCGACTAAGACCACTAAGGCATCTTTAAACAATGCCCAACAATCGCAGTCGTGACGTCACCAAAGACGACGACGTTGACGTTGACTGCATAAAATATTTCCAAGCAAACTTGCAGCAGCCTCTAAATACCTCAGGGCTGTCTTCAGTCCCGATTATCCCCCACTCTACTTTATACTTGCCACAGTTAAGCCGCAAAGCAGCCATTAGGCTACTACAACTGGTGCGATTGCGAAGCCAATGGCTGTCACTCGACAAAATGGCGCTCACACAAACACACACACACACACACAGACCCAAAGAGACAAACATACTCACTCACACAGAGGACATTTGCGAGTTACAGTAAAAAGGCTGAGCGCTCTGTGACTAACTGAATGCAAACTGTCTTGCCACTTAACTGAGCATCAGTGCCTGCCACTTGAGTTATGTTGAGGCATCAAGACGCCAGACTACATTGCCGCAATGAAGAAAGTGACTTGGAAAACGCACAAAAGTAGACAACAGATTCGCTTCGTCGGGTTAATTTATTATTTACGATTTTAATTTGTATTGTCTGGCATTACAATTATACAAATATGTTTCCTGGGATGATTAAGCGTATTTCCCAGTTGACAACTCAATATTACTGTTCATGAGGTTGACAGTTTTCCCGTGCAGAGTCTGCAATTCTCTCTCGCTATTTTTAGACCCAGTACTTTAAAAAAGTACAAATGGGTCTATTACGTTTGTGCAAAAAAAAATGTGCGTAACAGGCAGAAGGAGGCGTGGCAGACCCCATAAAGTATATATATTCTTGATCAGCATCAACAGCCGAGTCGATATAGCGATGTCCGTCTGTCCGTCTGTCCGTCTGTCCGTCTGTCCGTCTGTCTGTCTGTCCCTTTTTTGAGTAACTAGATCTCAGAGACTATAAGAGCTAGAGACACCAAATTTGGCATGTAGGTTCATCTATATCTTGCATTGAACGAGTTTGTTTTAGATTTTTGCCACGCCCCCCTCCGCCCCCGGAAATCGAAATACAAAATTTCAAAGTCAAATTAAAAGAGCCCATTTAATGCCAGCGTTTTCATTTTTGGTACACATATTATTCACTATTGTCCAAATCTGTCCTGAAAATTTCATCCTGATCGGACCGAAAACAGACAGTATACAAATGTTTGAAATTTTCAAATTTAAACACCTGGCTCTTATATACTAAAAGAGTTAGAGGCGCCAAACTTGGTAAGTTGGCTCATCTATATCGTGCCCAAATCAAGTTGGCCTTAGAATTTCGCCACGCCTCCCACCGGGCCCGAAAATTCCAAAATTAAATTTAAAATTGAGAATTCACATTTTAAAGGCGAATAACAAGAGGGGGATCAATGCTAGCGTCTTAAGTTTTAGTAACATATAATAAACATAACAGTCTGAATATGTCCTGAAAGTTTCATCCCGATCGGTCAATAAACACGGCAGTAATTAATCAACAAACAAAATAAGTCACTTTGGCAACTGAGTCTATCTTGTCATGGCAGAAAATAGTGACAAAAGAAATAAAATATTGTGATTAAATTATATATTGACTTTTATCACCACATTTCAACCTTCTACAATGGCTCACATTGTAGAGCGACTGCATTTCGCGTGATCAGTCAAAACTTGAGAGTTCAACTCCCGTTGGTTACATTTTCTTTTCCAGTTTTTTTTTATTTTTATTAATTGTCCCATTATTTTATTATATTTGTAAAGCATTTAAAAAATCTTTTATCATTAATAGTGTTAATAGGAATTTTATTCTAAAATTGAATATTGCTTATTAGACCCAGTACTTTAAAAAAGTACAAATGGGTCTATTACGTTTGTGCAAAAAAAAGGCAGAAGGAGGCGTGGCAGACCCCATAAAGTATATATATTCTTGATCAGCATCAACAGCCGAGTCGATATAGCCATGTCCGTCTGTCCGTCTGTCCGTCTGTCTGTCTGTCCGTCTGTCCCTTTTTTGAGTAACTAGATCTCAAAGACTATAAGAGCTAGAGACACCAAATTTGTAAATAAATTTGTATGTAAATCTATATCTTGCATTGAACGAGTTTGTTTTATATTTTTGCCACGCCCCCCTCCGCCCCGCAAATCAAAATACAAAATTTTCAAGTCGAATTACAAGAGCACCTTTAATGCTAGCGCCTTGATTTTTGGTATGTATAATACGGACTATAGTTCCAACCTATCCAGCAAATTTCGTCCAAATCGGATGATAAACGCGGAAGTTATTCAACTAACAATGTTACGGGCAAAATCAATCTCTGAAGTGGCGCCATCTATGGAAATTTTTTGAAACTGAAATAATCTGTAATAATCGCATTACACTCAAAAAGTGCTGGGTCTCCTACTGTCGAGCTTGCTCCACCGTAGCTTAATGCATTTTTAATCACATGAAAATTGCTTTAAATCATTTTCTAATTGCCTCTTGGAAGTGGAATGTCTCGGAAGTTCCCCTCCAGCAGCGTCTTTGCCATCGTTCACTCCTAAATGACTTCACACATTTGCACAGAACATGTTTATGTCTGCCTGAGGACGTGTCGCCAAATCTGTATGCCAGCCAGAGACCCAGCAGTATCTATATACATGTTCACAGACACAGACACAAATATAGATAAAGGCACATATGTATACCACACACATGCCTGTCAATAGTATGCACATATAAAGAGTATATTCTGTACTTGAGACACTTGGCATATTAGCAATATAATACAGCTTGCTACGCTTATATGAATGCTGCTTAAGTTGAGTTCATACTTTACCTAATTGTGAAAAAAGATGCATTTAATTAGATACTTATATTAACAATGTGATGCGTTACATTAAAATTGAAATGCATATGAATGAGGCAGATCGAAAGGGACAGTTAATCAGAAAACAGATAAAGAGGTTGTTGGGAAATAATTTATCGGCTTGAAAAGTTGGCTCGGAAGTTTAAATGAGAGCTCCTCCACAAAAGAAATTTTCGCTTTGTTCTCAAGTGAGATTTTTATACTTTTACTTATTAAAAACAGCTTATTTCCATAACTTAAAATTTGCTTCATTGATGTGCTAAAGAGCATTCAAGCTTCGTCAGAGTTGATTTTATTTTTCTTTTCCGTTATAAACGAGGCTTGTTTGTGAATTTGCGCCTCCAGCTTGCGTACTAATTATGTCAAAATATGTATGTAATATATGTTATTTCCATATTTGGCAACCCGGGGCTGTTTTGAGAGCCGCCTCTTGGGCGCTCAGCCAAAGCGTCTTTGCACTTGGGCCTTACTGTTGTTTCCTCGTATAATACATGGCTTCGGCATAGTTTAGGGCAACCGAGATGACACTGACAGCATATATTGGTCATTAGCCTCCAATTAGTTATTGTTAATTTGTCGTTTTCCATGTGAAACTAAATATATGCATATGCTTGAGAATTGAGGTCTTGAATATTTTAGACATAACTAAAAGGAGATCCAATTAATATCACATTTTATAGCTGGTGAATTAATAGATTGGTTGCGGCGGCTAGAACTGTTGTCATGAATATAATTGAAATGTGAATAGTATTGTTTAAATTATCGTCATAGTCCATCTTCCTTATTGAACTGCCGTCTAAATTGCTGCACTTGTGGCTGGGTAGTTGCCATTAGCTCAGCGAAGCACCACGATCTACAATTTATATTTCGAGTCTCTGCTCATCTGTGTTTATTTTGGTGGTACGCGTGGAAATTGCAGCTTCTGCGTGTAAATGTTGCGTACGAATGCCAAGCAACTCAGTTCGCTGGGGCACGTACTCCCCTCAGGCCAATGGTAAGACAAGATATAAGTACTCCATAGACGTAGCAAACTTGGCGTTGGGGCTTTAGGGTTGTGCATTTGTTGTTATTGTCATCATCATCCCATCATCATTATTATCCACATCGTCATCATCTGGAGCAGGAACAGCGCACAGTATAAATAACCTCAGATTGAGAGTCATATGAGGGCTGTAGCTTTCACAACGAAAACATTGTGGCTGCTTGTTGTTTGGCTGACTGACGACGATGATGACGTTGACTATGTTGCATGTAGTAGAAACAACAAATTTACAATAAACGACCCTCAGCAGCTGCTTGGGGGACTTCTAAAATGGTCTGATTGACTGACAAATATTGGCAGTCGCACTTTTCTCAGGAAAATGATTGATGCGTTCCTTAGCTGCATTTCCTCCATTGATTTGCCTTCAATACTCGAATACTATACGTAAAAAGAAGTAGGTTTTCCTAATGCTTAGATAATTTACGACAACAAATGCCGCAATTCGAATGTGGCATCTAAAATTTTATCCAACAGCTCAACATATTTCAGTGTCATTTTGGGCCAGCAATTTTTGTAACTTAACCTTTTCCGCTGTATCTCTGTCTCCACCTCGGTCTTGGTTCAGATTCAGTTGCTGTCGCTTGTTGAAAAATTGTGTTTTAATTAAAAACGTTGAAGTGCAC
Organism: Drosophila putrida; assembly: GCA_037043535.1. Classification (NCBI taxonomy): domain Eukaryota; kingdom Metazoa; phylum Arthropoda; class Insecta; order Diptera; family Drosophilidae; genus Drosophila; species Drosophila putrida. Next base: position 4,059,344 of record JBAMBI010000471.1, read on the forward strand.
TTAAGGGTGCGTTTGCCAGCCACGTCAACAATCAGACCAGCAAGTGCAAACCTACAACAGAAAAAGGCAGCAAAACAACACAGCACAAAGACTCAAGCTACAAGAACAATGAGAACAATAACAACGAGAGCAACAACAACAATTAAAACAACAATACTCCAATGTATTAAACGGCACTTGCGCAACGAAAATAAAATAAATCAAATCAAATCAATTTTCACGTTGCTTTTTGTATACCCTATAACGTTAATTGAAATTGTTATGCAATGTTAACATTTTTATTTTCAGTTTAATTTTTATATCATCGGTCTCAAAGTTAATGCTTTTAATTTATGTTGATCAAGTTGTACAGAAAGAAAAATAAGTAGATAGAGAAATGTACAGATTGAGTTAGAGAGTTTTTATCACAGAGAGACATTTATAGTTATGAGATACAGGTAGAGATAAGTGTGAGTAGTAAAGAGACTATTGCGTTTAAGGTATAAATTACAAAATCACCTGAAAACCGTCCTAATATTTTAAAATAACTAGTGAATTTAATAATTTAACTTGTCTAAATCGTTCTCACAAACATCGATAAAAACACAAAAATAAGTAAATTATGATTGCATAACTAACTGGAACTTAAATATGATCTGAGGTTAGGGCATTTAAAGTAGTCACATTGGGTAGATTCATTACAGCACTATTCAATCTGTGATTTTCTTATTCACAGGGGCAGTTCCTTTGGTTGTGCTACTCCGGTGTCTTCTTCTGAAGAAGAGCGTGGGATTGTTGCAATCCCAAGCTCCACATTGCGCTGCTTCAGCAAAAGGATTGAGGCATAAATAGTGTCTGCGATGCTGCTGAAGCCTGCAGCTTCTCTCATTTCCCTTGTTGCACTGAAGCCTGTCGCTGATAAGCTGTACAGAGTCTATGTATGCGTATACGTGTGTGTGTGTGACTGCTCAGGAAACAGGATATGACATATTTAATGTGGAACAGATGCGCATATCTGTTGGCGTTCCTTTATGGTAATTTTTAACTTTTTATTTCATCTCTTTGCGAATGTCTTTCCAGCTGCTGAAAGCATAATTATAAAATTCGCACAATTGAAAAAAAGTGAACATTTTTCATAAATATTCCCGTCAAAAAGAAAAAATTGTAAATGCAAAATGAGCAGATTATGTACGCAACCGCTGTAATAACAAAATGGTTAATGAAATGCAAATGCACAGTTCTAAACCATTAAGGATTATTCATCATTGATGGAATTTATTGAAAGAAGGAAAACGATAATAACAGGAAAATAAAAAATCTAGTTAAACTAAGTATTCATCATTAAAATGATTGCTTTTAAATATGCTATTCGCTTCAGTTGATTTTTAGACCCTGTACTTTGAAAACATACAAAGCGATCTATTAAGTTTGTCAAAAAAAAAAATATAAATTTTTGATCAGGATCAATAGGCCAGTCTATGAATCATGTCCGTCTAGATCTCAGAGAATATAAGAGCTAGAGACACCGAATTTGGAATGTAGGTTAATCTATATCTTAGATAGATCAAATTTGTCAAGTAAAATTTTTGAAGTCATATTACAAGAACACCTTGAGGACTATCGGCAACAAACTTGAAAATTAACAAACAATTATTCACATCGTCAGGCCTAAGGACGAAGAGAGACAGTAGCACTACAACGTAAAAAGCTTTCGTCTGTTTGCTTTTCACCACTATGTCCTGTCGAGCTTGCTCCACTGCAGCTTAATGTTTTTTTTATACCCTGTGGGTATATAAAGTTTGTTAAAAAAAGGATGTAACAGACAGAAGGAGGCGTGGCAGACCCCATAAAGTATATATATTCTTGATCAGGACGAAAAAGCTGAGTTGATATAGCTATGTCCGTCTGTCCGTCTATCTGTCTGTCCGTGTACGTAACGAGATCTCAGAGATGGTAGGACCTAGAAGCACCAAATTTGGTATGAAGACTTCTTATACTTGCACGCAGATCAAGTTTATTTGAAATTTTGGATGCCACGCCTCCTTCAACCACAATATGAGAAAAACTATAACACTGGCAATTATCAAGCTAGAGACTTGAGCTTCGGCACGAACAATACTTCAATGAATATAGATGCATTCTCTTATTCAATTCTTCAATTTAATGTGTTCTGTGTTGTTGTTGCTAGTTTTGTTTTTATATTCGATTATGCCCTTACACATACATATATATACTTATGCATGTAAGTGTGCGCTGTGTTAGAGTGAGTTTTTGCCCTCTCCCTCTCTCTTTCAAGTTATCTTTGCTTTGATCTTCATACATGCATATTCATATTATACAAAAAGTGGGATAGGTGATAGAGGTGCCGAGTAGGCAGACAGGAGGTCGTGGTTCGAATCCCAGTAATAGCGCGCTTAAATTCTTTACTTCTTTATTTTTTAAATATCTGTTATACATTTAAAATTTGTTTCAAATGTTTTTATTTAGTAAGTTTGAAAAAAGTGCTCATTGTTGCTAATACCTTTAAATACAAAACAAACAGCATAAATACAAAACACGAATATAATCAAAAGAAAATTTGAGTGGCGCCCTGTATTACCAGAGGGTATTCTACTGTCGGGCTTTCCCGACCGTATGATATATTTTTGTCTATTTTTAATTAATGTATGTTTATTTAAAAGAGCAAATGAGTGATAGTATTTTTTTTCATATAAAATGAATTACGTAAATTTTAAATGATACCTACTATTTGTATTTACTTACTTGAAACTATGCTGGACTTGAGCTTCTTAAATGGCAACTGACCCAAGTTCTGGATATAGTTATGTTACATTTTCAATGTGATGAGAAGGAGATCCTGGTGAGAAGGCCGACAGCACGAACGCAGCGACGCGTAAGCGAAATGTGATGCAAGTTTTTGCGCTTTGCTTTGGTTTTTTGAGCTTGTTCTCCATTTTATTTTTTATGACTAAGCGTAAATGCATAAAACTGAGAGACGACCCCAAGTGATGGCTGGTCGTGCGGCTCGGTGGGACCAGTGGCTAGCCACGTGCACTAAAAAAAATGTGGAAACTTGTTTCATTTGCCGCTGTTGGAAAAAACTTTTGAGCTGAACCGCAACGGCATTAACAACACTTAAAATGCCTGCAGCGTTTTCCTTAAATACAAGTGGACAGTCCTTCGTTTTTTCTTCTTTATCCTTTTTTCTGTGTATGTATTTGTTGTTTTTTTTATTTTTTTTTTGTTCAAGGCAACTTTTGTAGAACACTCGGCCTCCCACTTGACGCGTCCTTTGCCAAACTTTGTCAAGGGGTTTCCCGCACTCTAAACTCATTTTGATTTAGTCGGCGTTTAGTTTCCTTTCTGTGCAGATTTTGTTTATATAACAAGTAAACACACACATACGGTTTTTTCCTTAGCAACTTGGGGGCGACAAGTGTAAATGAGTGTCATTTATTTTGCGCTTTGCGTTCGCTTTCAGTTGTAAACTCCAAGTTTATAAAACGACTTAGAACGTCTGTTCTAAATCATGTGATGTCCTCTGACATCTTTATTAAAATACGAACAGATTAAATTAATTTGATATTCAATATATATATACTGACTTAGACAATTTTGCAAATGTTTGATCATCTTAATCATAATATTGTAAATTGAAGGTACTCAATCCTTTCTGCAGTTTCTGTTAAGTTTATGGCCATGCTAACTATCTTATAGTGGGAAACCGAAATTAAGTTAGCTTGATTTGTGAAGCCAGCAACTTTTTTCTTATAGGCTCTGTCACATTCGCCGCCATTTTGGGTATCTGGGCAACTTTATTCCAATACAACGTTATTCCAATACAAATTCCGAAAGAATCATTCAAGTCAAATGTGAACTTTCGCTTCAAAAGATTTCCGTTCACCCAGTGTAATTTTAGTGTTTTTTAGACCCTGTACTTTAAAAAAGGACAAATGAGTCTATTACGTTTGCGCAAATGTGCGCAACAGACAGAAGGAGGCGTGGCAGACCCCATAAAGTATATATATTCTTGATCAGCATCAACAGTCGAGTCGATATAGCCACGTCCGTCTGTCCGTCTGCCTGTCTGTCCCTTTTTTGAGTAACTAGATCTCAGAGACTATAAGAGCTAGAGACACCAAATTTGGCATGTATGTACATCTATATCTTGCATTGAACGAGTTTTTTTCAAATTTTTGCCACGCCCACCTCCACTCCCGCAAATTAAAATACAAAATTTCCATGTCGATTTACAAGAGGTATGTATAATACAGACTATGGTCCAAAACTATCCTGCAAATTTCACCTAAATCGGATGATAAACGCGGAAGTTATTCTACTAACAATGTTACGGGCAAAATCAACTGATATCTTCGTAGTGGCGCCATCTATGGACATTATTTGAAACTTAAACAATCTGTAGTGATCGCTATGCACTCAAAAAGTACACGGTCTCCAACTGTCGAGCTTGCTCCACCGTAGCTTAATGCATTTTTTTATTAAGTACTTAATTTTTATACCGCTTAATCAAAACAATCATCCCTAAAACCAGCTGTTTTGTGCAACGAACGTAGGTTTAATTTTTGCGCCAATTATAAGTTTTAAAATAATTACTTAATTATCTAGATAAGTAAGCCAAGTAGGCAAGTCATCACATGACTTTCACGAGGCCATATTATTGAATTTATGGGAGGAAAACGTAAGTGCGCTAAATTTAATAAAATTCGAAGCAATGTACACAATTCTTTAAATAGCTGATTTAATTCGGACGAATGGCAAATTGACAAATGTCAAAATACAAAAATCAGTATCATTCAAATGTGAACGAACACTCCAACATTAGGTGGCTGTGGAAAGAGCCTATAAGTATTTTCATAACATCCTACTTAGCTATAAAAAAACCCATCTAACTGTAATTAATAATGAACTAAAAAGTAATTAAAATTATTTGTTTAGTTTTCCCTAAGAACTCGTAATTTTTATTTATTTATAATAGACAGGTGAAAACGAAAAGAAAAGTGTAAAAATCAACAATCAATGTACATAAATGAAAAATTTCAGAAACATCTACAAAGACTGGTATTCATTAAAAGTAAGTTTTTTAGTCTTAAAATCATAAAATGACAAATGTATAAAAATTGGAAGTCTATATTACAGTCAATGATGTTAGCCTGTAAAGAGTAAAGTCAAGTCTTTATTATTTAATGGCATTGATAGACCGCGGTTAAATTGTATACCAATTATCGATCAAAAACAAGACGGACACGAAAAATTTTAGTTTTTAAATGATTTAAGTTAACTGCTATTTTAGAGAAATTACTTTTAAAAAATAAAGTTAAAGTAAATGAACATGTTTATTATATAAACGAATAAATGTTTGTAGTTGGAGTTGAGAATTAAAAGTAAAATAATTAATATACAAATTATTAATAATTTTTATGAATTTTTCAAGATTTTAATGAAATGTTTCATGTTAATTAGGTGTACTCCCGATATTGCAGAATAAACAGCAACAACCAATGACAAATAAGATGTTTTATCATTTCTTTACCATTTACTTAAAGCTTTCGGCGGATAAAATACCTTATCTTTAGTTGTTAACTATTTTTCTGACCCTACTTCAAATTTGGCTTTGATGTACTTTGAGCAATTCCTGTGTGCAATACAAATTTTGTAAAAAGCCAATCCCTCTATTTTCCGCTTTACATAAATGAAAGCTACTATTTAATACGTAAGTATAAGGAAAGTAATATGTGCTTATGTTTTAGTATATTTTAAAACTATATTAGATATTTCTTCATTTCAATTCACCAACATTAGAGAAGCCGTCTTCGTGAAAAAATAAAGTGTGGTCGACAAAAAAATGGAAGCCAAGTTTGTACATAAGTACATAAACGACTTGGGTTGAAAGCATTTTTGCGCATTTTTCTTGGCAAGTTTTTCGACTAATTTATTTGCAGTTCACTTTGTGTAAAGTTCTTCAAAATACTTGAGCTGCAGCCAGAAACCTAGTCGAGTGTCGAGAGCTCGAGGCTTTGGTCAAAAATCCACGTTTTATTAGATAGCTTAAGAGCAATTTAAGGCATTCATAAAGACAAGTCTAAGTCCAGCTATAATTACCACCAAATTAGTTTGCTTTTGCGTGCTGCATTTAAATTAAATCATTTGGCTGCATTTCGTTTTTATTTCTAAGAGATGTGATTTTTATTTTTTTCCCAGAGAACATCTATATTAATGTTTTTTCTTCATTTTTTCACATTCTCTTTTTGAAAGTTGGCCATTGCCTTGCTTAATTAAAGTTGGTTTTTTCCATTCCAATTGCCGCGTGGGAGCCTTGGACTCTAGTTCAGGATTGTTCACACAGTCTTGTGCAGGCTTCATTTAGATCCTGTGACAAAGCGCCATATGTACCCTCCCAGCAGCAGCAGTTAGAGCAGAAAAAAGAGCAAAAAGACAATTACACATATTTTTTTTTTGTTCATTTTGCTTTGGTCAGTAATTTCTACTCTATTCTTTTGCAACTTTCACTTTTAACTTGATTTTAACATTGCATTGCCACGTTTTATTTCCCCTTATCTCTGGGCTGGGTCGTTGCGGAAGCATGTAAAAATTATGCGCTACGAAATGCAATTATGTAAATGCCTGCAGCGCAGAAATCGAAGTTAATTAGGTCGTAACTGTGGTGCAAATTGTAATCCCCTCGAGGCGAGTCCAGCTAACATAGCTTGCATGAATGGAACGACTTGCTTAGCAAGGAATTAGTGAAGCAAGAAATTGAAAGGGTCATAAAAATGTCAGCTCTACATTAAATAAACTTCTCAATGCTAAACATGAAAAATACCAATCGGTTTTGGCAAAAGCTTCTCGCAAAAGAGGCAATAACGATGTCCTTATGTGAATTTATTGATCTGACCTTAATTTTTGTGCTTCACTTCATTTAAAACTAATATAAACTTAAATGATTGGATAAACTCTCCTCCCAATAAAGCTGAATCAGAAGTGTACAGGGCACAATTAAAGTTCAAAAGACAACATAGAAAAAGGCAACAAATGAATTATAACTATTTTCTAGCAAAATATTTAAGTTTATTCAAAAGTATCTATATGTGTAAAGCAAAACAACAATTTGAATTGCATATTGATTATAGACAGCACAATTTTAATTTATATTCAGTGATTGCAAAAATAAAAAAATTTTAAAAAAATACTGGTGAACAAAAAACTAAAATAAATTTGTATTTAAAATATATTTAAATAAATTTAAAATACTTTTCATTTTGCATGAATGAATTGAGCTTTTATCGAGTAATATGTATGTACATTTACATACAAATTGTTAAATTTTTAAATTGAAAATTGCAAGCAAATTTAAATAATTCAAATTTTGTACATAATATTAAAGTACTTGCCAATGATTAATTAAATTTGTCTTTCAGTCTGCATTTGCTTAATTAACGATCGTAATTGCCTGTCATTTGGGTTTGCCATTTGAACATTACATTGCATTTAGGAACAAGTGCAGATACATTTTAAGAAAATAAGAAAAATGCGATTGAACTCGTTTGTTTCGTAAGGGTCTTCAGTTTTAATTAACTAGCAATTGAGCAAAATTTATTGGCGCCCTTTGATGGTCGTAAATTAGCTACTCGAATGATTTTCTAAATGTCAAGGAGAAAATCAATTTATAAAGCTTTCGCGAGTGAAATGAACACCCAACAAGCCCAACTTGTAGCATGTTAGCGTAGGCCCAAGGCCAACAGTGGAAAGCAATTTTTTCAGCAGTGTCGTACGTGGCGTATGAGCAACACAGCACAGCACAGCACAGCGTGAGTGACGAGCGAGTCAGAAACACATATCCTAAAGAGTGTGAAGCACCAAAATGAGTGAAAAAGGCTGTCGGCAGGATGGTTTGGGAGCTGGCAATCACCTTTAAACGCTTTTACCCTTGCCCGAGTGGCCCTGAAGTGGCAGTCAGACACAATGAAGAAGTCAAACAAGTCACTTAGCTGCTGATGTTGTTGCTTCTCTTCAAGGGGATGCAAAATTTGGTACAAAAAAACATTGCCTGTCCTTCCTTACCTATGCAGATTTGACTGGCGACAGAAAAGGAGCTGAACAAACACGTACACGGACATACATATAAGGTACATTTTTGGACAAAAGCCAAGCTGATTTTCGACTTTAACTCAGATTGTTCACACAAAATGCACTCTCAGTCTGTGCACTTAAAGTAAGAGATTTGTGGCAGGAAGTATCCGATAAGCAGCTTTAATAGACTCGTTCTCTATCTTCATCTTCATCGCAGATCCGGTTTAAGGAGTAAGAAACTAAAGTATCGTGATCAAACTTCATATGTAAGTAATTAAGAATCAAAAGAAGTGCTGATTTAAGGCATATGGGTATTTGTTGGAAGCCAGCCAGAAAATAGGGAAACATTTAAAAACTTTTAGAATTCAATTGAAAATATTCGAAATTAATTTGATTAACGAGCGCTAGCTCTTGGTGAATTTTATAATGAGATTATTTTATAAATATATCTAGAGAAAATTTTGACTCTGCCATAAAATGAGCGATTCTAAGAGAACCGGAAAGAGAGCTATTTGCCAGAAACGACAAATTCGAAAAATCCAACCTAGATGCAAAACTCGAAACAGTTGTCGCTAGAACGTCGATCGTGCCGCTTCTGTAGTTCTTGTGCTCCTCGTGCCTATCGTGTGCAACATCTTGGGAAATACTTACGCCAAACAAAGTATCCACAAGATACATTTTTTCGACCCAAGCTAAAAATAGACAAGTTGAAAAGGGGGACAAAAACAACGTCAACTCGAGCGCGCGCCAAGTGCAAAACGAAGGAAGGGTCAGACCCCTGAAGCAAATCCAAAATAAAAACGAAAACGAAAAAGAAAATAAAGATAATAATAAAAATATTTCTGTGAAATTGCCTATATTATTTATGGAATGAAAAGCGGAAGTTTTTTATGCAATCAACTTGTGTGCGGGGTAAAAATACTTAACAAATCGGATTTATTTATTTTTGTGCAAATTATGGCAGTGACAAAGATCAATATTAAATCGATGCCAAATGTTTAATGCGACGATATGAGCTGAGCGATCAAAGCGCTTGTCAAATTTGCTCACCGAGTTCAGATCAAAGTGCCCGAAATCATAATAAGCAAATCAAGCAAAAAAGTCATTACGCAAATTGGTAAATGAAAATTGCCAGGAATTGATAGTGCGTGTAATTGTATAAAAATTAAAATTCGGAATAATGGAAAAATCTGTGGCCATTGCAAATATTTACAATTCGCATATGACATTAAGTCCCGCAACCTCCAGCCGTTTGATTGCAAATTGCATTAATTAATGCATCATTTGCGATATGCTCAATGAAAATATAAAAAACTTTAAAGTTTCTGCGAAAATGAGAAAAAAATGTTCTTCGGCATAAATCAACTGAATGTTTTCACTTAATTTGCAAGAGATTGTGTTGCAGATAAATTATTATGTATACATGAAAGTGAGTTAAAGTGAATGAGTTTTTCAATAAACTCTTGCCAAACACTTAAAAGTACTAAATAAAATACAACTGAAAAGAAAACCAAGTGAAACAAATAATTATTTATTTTCAATTACAACAATAAGATCTATGTATCGTGTTACATACAAAGTGCTTAGTAATTTAAGTTTTCGTTGTAATTCGCTCAATCCAGACATTTGTGCATTTTAAATAGAAAAATTAAAGAAAAAATTTTATTTTTTTTTGCAAGTAAAGCATACAGATTTAAGCAATTGAATTTTAAAAGATATTAAAGATTTGAAATAAAAAATTACTTCCTATATGTGGTGACAGCCATTTAAGGTAAACTGAGTTTATCATAAACTTCTGTTGTATATTTTTAAACGCGATTTTTTAGAGATTAAAAAGCCACGATCCAAGATGAGATTGTTGACCAAAATTCTATCTAATTTCTAAAGAATTTTGTACACATATTTAAAAATCATGAACATTTATGAAACAAACAAGCAAACGTTTACCTATAAAAATATTTTATTTTGTTTTAAATTGAAATGAAACAGTTGATTTCAATTAATAGAAACCCTTTTGCGTTCCCTTAAATATCTATCTTACATTAGACAATTTGGCATTAAAATGGCTCTTGGAATTGCCGGAGCCTCTAAAAATATATGTTTCACTTAATTTGCATGATAATGGGCAGATTTATGCAGTTTGTTACTTGTCGGCCGCCCACTTATTTGAGCGCCTCACTTGGGGGCAGCTGAATTTTGAATGCAACTGTAATACAGACCCAAAAATAAATCGCATATTTTGAAATAATTTTCAGTGAATCTTTAGTGTTGTTGGGTTTGTTGAACTTGCGAATATTTTACAGATACGGTTTATTTTGAGTTTCAAATTCTTACATTTTTGTGTTGCAGCTAAAATTAGTTGAAGATTATTCGTATTAATTATTCGTTTAGTTTCATATTCTAGATTTGTTTGAGTTTGTAATTTGGGTTGTATATTATTGGGAAGATTCCCTCGTCTCGCCTCATATCAACCCACTGAGTAGCGTGTCAAATGTGACAGCTTTCAATGCGTCGTCATTTCTATGCTAATTATGCAAATTTTTCCCATATCTTGCACAGTGGTACAGTGTCATAGTGGTAGAGGGCATTGGAGCTAATGTGGTCTTTTTGACATTATTTGCATTACAAATGCAACTGAATTTTCTCCGGTTACTGATGACGGCGCCGTTCCTTTATGAATACCATATGATTTATGACATTCTGACAGAATGCACATCAAATGTATTTTGAATCGTAGTTTTTTCTCAAAATATACTTTGTATGTATGCCCGTGTGTAAGTGTGTATAATGAGCGTAGAGTGTGCCAACTGTGAATCTCGTGATTTTACCATTTTTTGTGTTTTTGTTTCATTTATTCATGAGTGCAACTGCGTGTCATTTATACTCTTATGGACAGCATATTGTGACAATCAGAAACGGATTCATTCCGGATTTTTTGTTTATTTTCACGATAGCAGATGGTTGTCATGTTTATTCATGACACTCACTAGTATTTTATATGGGAATTTTATTTCTTAAGTTTTTTATTTTTATAGAAAGTGAACCATTTTAAGTGAACAAATGTGTGTCAGCCCGATTCATTAAAAAATGTTTTGCAGGGTTTTTTAAAATCGAAGTTTTATAAATCTTCTACTCTCACATTTATTTAAACGTACAGGAATCAAACTTGATTTGATATATTTAAGATTGGTCAGAAATCTTTCCTCAATATTTAAATCAAACCTTTCTGACAATTTCCATTGTCCAAGAACAAAGCATACTTTAAATTGACACCGCATAGCCAGCAGCCTATCTAATCTAAATCAAAAAAAATTTTTAAAAATTAAATTCCAATTTCAAATGTAAGATAGGCTTTATTCCAGCTGTCAGTCAACTTTGTAATACTCTAATGTTTAGTTATAGATATAATTGATATGTTTTAACACTGAACATGTAAAGCATTAATTGAAAGCAATCAGCAGACACGAATTGAAATTATGTTTTAATTGAAATAAGTAAAACACACAATTTCGAATTTACTTTTGTGTACTTTCTGTACATTGTTATCAAATTTACCTTGTGCACAAGTTTTCCATCTAAAACATTCCGTGAATATAAGATGTTTAGCCCATTTTGTAATGCTTATGTACACATTCAGCTAGTTCAAGAACTCTTATCGAATAGTCACTACATTTGGCCACACGTTGATCACCATCAATTTACCTCGCTGAACCTCTACAATATATTGATATACTTATGTTAAAGAGAATTTAAGGTCAGTCATAATACTTTCACTGTGTCTAGAAAGTTAGTTACAGACAGAAGGAGCCGTGGCAGACCACATAAAGTGAATTGTATAATAATTCTTGGTCAATATCAACAACATTGAGTTAATAGAGCCATGTCTGTACGCCCTTGTTTTTGATCATGTAGAGACTTTGAGAGCTAAAAGCACAAAACTTGTATATGTATATATTCCTATAGATGATATCCAGGACAAATTTTTTCAGGTGTTTTACACGCCATTTCGACAAAATTTCTAAAGATTTCTAAGTCAAATTAGCAATGACAAATAAGACATATATTACAGTATGTATTTTTAATGCATAGTTTTCTTTACAGAGTCCTCACAGTTGAGCATGCTCTACTTTACTTATTCCCAACATTTTCTAGTTGCCTTTAGCTTTCAATTGAGAGGCGAAAATGCAAACCAAATTCCGTGCATATTTTTCTCTTTTCTTTTAACGCTTTCGGTGTTTATTTTTAATTCTTTGCGTTTATTTAAATTAGCATAGAAGTTTCACTCGGCTTTGCAACGTGTAGTTATTATAGATTTGTGTCGTTTTTAAATAGATGCACGTTCAATAATGTAACATTTATCTACTGAGTGAAAGTTAATTATGTCAACAAAACTTTATTTATTTTATAAAAGCATTAAGCAGCTGATATCAATTTGTAGTCGAGCAACAGAAATAGCGATGATTTTTCATTTCATTTCAAAGAACGCGCTATAAATATCCAACACATAGGACAGAAAGACAGAAACTAAAAGGCAAAATTAACTTCTGTATACAGAAAAAAATTTATGAGACTTTTTCGACGACAATGTTTTTGCGGCTTCTTAAGTGCTGGATAAACTTTCAATAATTTGTTATCAAGTAGGTAAATTTAATGTCCCCAACTAATGTACCTTGACATTTGTGCGCTACACACTGAACAATTTAAGAAAATATGTAATAAATAAAAAGAAAATATTAAGGAGAATTTAGTTATTTTTTTAGTCTTCTTGGCACACATTTGTTATTTTTATACGCTTGCAAGGGAGCACAAAAAATCTTTAGTAGAGCAGGAAATGACGATGGAAAAGAATGGGTTTTTCTATCTTTCCTGACGCTTAAACTTAAAAGTGAACTTCTTTATTACATTTTCTTGGAACTTAATAATGTATACCTTTTTATATATGTACATTTAAGAATAGCTTGCGGCGTTTATGTTTTTGAGATTGTGCCTTTCAGTGTGACAATATAGTTATATTTCATCTATATTTGTTATACTATGTAAAGGTTTAGGCACAGAGTATCTCATGTTCGACCACTCTCAAGTGAAGCATTTTTGCTTTCTTGTTTTCAACGTTTTTCTCTTTATTTTTCTTTAAATTTAGTTGTTTTATTAAGTTTGTTGTTGTGAAAACGCTTTTAGAGCGCCTCAGCGATGTGTTTATTTTTATATATAGTAAAACACGCACACTTCAAGCTGCCCCACATGTTACTCGTATGTTTCTCTGTGTTGATTTGCTCGTAAAAAAAGACTGTTTAATTGGATTTTTGCTTTCCGATTTCAGATATTTGCATTGACTTGGCTTTTACATATATATGTATATATGTATATACATATGAATTTATATATCAGCCCAGATCGCTTGGTGTCAACACATACAAAGCACACCAATACTCCCTCAGGGAACAGAGAGTCTAATTGAATTTTTATTGTTTCTTTTTATGATTAATCGTCTTGGGAAATTGTCCATTTTTGGTGTTTGTTTATCCAATAGAGAATGTGGATATGACACTAAAGCTCTCAAATGGCATTTAAGTTACATTTCGCATGTGTCGAATCTTGAAAGATGGTCGATTGTTCATTGTGTATATGTAAACAAAGTCTTTTTAATAGTATGTTCTTATAATGTTGTCGAACTCCTCACACTTGAAAGGATTCTTTATATCGATTTGACACTGTGCAAAGTCTGCGCTCATAAGTAATTGACTGAGAAGTGTCTTGCAACATTTTTAGTATTAAGAAAATAAATTTCAAATTTGAAAATTTGGAAAATTGACAGCTTTTTGATTGCTTAGAAGTACATAAGTACGAGCAGACTGACATGTAAGGGGGATGTTCAATCAATTGTCTTGATTGAGAAAGATGAAATAATAATAAGAATAAGATATATAAATGAAAACTATTGATGTTATGGCATTTCATATAAATATTTAAATATAATTCCCGTGAGCTCCTTGCAAATCCTTTATTCTTATGACAAACAGAAAATTCAACAGGCCAAAGCGAATAAAAGTAAATATTTGCAATGAAAACAAACAAAGAAAGATACAAAACAAAAAAATCAACAGTAAACTGTTTACTACTTTGAGCTTACCCATTTTGTTTTTAGTTGAGTTTTGTGCTTTTATTTTTTCGAATTTTTTTCGAAGAAAACTGAATGAAAGTTTCCTGCACCTTGAATGCAACAGTAAGAAGGGTGCGAACACCACTTGAGCTGGGCCGGAAACATGTTAAAAATCTTCAAGTAAATAAAGTAAAACAACTATTTCATGGCAGCAGGAAAATCCATGTAAATGAAGTACTGCAAAATGTGGCGATCTGGACAAAGCATGAAAAGCAATTAACAACAAAGAAAAAGTCCGACAAAAGACAAATACAAAAGGCAAACGTAATGTGAAATCTGCAGAGCGAGAAGCTTGCCTAAAACTATAATTAAAACTGAAATTGAAATTGAAAAGAAAAAGGAAATATATAAGAGAGGTAGAGAGAACGAGGGGAGCTGGGAAAACGTCAACGTAAGCAGGCGCCATGAAGTTTCGTTTGGAAACATTTTGGTTATTTTTGTTGACAGTTGGCGGCAATCAGAAGCAATTAAGCGCTGATTGTTGCCACGGGCTGGCCACTTGGGGCATGCCAGCTGCAGCTGCCATAGCTGTGACTGCGACTGCGACTGCACCAGCAAAGCAAAAATCAATCGAGACAACGTTGGAGGACCACATCGAACAGATTCACAACGGAAATGAGCTGGAAAATGCAATGAAATTGCGTGAGACCGCAAGGCAAACGATGGCAGAATCCCTGCCGGTTATTGGGGACATAACAACAACAATCCGATCTCAAACTCTGCCGGATGCCACCACTCTGACGTCAAATCACAAATCATTTGCCCATCTGACCGTCAAGCAATCCAAAACGCCAACAAACAATTTACAGCAAAATATTAAAGATCGATTGGCCGACTTGTTGGCCAGCAAAGAGACGTATTCCAGTCCAACATCAACAGCAACAACATCGACAATATCTGACAACGATACACATTCAAGTGGTGGAACAAGCACCCATCATCCAGGACGTCGTCATGTGGTGCCTGATAAACTGCAGTACACGAAAGAGATACAAATTAAACAGGGCCGTCTCATAGGCATAACACGTCGCTTTCAGGTGACCAGTGGCCTACGGGAGGTGGACCAGTACCTGGGACTGCCCTATGCGGAGGCGCCCACTGGCAGTAGACGCTTTATGCCACCCGGTAAGTACCAATTTTTAATAGAGATGCCTCAATTCTAGCTAGATTTGCAATAAAATTAGACTATACATTCGTCGTTTTATATCGAAATAAGTTCTCATGGCAATGACACTTGTCTTATTAAATACTTTTCAATGTTAGAATTTCTTTAAAGATTTATTTGATGATTCAACTAAGCTCTTTATTTTTCTATATTATTACCTTAATATTCTTTTTTTAAAAAAATCATTCTTCAGGTTTTCATTACAATAACTCCCTTGAATATTTTCTTTTATAATTTTAGAAATAAATTCTGAACAAATCATAATCCTTTCCCTCAAATTATGTCTAACCTATTCCAAAATATTGCATCTGAACCTGCCAACACTATTTAGTACCACAAATATGCTGGCAATTTGTTACTTTACAGCACACGCAAAATCAAAACCTAAATTACACAGCAGATGCAGACAAAAACCCAAGCATGTCCAAGCAAACAGCAGTGCAATTCTGAATTTAGCCTGCAATTTTAAGCAATTATCTTTGAGCTGCACCTGACATTAGGCTTTTAAAACCTGACACGTACCCCGGACGCCCAAAACTATGCCACACATTTTGGCATTCTTGTTATGGGTAGCCATACATATTGTAGCCTTGGAGAATGTGTGTGTATTTTGTTTTCAGGATCCATGTGGTTGCTATTATTTGTGTATATTTCTGGCAATTCAATGCAAATTGGAGCCTTTCATAGTTGCCTTCCTCACAAACTAGTGAGATTAAGTTTGGAATTTTGTGAATTTATACAAGTAGAAACATACTGTAAAATATATTGTTTTTGTTCTTTATAATTGAGTTTGTATGTTAGGGTCAGGTTAAAGAATGCAATTAACGATTGTAAGGAATGCTAATTATCAGCTCAGCAACTGCAAATATTTGTCAATTGTAATTGAACATTTCGGTGCCCAAATTGAGGACAAACTATTTCATTTCCGGCCACTGCATGGTCAATTATGCCGTCAACCGCATCAACAGGAACAGAGAACATAAATGCAAAGCCGCAGCTGCAAATGCAACTTGCTGCTTTGTGAAGAGCCTTCAATTTCACACTTTCTGAATGTGCAATGTAGCGACAGGATCCAACATTGTAAGGTCAATAAATTATCTAGCGCATTTTGCAGTTTGCTTGGGCTATGGAAACATTTGTTGCCAGAACGAGGTCCTACAACAGACATCCGACAGCCGACACCCAATGCCACAGGCCGTGACAAAAGTGTTTGTCACGATTTGCTTTTGCGGGTGTGAGTGTGGTGTGAGTATGTGTGTGTGTGTGTGTGGGAGTTGCGAGTGTCTGTTTGTGGGTGAGTGCCTGCAACCGCGTTGCGTTTATTGAGCACTTGAGTGCCAGCCGAACACTCAATCCATGCCGCAAGCTTTCACAATATGGAAGACTTCGGACTGCGGACTGCGTGACGCCATATTTGTCAACGGAAGTTGTTTGCCATTTCAGACATGAGGACACGCTCTCCGTCAATGTTGCAGCTATATCTGAAGCTGCCGTCGACATTGTTGCAACAATCCTCGTTGAGTTTTGTTGGGCAAATATAAGCCAATGCAAATATAAGATTCGGTTGCGTATACGTAACGCGTGTAGAGCAGGTCCTCACTCACACTCACACAAACTCGCACACACTCTCAGACGAAATGAGATAGACTGACAAATAGAAAAGTTTCGACAACACGTCGGAGAATTGTTTTGCGTTTTGTACGTAGCATTTGTGTTATTTCTCTTTCTAGCCGGATGAGAGGATGGCTGAAAGCGGGGCGTGGTCATGTGCGCTTTTATTTATGTACTAGAAACGCGTCCTTTTGTCTGTTGCCTGTTGCCGAATTTATTAATAACAAAATGCAAATAAAGGCACCGACTGTCGCTTTTTGTCTGCCGACACTCGCGTATTTGCCTGTCCCTCATTCCAAACGCAACGCCCACATAGTCATCCTGTTTGCTGTGCAGGTTCTATTCAGTAGCTCATTCGAAGATGTAGCCATGTGTGGAGATTTGTCTTGTTTTTATGAGAACAATAACGTGAAACATTTGACAGCAATATGAAATTTGTGTGGGTCGAATATGTCAAAGTGTAAATGCTGCATATTTTTGGGCGCACAAACGTTGAAAATTGCTTTCACTGACAGTCTATGTCGACTTTGTCTAGGTATAATATGCAGTATGTGCGTGGCAATTTCATAGAATAGATTTAAGCGAATAACTGTGATTGCCTGACGAAAATTCAGGATAACTTTTACGGCAGCTTATTCCAAATGATATTCCCCAAGTTGATTTCAAATGTTGATAAATTAATATATTATATATGAGAGTATGTATAGTAATAATCCAGTACAAGCCACACATTTTGTCTAATAACCTCTACTTTTACCACATGATGAAGGTTAATTAAGCATTTCATTTGCCGTTAGATTCACTATCAGTGTGCAAAACAACTGAAGCAAGTTGCTTGGCCGAAATATGTAAGCAATTTCGATTGCCAATCAACCGGGGTGTCACTTCCATGAAGTATGTCATGGCAACGATTACACAGCTGCCCTACAACCAGTTCACCTCGATGTTGCAACAATGCATCGCATTTGCAACGGATTTCAAACTAAGTTGACCAAATCGTGGTTGCGGTTTCCCCACGTAACTCCCTTTCAAATACGACGATTCGATGTTAACTGAAACACCAAACCAAACCGCAGTCAACTTGGCTGCAATCCCGAGTGTCCTTTGCCTGCTACTAGCACTCTTACACTCATGTGCAGGAAGTGCCAATGTGGCACTGAATGTGGCTGTCTACTTGTTTACGGTGCTTTCAAGTGCCCGTTGACCGTGTTACATAAATACAAAATTGACTTTGTGCTCCCCAAACGCCACGCAAACCAATCGAATCGTGTGTTTCCGTTGCATTCCAAAAAAGGGAACAGAGAGAGTAGAAGGAAGGCATATAGTGATAGAGAGTGGGAATAATAACCAAGTATGCTATCGCTGTGGTATATTTGTAGTAAAAGTTGGATTAACGTGAGTGTTAGGTGCTATGTTTCTAAATAAAAACCATGTTCAAAAATTGGGCATGGGTGCTTAATCTATATCAAATATCTCTATTTAAGATGTCATGGTTTTTTAAACGCTAGGCATTCAAACCACCTCAAGAATAATCGAGTCTTCGAATGTTTGCACATCGTTGCCGATTGTTTCTATGGCAGGTACATAAATAAGAAAAAGTTCCGGTCGGTTGCGAAACCAAAGAAAGAGCAAACTTACTTTAACTTTCATCAAGATAGCTTTAAAACTGAGAATTAAATGTGCATAAAAACAGACTAGCATGGCTATATCGTGAAGACTATAACGACGCATTTTACTTATTATCGAATTTAATATTTAAATGTCAAATCGTTACAAAACTCACTTTTCACAATCCTGCAAAATATTATAGCTAAAATCTTTGTAGTTCCGTCAAAAATCAACTGTAAATTAGATCAATTTATATGCAAGCCTATGCACAGATAAAAAGAAAAACCGCTCTTCTGAAAAATTTGTTTTTTTTTTGACACACGATACTTTTGCGGAAATCAATCGATAATACCTGGGACAAAGATATACAAAAATTTGATTTTCAGAGCTGCTTAAATTTTTTTAAAGGCTATGAGGCTCCATATTTTGAAGAATCTAAATTACATGTATTTAAAATGTATTTAGGATTTTATATTCTATGGGGTTTTAATTGAAGTCTCAAATATTGAAGCATTACAATAATACCACAATGCTTTAAACTTTTACAATTATTAGATTTCCAACACGAACCTTTTTCTCAAGACCGAAACTGGCTCGGGCTTAAGTGTGTGGAGTATTGTTAAACGTTCGGTTGATTCCTATGTTTAAGTAACCCTAAGATACATACATGAGGCGGACCAGTTTAATAAGACTTGGTTTAGGACTGATTTATAGTCCTGTTTTTAACTGTATTTGTTTATTCCAGACATCAGTGGGAAGTAGCAGTCAGAAATACTTTATGAAAGATTGTTTTAGCGTATTTAATGGTGTTACTATTTGCCCTTCCTCTTTTCACTTTTTCTTCTACCGTTTTCAGGCGCTGCGTTGCCCTGGCAGGGACTGAAGATTGCACGTCATTTGCCGCCGGTTTGCCCTCAAAAACTGCCGGATATGTCATCCGAGAGCAGCGTGAATATATCTCGGGGTCGTTATAAACATTTGATGCGACTGATGCCGTACCTGAAGGCCGAGAGCGAAGACTGTTTGTACCTGAATCTGTATGTGCCACACGAAGGTGAGTTAATGATTCACCAAGTCAGTTTCAATTTCAAATTTCATGTGGAATATCCGATCTTTCCAGTGTCGCTGACGTCCACGCCAAAGCTGCATGCGGTGATGGTGTATCTACATGGAGAATCCTTTGAGTGGAACAGTGGGAATGCTTATGATGGTTCTGTTTTGGCCAGCTATGGTGAGGTCATTGTGGTCACGGTCAACTATAGACTGGGAGTTTTGGGTAAGTGATGAACTTATTGTTAGTTCGCATCTAATTAAACTTCTCAAATGTAGGATTCATGCGTCCCAGCATCGATGCTCACAATATTGCAAACTATGCTCTTCTGGATCAGATAGCTGCTTTGCACTGGATCAAGGAGAATATTGGCTCCTTTGGGGGCGATAACTCGCGTGTCACTTTGATGGGTCACAGCACGGGAGCTGCTTGTGTCAATTATCTAATGGTATCGCCGGTGTCATCAGGTACGCTCATGCAACTCACAAAATCTGGCATCTGCGATTATAATTCCAATTAATTGTGGCAACAATTTGGCTTCAGGTCTATTTCATCGTGCCATCCTGATGTCCGGTTCAGCAATGTCAGACTGGGCCGCCAGCAATCAGTCACTGCAATTGACCATGCAAATCGCCCATGCCCTCAATTGCCCATTGAGCGACCACGAAGGGGATGATGCTCTGTTGGATTGCTTACGTCAGCGTCGGTGAGTCAATCAACCTATTGCATTATTCACGACTGAATCTACTCTCGGTATATCTGCATTCTCGGCAACTTGTGGTCACTATAATCACACCACAAAGCGTGCTAATGCCTTTGAGCACTCATGTCCATTATCATGCAATTTTCCCGGCCCGCGAGGAATGCGTCAATTTAATTTACGTAGACATCTTCAACAGTTAGGATATCAACATTATGTGCTTTGATTCATTTACCGAATCGTCATTTCCCTTCCTTCCAAACCAAGTTGGCGAGCTGACTTTGTGAGTTGCTTAATGATTCGGTAAATTTACGAGTTTGTCGCGACGCGCTCTCAATGAGGCGTGGAGCGACCCTTGACTTATTTTGACCATAACTAATCATGCGTGGGTTCATCCTTACTGCCACGAATTATGGGCGTAGGTCCTGATTACATAGTTGTAATCCCAAGTGTCCATTTTGCCTGGCGATTTTCAAAACACTGCTGCCTTAGCCAGTTGGTGCGGCAGGGTCGGTCGCAGTTAATTAATTTTCAATTAACCACGCTTTTGGAGCGCTTCTATCCGAGGTTGGGGTCATCTACTTAACAGCCTATTAGGTGACAGGCTCAATAAATTATACGGTTCAATAACTTTGCTTAGGTTTATTGTCCTTCTTAAATATATTCACGAGAAGCACTTTGGATGATTTTAGTACATATAAATAATGGAAGTGATTTCATAGGATATTACCTTTATATATCGAAGGCTTTTTATATCGAATACAAATTCGATTATAACTTATAATTTCTAGTTATTTGAAACATTAAAAGTTTGTGAAGTCCACTTTTAATATTGATAATCTCAAAATGGTGAACTAAACATTTATTTTTCATGTTTTTACTTTCTAAGACCTGACGGAAGACATTCCTTTTAAGGTTAAATATATTAATAAGATATTATGAAAAATCTTATTATTAATTTATAAATCAGAAATAACGGAAGAGGAATTCAAATTTAAATACATTCAAATATACATTCAATATAAATATTTATGTATATGAAAATTTTAGAAACGTTATAGATTGTTCTACTTATTAAAACAGTATCAAACTAATTAATAACACATTTCGGGCCTATTTCTCATCTCATATTTATCCTGAATGACTTGATAAATTTTTCATTTATAATCTTTAAATATTTTGATAAAAGCAAGATGAGGAAACGAAAAATTCCAAATCCTATGAATTAAATGGTAAAGAAAATATGTTGGTGGAAAATTTGAATTTGTTATATGTATTTGAGTAAGTAAGTAACGCCGGTTTTTTCTCGTTAATAACGTTTATCAGATAATGAATAGGAAAGAAAGTTTTATAGAGATAAAAGAATATTGATGCAATGTTTATTTTATTTGTAATATTAAGTCATTTTATTGAAACTTTCACTTAAATATTTATGCGCTTTTACTTTTTTCATGCAAGTTCAAATTGTTTCCCAAGCTATAAAACTGCAAACTTAATAAATAGGAGAATTTCTTAAAAGCCTTAAAGTAGCGTTAAAGGCGAAGGGCTAAAAATAATTTGCATACAAAATAAAAAATAAAAGCACATGAAGGAAAATACATACATTTAATATATGTACAAGCAAATCAACAACGGAACAATAATAGTAATTATGTTAATTATGTCAAGCACATGCACACACTCACAGCCACTTACACACTCACACCAAGCACACAGTCACCACACATACATGCCGATGCAACTGTGAACTATGCACGTGTGTGCTGATGTTTTTAAGAGAGTGTTGGGGTGTGACTGTGTGTGGATGCGTGTGTGCTTCCTTCTTGCTTTCTTTAGTCTTCTGCAAATTAACACAGTGCGAGAAAGTTAGCAAACTGTTGTAGGGCTTTACCCATACCCAAACAAAACCCAAACCGACTCAACTTGCAGTCCAATGAGAAAGAAGTAATTATAAGGAGCTTTAGAAATGGCAACACGAAGTTTAACTACTCTATTCCAGTTAATAAAAGTAAATAAATTGTCCCTTTTAACTATTACTGTACTTCTAATTTATAAACTAAAGTTCACGTTTTTTCAATACATTTATTTAATTATAAAAATACAAATTTGTAATCACTAGTATTTCAGTTTATTCTCAGGTATCTTCTTAAGCCCTTTGATTTTATAAAATTTTTTATTAAACTGCAGTTCTTGCCGGTTTCCAACGATCCCCATCAACTCGAATTAATATGTAAGAACGCATTTATTTATTTTGGCATTGTTACATATGAATACATTCATATACAAAGTATGATTTAATGTTATAGGGTTATCCTTTTTAAAATTCTTTGTATGAGTGTTGCAAACAATACGTTAAGCTCATGATATCCTACAGACCAAACAGCTGCAGAAATGTGTTAATGACTGAGAAAAGCCTGAAGGATACGACGAATGAGTGTGAGAGTGCATATTCGTAAGTGTAAAGTGGTAAGGGAGTGAATGGTTGAATAACTGGGTGCGAGTTGTAAATGAATGCAATGAATTATGTATGAATTACTGTGAAAATGTGAATGCCATTGCTCGCTCTCACACACAGAAAAGCAGGTAACAACAACTTTGTGCAAACATTTTGGCCACAGTCACATTTACACAGCCACCCAACACACTCAACACGTGTATAAGTTATTGTATATGAGTGGCCTTTGTCTAGGGGACAAAACCCATTTTAAATATTTAATTATAGACATAGAATGAGCTGTGTAGGGTTTTGTTGAAGTTATTCAAATCATTTGCTCATTTGCAATGTTAAATGTATTTGCCCTAAAAACACAAGCTGTGATCTTTGTACATAAAGGTTGCAGATTGACAAATATTTGATTGAATTATTGATTATTTCAATCGACTATTTTATGTCGTTCTCGCCTTGAACTGAGCATTTTCAATTTTGTTTTCATTTGTACTCAAATTATTTATTTACGCTAAAAGTGTGCTAATATTATGCTTACTTAATTGCTGTTCAAAATGTTTGCATAATTTATGCAAATTGCATTCCAAACTAATCATTCGAGTCTAAAACTCATTCCTTTTCATATTCAAATCAATAAATGATTAATTTCAAATGAAATCGGTTTTAAATAAATGTGCATAGTAAATTTACATTTTTCATTTTTGAAAATAATTAAAAGACTTCAAAGGTATTTCTTTTTTATTGTCTCAATTGTTATTAAGTATTTATGTACCCACTTCAGTTGAATACCGAGCAAACGTATTAAATTTAGTGCGCATTTAATCGTCTTAAAATGGTTACAATACAAACAAAACAGAGAAAAATCGCAAAAAAGAAAGCGAAATAGGGATAGAGAGTGAAAAGAAATTCGAGTAGCTGCTATGCAAAAAAAAATAAAGAATAATGTATGTATGTGTATGCATATAAAGTATACGCCCGGCAGACCCACAAGTAATCCAGCGCGAACAATTGTTTGCATTGTACGAGCTGAGCGCTCTTAATTGACAAAATAAAAAGCAAAGCATATTAAAAATTCATTAAATAGAAAGCATGAAGGAAAACAAAGATGCTTGAAAGAAAAACAAGGTCAGATCCAGGCTAAATAAATGCTGGGCTTTTCTCTGTGTGCATAACTTCGAGTGTAGTTCAAGTATAAGTAGCTGCATGCAACAAACAAGCACAATCATCAATCTTCGTAGATGCCACACACTTACACACACACACTCGCTTACATACACAAATACAATTCTCTCAAAGTTAGCCAGACAAATTTTGTGCATTTTGTGCGAATTGTCTGAACAAAACTGTCACAGTATACAGAGTAAAACCGAAACATAAACAACCAGGCACTTGAATAGGAACACCATTAGGCAACTATTGCATTTCATCAACATGATAATAATCTTATATGTATCCACACTCAATTCGCCAAAAAATAAATTTATTTATAAGTACACATCACATTCAACTATTACTAACTTTAAAACCTGTGCTATTTAAATTATAAAATCATTGAGTAAAGAAACATTTTCAAAATAATAACATAAAAGTTTTGAGTTTCTATTCAACTGAACAGCATTGTTAAGCCTCACATGAGGAAGTCTGTTTGTAAACGAAGTTTATCTAACGAGTTAATCGTAGTTTCTGTTCGAGTTGTGACAGTTTTGCTTCAAGGCAGCTAATAAGACGCAGCACAGTAACGAACGAAGACAGAAACTCTTTCTATATGAAAATCATAAATCACACACGATATGCTTCAAAACTTTTCACTCTACAACCTAAACTCCAACGAATAACAAGCCTGACTTCGTAGCCGAACATTTAGCTGTCGTCAGTGCACGATTGTTTAAGAGCTGCCACAAAATGTCGAGCATAGTAAGAAAAACAAAAACAAAAAAGATAATGCGATAAACTTCCTCATCTGTCGATTGCCACGCCCAGCAATTGGCGTTGACCACAGCAACCGGTGCTAAAACTTGTCTTGCAATTGACAGCTACCCAAAAGCACACTGCATTGGGGTCTTAAAGTGTTGGCAATGTCCCAGATAGGTGATGGTTGCGGTATGTCCCTTGCATTTTCAGGGCAGTTTAAATGGTTTACGATAATGTCATTAAGTAGATTTAAGGCTTTTGACTGCATTTACTGCAATTGCCGAGTCAAAGTTGGGTTTCTTTGGAATAGCATAAGGAGAAAAAATTTACTTATTTTTATCCCTATTAACAATTTTTCTTGAATGCATTTTTTTAACAAAACCAGTTTAGTTTGTTATAGTATCTAGAGGAAGTAGAATATTTAACAAACCTCTAGAGCTCTTGTTTTTTATTTCTGTTTTTAACACCTTATCAAAGTTCCTAATTACACTGTGCGACAGTTAAAAAATACCTCATTTTCTACGACACTACATGCTTGGAGTTTGTGGACACCCTTCAAATCTGCATTTACCGCTTAATAAGACCCGGTTTTGTGTACTTTAAGCTTAGTAGCTTAGTATATTTTAAGCTGATTTTAAATTTTTAAGACGTTTAGATTGAATCAGATTGGACTACTCGATATATTATTTGACTAAAGATAAATATTTGTGAAATGAACAAATAACGTTTCACTTTATAAATTCCGTACTTAAGTCTATTAACTATGTCCAAAACATAATGTGCTTAGCAGGCAAACCTCATAAAGTATATACATTCTTGATCAGCATCAATAGCCGTGTCGATATGGCAATGTCCAACTATCCGTCCCTCTCCAAGCACCTCGATCCTTGAGAGAGTTAGACACACTAAACTTGGTATATCGGCTCATCTATATCTCGCAAAGATCAGATTCGATTTAGAACTATCCCGCTCCACCAAAGGCCCCGTAAGTTTTAAAACACCTGCCAGCTCCCGATGGTACTTCTAATAAACACTATAGTCCAAATCTACCCTGAGAATTCTATTTTGATCGGAATAAACTCGAAAACACCAAATCTGGTATGAAGATTGTAGCCTTACTACTTGTACTAGTTTAGCTTTAGTAAACCAAGTGGAATAAAGCACTTTCAATGTTATTTGGATATTTGACATGCAAAAAATGTAAATTTAAATTTTATTTTCGACTTAGTTCTGCCGAAATTGTGATGGCATCGAGAATTGTGTATTCAAAAACTGTAGGGTATAATAAAATGTGGGGTACATGATATCGTCCGTGTTAGAGGCTACATATCTTTAACTACATTTTTACTTAAATTTTTTGTTATAGTATTCAATTAACTGTAAATAAAGCATTATATATATATATTATACTTTTTCTTGAATTTCCAAATTTAATATCCAAAGTTGGAAACGAAAGTTTTGTTTACGCTGCTTAAGTAATGTTAGGATGAAACTCAATCATTAGTGTCACAATTATTCTAAAACTGACCATTTTAGTAAAGGTAAAATCTAGTCGAATTCTTCTGGCTTCTACATTTTTCGACAGTGCCTGCACTTATTGAGATAAAAATGTGTAGTATGTAAATACATTTTTGCCCGGTTTTTTTTCTTCTAATTTTTAGCAAATATACCATATATATGTATGTAGTAGGTGCCACTTCATCCAGCACAGGTCTCTGGTATGTGAATTTGTATGCAAACTCTAAAAACTGCACCCTGCAGTAACATTTGCCAAAGAAATGTAGTATAAACTCAACGTGTATGCAGCTGAGACAGAATTCGCCAACAAAGATGAAACTGCAATACAAATGAAGTAAGAAGCAAATTCGAATTCAATTCAAATTCAAAAAGGCTTTATTATTTTGTTAACAGCATTTCATATGAGTCTACAGAGTCTAGTTTGTCCTACTTGATGTTTTGCTCTTAGTTCAGCTTTAATGTGGATAGAGCATATGATGGAAATTGAAGTTGAAGTTTTGCTTAAGTTTGATTTCGGTTTCAGAAAGGATTAAATATTCTCGTTGGCTATTTAAAACTTATTAATTTTAGATAACCTTTAAGCGTCAGCTGCCTAGAGCCCTTGGATCATTTTTATAAACGTTCTCCATTCCCAATCTTCTCGGCCATATGTGTATCTGGTGGCTTTTATCTTTATGTTGAGCACGTGAGAGCAACGGTCAGGAATGACTATAGCTCTTGGTGCTCTCTGTGCGTGTCCAGCAACAAATCACACATAAAATTTATTAGAAATTTCAAATCAAAGTGAAAAGTAGCCGCTGTCAAGCCTTCACACACTCACACACTCACTCACCGAAAGACCGGTCAGTCATTCATCCAGTTATACGACCTTTTTACGCCATTTTCTGATGCCATACTTTATATTACTCTTTGCAGCTACCAGGATATCTTGCACATACCAACATCGTTTCAACAATTTTCAACATCATTGGGTCCAATTGTCGATGGACACGTAATACCAAATCAACCGTACAAGGTCATGGCGCATAATACGGAGTATTTCAGCCGGTTTGTTAAGCAATTGCTGTCACAGTTTTCTGCCCCGACCTCTTTGTCCAGCTTTTGATATTTGCTTTCTACCTTGGTTTTTGGGGTAACCTGCCAAAAACACATACATATCCCTAGGACTATTTATTTATTGTGTGTTACTTGATTAGATGTTTGGCATTTGGCGTTTGGCATTTGGCATGTACCCTTAGGTAAAATCAAATCGCTTGTGAAATCGAAGTATGCATTTTGCGGACTGAACACCCTATGGCCATGACATCTTCTTGGCCGACATCAGGTGAATGGCAATTCGACTGCCACTTGTTGGACCCAACGGCAATTTAACACACCACTTAATAGCATGTTTTAATGCCACGCTCAAGGTAATTTCGCCAACTGAAGGTCACACAATAGGTTACTTAGGTTCTAAAAATATGTAGGCGAGAAAATTGCAGATTCTTTGAACAAGTGAAGCATGATAATGATTTCCTGTCGTCAGCAAGTAACTAATTTATAAAAGTATTTACAGCGAAGAATCTGAATTTCGGTTGAATTTATTTTGACTTAAAAATTTAAGTTTAAGATTTAGGTTTAAACTTGTCTTCGTTCAGCAGATTTGGCCTGAAATTCAATTTAGCGGCTTTATTGATTTTACCATAGATATGTGAGAGTGTGCTGCTCTATGGATAATATCCCCAAGCTGATGGAGGATTTGCGATAATATCGAGCTGAGCTTGTAATGTATACACATCAATCAATCAGGCAACAAGTAATAACTCAGGCCCTAACAAAAGGGGTCACTTTAGCATTTACTTTTCCTTTATTTTGTTGTAGTCTGGTTTTCTGTCTGTCTCTCTGTCTTTTTATACCCTGAGGGGGTATAGTAAGTTTGTTAAAAAAAAAGTATGTAACAGGCAGAAGGAGGCGTGGCAGACCCCATAAAGTATATATATTCTTGATCAGGGCGACAAGCTGAGTCGATATAGCCATGTCCGTCTGTCCGTCTGTCTGTCCGTCGGTCCGTCTGTCCGTCCGTATGAACGAAAGGATCTCAGAGATGCTAAGACCTAGAAGCACCAAATTTGGTGTGAAGACTTCTTATATTTGCACGCAGATCAAATTTATTTCAAATTTTGGATGCCACGCCCTCTTCGCCCACAATGCCTAACTCTGTTAATTATAAAGCTAGAGACTTGAGCTTTGGCACGAACAATACTTGAATGAGAAAGGATGTAAAAATTTGACCAAGATCGGATAATAAACACGGAAGATATCCGCAATTATTTAATTCTTTAATTTAATGTGTTGTTTTTGTTGCTGTTGTGAGTTTTCGCCCTCTCTCTTCTCTCTTTCAAGTTATCAAGTAATAGAGTTGCCGCCACGTAGACAAACCGGAGACCTGGGTTCGAATCCCAGTAAAAGCATGCTTAAATTCTTAAATTTTTTTTTTAATTTTGTTTGTTATACATTTAGAATTGTTTTTTTATGTTTTTATTTAGCTATTTTGAAAATAACGTGCTCATTGTTGCTTAGACTTTAAAATACAAAACAGACAGCACAAATATGGAACACAAATATAATTATTATAAAATTTGAGTGGCGTTCTCTACTACCTCAGGGTATTCTACTGTCGGGATCTCTCGACTGAATAATATATTTCTCTTTCTCTTCCTCTCTATCTCTTGGTCTCACAATGAAATGTGCACTATGTTCGCAGAACACTGAGGCACGTGTCCATTTGCCATTGCCATTCCGTAAACATAGCTCCGCATAATCTAATAAAATGCGTGATTAATTGGATTTTAATTGTTATCCTTTTGCAAGTCGAACGTGTTTTAGCCGTCGACGCAAAGATAGAATAATAGCTGACAGGAAGTGCCATTAATTACGGCATGAAGAAGAAGGAAAACGGAAAAGGACCCCACAACTGCCGCAAAGGTAAACTCGGCATAAATACATGGAGGCACGTTTGGCACGATTCAAGTTGAGATAGAGACAGAGTTAAGTTGAGTTGTGCGAATGTAGTTAGGGTCTCGAATTTCACTTTTAAGCACTTTAACAAAATGACCATAGATTAGACGCTCTCAACAGTTGGTAAATATAGAAGGCGCTAACGAAGGACAGCAATTATCGGTTGGATTGCCCAGAAAAAGGTGTCCCTCTTCATCTCTATCCATCCATTGAAAAACTTTTGCATTTACTTTTATCGACAGTACGTTAAACTTACCCAGACACTAATAACTATCAATGCGCTTTGTTCAAGCGCGATATCAGGCGCGCAACAGGACACAGAATAGTTCAAGTGCCCTCTCCAAACTGTCCTTCGCCAGGAATTACTATTCAACTAGCCAGCTTTAGTTTTATGGCTGCAGTGCACGGTGCTGGTGCTCTTTCATTCATCAGAGGCAGCGTAACAAGTAACGCCGCAGGACCTCACTTTATTTTTAGAGCTCTTAACAGCCACCGCTTATAGCCCTTATATTGGGTTGTCTGCAGTATGCGAATGATGCACTGAGCGAAACTTCTGATAGCGCTTATATACAGTTTTAGAAAAAAATAACAAACAATTTGGTATTTAAATATTAAGGAAGCAGAGTGATTAGGTCAAGAACTATTTTAACAAAAGATTTGATTTACAATACAATTTTTTCAAGTGTAGAAAATTACTTTCCAAAGCAAGCCTAACTATTCACATAGATATAAAGCATAACTCAATAGCTTTCAGCCGGTCCAGTTTCTTCCTCCCCCCTCTCTCTCTCTCTTGCTCTCTATCTCTCTCTATCACTTACAGTGCTTTCTCTAACACTCCTGTTTGCTGTCTCTTGCAGTTATGATTTATTATTCGGAATCACGGAGTCAGAATCCTATCATACATTGGCCGCATTAGCACTCGAGGAAGGATTACGTGAAAATGAACGCGATAATTTATTGCGGTTCTATATGCAGACTCGCTTTGATGTACGCCCCGATTTGGCATTGGCTGCCACGCTAAAAAAGTAAGTGAAATTTATACGCTATTTTATGATTCTCTACTAACAGCATAATATAGCCCTCCCGATAGGAGGGTGAGTCCTGACACATTTAAATGGATACTGCGTTGGGTAAAAGTTACAACTTAGTTGCATTTAACACACGTATATGCACACATATCCGAATCGTTCATCTTAGTTATACTTGTTTATGGGGCAATTTGTTTGCCTTAAGAGCCTGGAATTAGTGACGCCAGAGCCTACGAACTGCGTATGCAATGACGTCAGAAAACAAGTCGGATTACTTTATTTTAACTTTTGCTTTAAATTTAAATTTATTTACGTTGTCAATTGGATTAAAATGTGAAAACAAAATGCAGTTGTTGTTGATAAAAAATCTTTTTATTCCGGGATATGAAGCAAAAAAATAAATCAACGAACATCAAATGAGCACTTACCGTTTGCTTTTCGGATTTTAAATGAATATGATTATTAAGTTGTATGATTGACCTTTATCAGTTTGAAAAAACTAAACCATATTATACTAAGAAAGCTTTAAATTTTATTTAACAACCAAATTGACCCAGAAAATACTTATTAAGTTTCTGCGCGATGAAAGTGAAAATTTTATTTAAGAGATAAAAATAGTATATAATTTTATTTGTTTGGTTAATATTCGAAATAATTTATTTTCTTTGGATAAATTATACATTTTGCATAATTGGTACAATAATTCTAATGAGGCTAATAAGCGTTAAAAATGATATATGCGGCCTTTCTGTATGAACAAACAAAATGTACCCCAGCTTACATAAATAATAATAATCAAATAATTGACTATGAAAAGACGGAGCAGGAGGAGGTCAGATCCACACTATTATTCTAAGAGTTAGTTAGTTATTACTGAATTTCGAGGCGAGCTTCAGAAGTTGCTGTTGACTCCTGGGTGAACATTCATTATTCCGTTCATTTCATTTGGACTAAACAATAGTTGGGACTATCTCATTTCCAGCACGAGGACGAGTCTGGCAATAAAGTCTTTCTGTGTCTGCTCTCCTGCCTTGCCTCGCAATAAATAAATAGGACAATGCACAAAATTCGAACCTCTTACGCCCCCGCAATGTCAACATTTCAGCTTTTTCAGCTAAAAATTCATGTGTGTGGGTGGGTGTGTCTGTGTTTGAGAGAATTGCATTCCACGGAGATGGCTCTGGACTTGGTCAGAGCGACACCATGCGAGTGTACTATAAAGTTATTTGCACAAAAGAGCGCAATTGTTTCTAAAGATGCACGGCAAGGATTCTAAATGGGATTGCAATGGTAACTTGGAGAAGGAAGCAAAACAACATAACTATTTCAACAAGTCGAATTTTATATACACTAAGGCAGGTCTACGAGAAAGAAATTTCGTTAGACAGGCCTGTCTTGAAATTCTAAAAAAAATTAGTCTTTTTTTCGTACTTTGATATGCTGTCAAGGTCTGTAAGGCGAGTTAGCATAATATACTCTAAGCTGCAGGCCAGTGCATGCCTCTGGCGGATAAGAGCAATAACACCCTCGACAACAGCAAAAAAGGAGGGAAAAAAAATAGTAGTAACAAACAATAAGAAACAACGACAAACAAACGATTGGAAGGAAGTTCACACAATCAACAACAGATGCGCTTTTTCACATACCAGAAACTGAACATGGAAACTCTCCAGGGAAATTGTTTTGTATCCCGTTGCCTGATGCTGCTTGCCGGGCTTTCCTGCTAGTAACACATATATACATACAGATACACATATAAATATATATATATATATGTATGTATCTGCCTCATTCCCACGAACTTTAACTGAACAGCTGCTGCACTGCATCCCAGTGGCAATGCTTTGTTGTCCGTCATTGAATTAAATGATAGTCCAAACAGCAGGAAAGGGGATGGCACTTTTTGTTTTGTTGCACAACATGACGCACATACTGTCGCAGTGACGTACTGATAGAAGAGGATAGCTGGTCGGATAGACCAACCAACCAACCAGCCATCCAACCAACCGAGTTGTCTGATCTTCTAGCTGGGGGCTTTGCCTGCTTTTAACAGTATGCTGGCATTAAAATCTTCCACTTGTTGTCTGTTGAACACGACACGTTTCAAATAGTTACACCACTATAGTGGGGTTCAATTCTGTGTACGGGGCCAGAGAGAACTCTGATAAAAAATCCTTTAAAAGCCCATTCAATGCATCAATTGATATATTGTTTGCGGTCGATGCAATCTCTGAGTAAATGCATCAGATGACGAAAGCTGGGTGAGATGTGCAGCGAGTGTAAATAAGTAGATACATATTATTGAGTAGCTTTGTTGACGCTATTGATTTTACCCAACTTGTGTAGTATCGTGTGTGAAATTTTTAATGTCAGAGCAACTTTTTTTTCAAATTTAATATCACTTAGTTGGTTGGTAGCTGGTTGGTAGTTGCTTTCCTTAAAACTTGAATACCATGTCGAGGGTTTTTTGTCTTTCCTATAAAAATGTGTACTTTTAAATGTACATTTACAAAGAGCTTAAATTAGATTTTTGAATCGAAAATATTAAAGAGCTGGCGGCCATATACAAAATTATATTTATCATTACCCTCCGAATAATTCAACAGTTAATAAATTCGACAGAATCCTTGCCATCATTGCTTACATCATCAAAAAAGACTAGCAAAAATATATTTTTAGATTTGATGCCCGCCAGAAAATCGCTTTTAAAAGGCAAATGAACTAATAAGTAATTTATGTACTTTAAAAATATTTATTTTAGATGCTTCATAGTCCAAGCTTAAATAATTAATTTTATTCTAAAGCATGCTTACAAATTCCAGGAAACTATGAATGCTCGCTACAACAAAGCAAAAATTAAAAAAAAAGAAAACAATGCAGTAAGCTATGGTGAAACCGACAGTGGGAGACCCTGTACTATTTGAGTGCAATGCGTTCGCTATAAATTGATTCACTTTCAATAAATTTTAATAGATCCTGAAAAGAATTCAGTTGAAAAACACAAAGGGCGCTAGCGTCTCTTTTTCTTAATTTTGCCCGTAACATTGTTAGTTGAACATCTTGCGCGTTTATCATCCGATTTGAATAAAATATTCAGTGTATATCAAATATATTCTAAAAATCAAGGCGCTAATGCTGATCAAGAATATATATACTTTATGGGGTCTGCCACGCCTCCTTCTGCCTGTTACGCACATTTACACATACGTAATAGACCCTTTTGTACTTTTTAAAGTACGGGGTCTAAAAAAAGGCTCAAGGGCTGCTGATTTGAGGTGGGATTTAAAAGTAGGGAAAAGTAAATAAAATAAATTATTTTTTAGCCTTGCAAAGGGTATAATATAAAGTAAGTAGGCGCAGATCAGAAACAACAGCCGCGTCGAGAAATTCATGCCCATTTTACCGCCTGTCCGTCTGTGAGCATCTTCAGATGCCCAAACTCATAGGTATTGGATAATAAGCTCGGAAGTTATTTAAAAAATAAATTTATACAATTACCTAATGAAACTAGGATATGTTGTGACCTGCGGAAAGAATAACACGTTGACGATTGTTTTAATTTTAAAAAATACAAAGTAACCTGTGATTAGATCGACTTTTATTAAATGATTGGTGTCTTTCGAGCTACAGTTAAATAAGATTGAAATTGTTTTGCCTCTGCCTGAGACTATGCATAAATATTTAATGAGTTTGCTTTCTAGAGCAGGTGGCAGAGGAACTTTATCTTTTGTGTCTGTTGCAACTTTGTGCATTATTTTCTAATAATTTCACTTTGAGGCGCCACTTTAAAAGCGTTTTTGCATTTCTCTTGTTTCACCTTGGTTGGGAATTATTTTATTTCAGCACATCCTGAGCTCTAAGAGGCACAGGCTCGAGTATCCTTCGCAGAGCAGTTTGTGCCATTTAAGTTGGAATTTTATCTGTACGCTATCGCAAGTTTTTTGGGGCCAACATTTTCACTTCTAGGCTCTGTTCCACTTTCAACACTTTGGTTTATTGCCTCTTTTTTGTAGTTGACGACCTCTTCGCTTAGGTGTGGGGTGTAAGTGAGTGGGGTGTGGGCGATTGTGCCTTTTAGCATGGTCTGGACATGATTTCGTGCTGCATTTAATGGCTGCATAGATACATAACAGGGGCAATGTTTGGACAATGTTTCGATGTTTCAGGTGGCCAATATTAGCAGTACTAGCAACAAAATTTGTTGCACAAAACGCAACAACAACAGGGAACAGGTTAAAGAACAAAAACAACAGTAGTTGCACAAAGGTTCAGTACATGTTGCGTTGTTGCCACGCTCCATACTGCATGTTAATGAGTTGCAAAGCAATTGCCTCAAATGGTTGGGAATTCCACATTAGCCTAAATTGTGCTGTCCACTGGCCACACTTGCTGCCAGGTGACCCAAATAGAGAGAGGGAGAGTCGGACAACGTCTAATTGCAGGCGTGTTTGATTTACACTAGCCATGAAATTGGCCATTTCGGCATTACAGCGCATTTTGTCTTCTTTCAAACATGAAGCCGACATCCATTCGCATTGCCGACTCAGATTAATGGTCCATTGAAAATGTCTACCCAACTGAGGCGAGAGCTGAGAGGCATTTATTTAGTGCCCCATATCCTGGAACTGAATCTTCTGTGTTTTTGGCCAGCCAATGAATTAAAGCCTGAATGGATAGCCTAACTACTTATGTACGTGTGAGAGTGTGGATATTAAATCTGTGGGGTTTGGTTTAGCCAAAGGGCGCAACTTAAGTGTTTGTTTGGTATCCAGGAATTTCTATCGAGCTCACTTTTCTATAAATTCGAAAAGAAAGCTGTTTAATAAATGGAATGTTTTATATTGGACCTATTGTCAGGCAATCGTATTAAGTGAATAGCTGAGTTTTAAATTTATATAAACTTACTGCCACAATGTCCATCACATGGCTCATCAGTGTCCAGCACGTTTTGTAAAATTATTGCAATGTCTGATGTTTGCGGCTTATCTTGGCCTTGGTAACAGCCAGTCGCTTCTGGGGCTAAACCCAGCTCAAAGTGTCGCTGACAGCTCTATTGTCATTTTAATTTTACCAATTTATAAACCGCAACGACAGCGTCGAGCTCTTTAATTACTGCTAGCCACAATGTTGCCCAACAGAGCCGCCAGACACGTAGATAAGAGCAGCTGGAGTTGGGTTCCCACATCAGAGGTCCTTGGGGTCGTCGGCGACAAATGCTGCAAGCGTTTGGCCAACAGACGCTTAATAGCATAAACTTATTTATTTTAATATTATTATTTATAAAAAATGAAATATGCAGAGTATCGTCGGGGAGCTGTAGCAGCTTGTCTTTGTCGCGTTCGAGGTTCCTCGAGCCTCAATCCTCAATCCTCGTACCTCAAACCCCGAGCCTCGGGCCTTGGGGTCTGACGACAACGGACGCAACGGTTCAGTATGCTGCTTAATTTATAGTCCTCGGGCTGGTACCGGAAGTTGCATACATTATGTGAATTGTGCCTCTGGACCACCAGCATATCGGATAAAGGGTGGCCAATACAAAGGCTATAAACTTTTAAAGGCCACTGTCTGCCGTTGCCTTGGCTATGTTTACGTATATATTATATTGGATTTAATGTGTCGGCTAAATATGCACATTGTTTGCCAACAACTGACGCCCACGCTCTTAGTGACTCCCTCTCTCTCTCACTCTCACCCTTTGTAGCCCTATTTCTCTAGCCAACTTACATACATAAGAGAGGTGTGCTCATTCTATTGTTAAAAGACAATGAGAAGACATAGAAGTATATCGAGAACTTGTTTGGAATCGAGTCCTTTACGAAATACTAAAACACCTTTGCAAGTAAATGCAAAAAAAACCAATTTATTTTTCAATTCAAATCTTACATTACAAAATATGTTCCTGTACTAAAATAAAGCGTAATATTAGCTAAAAACTTACTTATTTATTAATTGAATTGATTACATATTCAAGTATTGTAATTTCTTTAGACTAATATATTAAAATTAAAATTAATTTATAAACAACTTCAAATGGGTTTCCATGCGAATTTCAAACCCATCGACAGAGTAAAAACACTTAATTCTCTTCAAGGAACTTGATTCTACTGGCGATTTTTAAATATTCCGAAAATGTAAAAAGTATATTAACGTGTAGATGTTAGATCGAAAACTTTTGAAACTTCTTCATATAAGTGAAAACAGTTTAGTATAGAAGCACAACATAGTATCCCATGAGCATAAGTGTCGTTGCCTCAACTGATGCCTCATAGTAGCATGTTTCATAAAGTTTTTCGGCTGTTGCAGTTGCACCACTTTTGCTGCTCGGGAACAGAACGTGTTGTTTGCTCGCTGGAACATCATAAATTACATGCGTGCTTTTTGCCACACGCCTCTTGTGTGTACGCGCTCCAACTCAATCTGGTCGACGCCCCCACTACCACAACCACTACACCCCTTTGAAATGCTCCTCCCGTGTCCTGACGACGAGGCCCGACAACTGCTTGTGCTATGCATACCATATGGTAAACTTTTTCTTCCCACTATAGTTGTTGCTGTTGTTGCAGTATTTGGAGTTGGGCATGAAAAAATTCGCTTGATATTTTCATATATGTAACTATAATATTAATGTTTGTTGCCTCTATAAATCTGCGAATCGCAAAAATTTTAATGCTGAAATTTTATTCATGAAGTGCGAATGCAATGTCGAGGATTGCTCCGGATTGTCAGTTTGCTGGTTAACCGGCAGTCTACAGATGGAGATACACCCAGATCTGATGTGACATTGCGCGGACTTTTCTCTGCTATTTAATCTTATTGCACCAATGAACATGGTTATGGCACTCAAAATGCAATTCACATAAAATTTTTAATAAACCAGTAAAACATTATAAGCAGTCAAGTAAATTCCAAATTTTCTTATTTTATAATTACATTTTGACCTACAATTAATTTGCGATATACTTTATATTCTGCTCAGGATATTCAGATTTATTTAATAAAGTAAGTTTCAAGACATGTTTGTTCCTCCAACATTCATTACTTCAATTTGTTGTGCTCTGTAAGTGCTGAAGAGTAATAAAATGACGCTTATTGCATTGAAGCCATCATAAATGTGCAAGCGATCGCCCATATTCCGACACAGCACTACAGTAACCCACACTCACACACTCCACACCCATGCAGCTGAGTTGCCAACAGTTATTCATAATCGTTTGTCCGTATTTTGTGGCTATGTTGTTGGCCTATGTACACAGCGGCAGCAACAATAAGTGGTATACACAAAACGGCCGCAGCTTGCGGTAGAGTAATTTTGGTAAACGTCCGTGGGCCATGGTGGCGTATGAGCAATATATTTCTAGTTGGCTGAGAAGAATGTTACACGACTTGTAGTCATAAATAATTTGAATTGTTTCTTCTACATGAAAAGTGAACAAGAATAGGATAGCCGCTCTCTATTTAAAGCAACAATTAAAAGTAGATTACTTGTTTGATTGCGCTACAATAATAATATAGGTCAAAATGTTATATCATCTTTACTTGCATGTATGTACAGTATGTCGAACTAACAGACATAGATACTCAGCCCCGTCTGGCAGTCCTTTTAGTTGCACATTCATTTGTGAATAATCCCTGAGGCCTGTACTCACTATTTAGCTAAAACTGTGCCTTGGAGTGCTTCGGGCTTCAGCTTTTAATGGGTAGCTCATGTAACCGGCAATGCGAGTCGTGTTAAGTGGGGTCCATGAACCCCTTGGCATCAACTCTCTTTAACCCTAACCAAACATAAACATTAACGCCTGAAAGTGTTGTGTGTGTGTGTATGTGCGTGTGTGTATGAAGATACATCTGGATTCGGTTAGCCAGTTATTTAGGCAAATGTTTGGAGTGTTGCTGCCGCTGCCATATCAGATGCCATGTGTGTGTTTTGAGAAGTGTTGTGGAAGCCTCAGGGCGATTAAATGGATTTAACTCTTAGAGCTAAAGCTCTGATTCCACTTTGTTTATATATGCTAATGAAGGTTGCATATTTGTGGCTGAGATTGTACTAGGATTATGAAATTCGAATTGAAATGAAAATGGAAATGGCAAATTGCGGGCAAACAAGTTATTGCTTTAACTGATATTCTGTCTGAAGTTTAAGAAAGTCAATAGCGCACTTCTAGAAAAGCTAAATAAAAATAAATAAAATGTAGTTTTTAATTTCCCTTGAATTCATTTCGTATTCCAGCATCCCCACACTCAAGATCATGGTTATATCGGATAAGCTCTGTGACCTTTGTATGGATATAAAAATTAGCATATAAATACGAATTTCAAAATATACTCTCAACCATTTTGTAAAGAGTCTAAACCCTTATCCACTGCAGCTGCACAACAATTAAGTGGTGTGATAAAAGCTAACGACTTTCAGTTAGGATCATTCAACTGCAAGCCAACACTAAATGTTAACACCTTCACTTGAGCATCCTCTCAGATCCGACAGCACATTCTTATTTAATGTAATTTGAAATCAAATTGCATTTTATTTGCACAACTTCATTAGCAAACTCTTCAGCAAATTCATTACGACTTTGCCAATGACTATCAAAATGTAGGGCACTAGTCTGGAAATGGCTGCATTCATCCAAAAGTTGACTGTCATATCCCTCCCCTACACACACACACACACGGGCACACCTACAGCCAGAGTCACCTACAAGCACACTCACCTACAGACACTTGAAATGTCTTTTCGAGTGCGGAAATATTTAAAGTGTCACACACGCTGTTCGGAAATTAAATGTGAGCATTGCTTATGCTCAGTGGCACAGCGAAAACGAACTTGAGGCAATGGCAAAATGAAGCTCCTTTACACTAAGCAGCAGCGTCAAAGACCAATCAAAAATGTTCATGAAAAACGTACATTTTTAAAATTAAGAATTATAAGAACATATGATATTTTTATAGATTATGGTCAATTAAAGCTTAGATAATTTGGATAAAAGAGAAGGGCCAACTTAGATAATGTTTATATATAACATTTTTGTAGTTTTAGTTTTTTAAATAATAAAAATAACATTTATAGTATGTAAACCATAAATATTTGTATAAAATACTTAAGCGTAGTGCTAAGAAAAGTGGTATGAGAAAATAAATTGATTCTACTAAGATATACATATACAAAGGAACTCATATATTGGAATTTTTATTTTAATATTTTTAAACAAAAACTGAGATAGACGATAGGAACTATAGGAATATTCTATTCATCCACAGACATGTCTTACATTAATTCAAATAAGCAATATTTACTGTAAGCATAATCTTGATTACCAATATTAATAGAGATTGTTTCTTAGCACAAAGCCACAATCTTGTAGCACAGTTTTCATCTGGCAGCACAATTTGTACACTTATGTGTTCGGTGTCGGCGACCAGAGTCAGAGTCAGAGCCTAAGCCTTAGCCAGAGCTGTTAGCCTGTTAAGGTAGCTGTATATAGCTGTAGATATGGTCTTTGTGGGCGGGGCACAAAACCAAATGCAATAATGACAATGTTTGGTTGCGTTGTGCTGCTTCCCTCTTACCCTCTTACCGCCTCTCTGTTTTGTCCTGTCCCTCTGTTTTTCATTGCATGCTCTCGAGTGTTTGTTGTGAATTTTTTGGTGGTGGCTTCCAGAGGCGTTTGCGTTTTGGGTTTCAAGTGTTTTGTGGTTCGTTTGCAGAGTTAACGTTTGTGTTGGCCACCTTTGTGGCGCGTTTTGTGGTGCGTATACGTAACACTGTCGTATTTATTAAATTAAACTATCGTGGTTTGCTCAGTT
This sequence comes from Drosophila putrida, assembly GCA_037043535.1. Classification (NCBI taxonomy): domain Eukaryota; kingdom Metazoa; phylum Arthropoda; class Insecta; order Diptera; family Drosophilidae; genus Drosophila; species Drosophila putrida. The sequence goes on from JBAMBI010000471.1 coordinate 4,099,407, forward strand.
TCAGCAACTTTTCGTTTAGTTTTACTTAAATTTGTTCCAGACACAGTTTAAGCTTGCATACGATGATTTTCAGTGTTTTTGCAAAGCATTTATTTTCGCATTTGCGTTATTTGCTTATGCGATTTGCTCGTCGGACTGTTTGATTTTTTGAGGGATTAAAAATTCTATGTGCTTTTATGCAATTTATCTCATTTTCGTGGAATTGCGCTGCCCGAAAAAAGTTGCTTTCTCGAATTGAGTGAAATTAGTCAGTGCCACGAGACGCTCGAATAATGCTCTCATTTTAGAGAGATGAACAAACTTTTGCCATAGATTTTTGCTTTTCTACTTTTTTGAATTTTCATTTAATAATTTAATAAAATAAAGTGATGTTGGCCTTTTCGAGCTGTGCACTTTTTTAAGTAAGCTTATACTTGACATCTTTACTTTATTTATTACAAACGACGAGTACACAGCGACAGACGAACACATCCTGCTTCAGCTCCAGCTCCAGCTCTAGCTAGCTGCTTGCTTCAAGCAATAACAACAAATAGTAGGAAACATGCTCTAAGCGTTTGCTCAAGTGTGTGAGATTACATAATAGAAACCGCAAATAAATGTATCGCGAACTATACCCTCGACATAAGCAACAACAATGGCAAAAAGCAAGTAGAGAAACATGTGTCTCCGGCGACAGAAGCAAGTACTATGTACTTATCCAGGCACAGGACTTGCAGCTTTCAAAAGCAAAATGAAAATCAACAGCCAGCAGCCAGCATGAGCAGACAGCCAAAAGTGAGAAAAAGGCAACGTCTTTTGAGATATTCGTACCTAGGGCAATACATTCATGATGAGTGCCCCCTGCAGGCGACTCACCGAGTGTCTTCGCAGGGGGGTTACTTCTTCCCATCCTTCCCTGTGCCGTTGCCATAGCGGTTGTCTGTATTGAGGTCAAAGCGCATAACTTAAGTAGCCGACAATAAAATGCATAACATGGCACACAACCCAAATGGTAAAAGGGAAAAGCGAAGTGGAAACCTCTGCGAAAATGTAGAAAATATGGCTCTATTTATTTGTACATTAGGCCAGGCCAAGAAGTCTTCTACTTCTTCTATGTTGAAAAACGCGCCTGACAGCCTCCTGCCTGTGCGTTGTGTGTGTGTGTGTGTGTGTGTGCTGCTGTTGCGGTTGTTGTTGTTGATGTACCCCCCTCTTTGTATGTTTGTGTTGGCTTCTTGTACCTGGCTGAGCAGCTGCTAGCAAAAGGCCAAGTGTTGTGCTTGACATGTGCAAACCCATTGAGAGTATACCCTGAATACGAGTTGTAGTTTTTCTATCCTGCTGGGGCTCATAAGAATTTCACGCTGCTTTGCTTCAACTTCACTTGGAGCAGAGGAAACCATTTTAGACATTTACAGCCAAACAATATTAAATTTATTTATTAACTTTACAATAAAATGAAGCAATTCTTAAAACTTTAAATACATGCATATCATTTAATACAATATTTTATTCAGTTAACTCGTTTGAACATAGTAAATTATATACATACATTAATCTTATGCTGTTACTGTTGTTACAAACCACAACGTTAAGCGATTGAAGTGCTCTTAACAAGACCGAGACCTAACAAAAATGTTTACAATGCACATTACGCATACGTGGTGTTGCTCTTGTATTTTCACCCACAGATACCAGGACATGTACAATAATCCGATTAAGGCCACTAATTTGGAGCATCGGGACGTTGTTTTGGACATCCTCTCCGACGCCCGTGTTGTTGGGCCTCTTCTACAGACCGGCGTATTCCACGCGGATGTGCATCGGCGCAATTATATGTACGTTTTTGGACATAATAGCGCAACGGGTCCATATGCAAATGTAAGTACGCAATTTGAGTGTATGTGTGAGTCCAGTTTATTGTCTATGTATAGACCCATAATAGCCGCTTTGTAAGCACGTCAAATTGTGATTCCAATTACGCAGCGCGTTTAATTTAAATGCTGTGGTCAAGGAAACCACTGAGTATTTTTCCAAATAACCAGCATGAGCTGGCATTTAATGAGTTTTCATGTACTGCCACTGCCTGGCCAAATAATTTTCAAAAACTTTGCCCTCTCCTACTGCGGTCTCTGACTGGTACTTGGGAGGCGGCTGCTGGTATCTGTCCACTGGGTTATTCCATCACTGGCCGCTGTTTTGGCTTTTCAACAAAACAATTCACAAGTTTACAGGCTGAACAAGCCGCGGTCCGTAACGATCGTAATGAAGACAATGAACCGACTTCTAGTCTACTGAAAACAGAAAAAAAACCTAACCCAAACAAGAGCAGAAAAACAACAAGCATGACTTAAACTTTGGGATCCCGTTGCTAAGAAGACAGTAGACTACTTCAGTATATGGGGTTTATTTTGATGCCCTCGGGCCTGGTTTCTTGACTAAGTTGTCTGGTTATTTGTGTCTCTGCTTAAGGTCTTCTCTATTCGTCTAAGTGTCCTTTTTGGACAGCTTTTGTTATGGTTGATGCCGCCAGTTTTTATAGCTTTGTCATGCTTATGGATTTGCTGCTGATTGCTTTTGTGAGATAGCTGCTCCTTGGCTTGTCTACGTTATGATTAAATGGGTTTATCGATTTGTAATTAGAATGAGAGAAGGAGAGAGCGAGATAGAGGAACAGGCAAATATGATAGTGTGTATAGCCAAAATTTGATAGAATAAATCAAATTTTGTCAAATAAATGGAAATTGAATAAGCGTTCATTGAATCACTGTAAGTTCGAATTGAATATGAATGAAAATTTAGCTTATTTGACAACAAAATGAGAAATAAATAGATTAAATTTACTGAATAACAATAAATGTTTGGAAATGTTGTGAATTATTATCGAATTATTCATCAAACAAAACCGCAGAATTTAAGCTGCAGAGCTCAACAAACTGTTGGCAACCAGAACGAAAGCTAACAACCAAACCCCAAAACCCAACTGAAACTGAAATAATGGACGGAGACAAGTCAAATAAAAATCAAAATAAAGAGGACAATTTAACAAGCAAAAAAGTTATTATTTTGCATTATACATTTTAAGGGAACTTTAGCTCAACGCTAAGCGTATTTTTATGGCTGCCAGGAATTCGGGTGCAAAGTTGGTCATAAACCATGGCCAAGTCAACTAAGCTCGAACTGAATGAAAATAGACGTCGGCCAACCACTTCTACATAATGCCTGTATTACTGACTTTTATTTTTATTTTATTTTTTTTTTGCAAATGCGACAACAATTTGTGGCATCTGTTGGCAGTGGGAAAAGTGCAACAGCTTTTTAATAGTCAACAATTAAACTAGTATAACACAGTGCAATGAATAATAAATTATGACTATGAGGAGAGACTGAACACTAGGAAAAATTGTTGAAATCTTTAAGTGCAAAGTTGTTTTTCGCATTTTTGCAGGAATCTTGTATAGAGTGATTAAATAATAGATGAGAACATGTCGCGTAGCTTAAACGACATTTATATTTATGTGTTTGATATGAGAATAAATGCGAGGACGATCAACGCAAAGCGCCAGAGCGCATTAGTTACAAATAAATTATGAAAAAATGAAATTCACTTAAATATTTCATGGCAAAGCAAAGCCAAAATTCTGCTTGGCTTGGGTAAACATGAACACATGAAAAGGATCCAAGAGGGATAAGCAGGCTCAGCGACTGAGGCTTGCCTACAAATTATCGCTGCACACAGAGAGTCAAAAGCCCAAGCCCATGTGCTCGGGGGCGTTGCCAGACAAATAAACCAACAAGCAAACAAACAGAGAGACATACATATTAGGAGAGTGTTCGTATAAGCAGAGTTCTAACAATGCCGCAACATTTTTCTCTTTTTAGCCAGACATTTTATTTTTATTTATTTTGCCATTTTTGCGGAATTTGCTTTGTGCTTTATAAGAGACGAAGCCAAAAACTCAGTTGAATGCGAATATTTGTGCATAAACTGCGCTTCCTTCTGCATCTTGTGACCAAGTTTATTTTATGCTAGGCTGCTGCTTAAGCATCTTCTACAGGCTACTCACTGGCTGACAACAGACCCAGTCCACGCCCACGCCCACTCTCTAGATTTAATGCCAACTGACAAAATGACTGACTGACTGACTGTCAGTCGACGCCTCTTTCTCTCTTTCTCATGGAAAGACTATCTTGCCTATAGCCGCGGGCATATTATAAAACTTTTTGGCACATGTCTTGCATGTTTGCAGTTGAGAAACTGAAGTCCAAGGAGCTGCTGCTCTCTTACCAAATGCTATCTGATGGAAAGATACTTGCTCTGAAGTGCACACGACGGCAGCTCAGCTCATGGTAATTGTTCAAATGGCGAAAATGATGCGATTGAGCAAAGTTCTTAAACGCAAGTAAAGTATCTTTTTCTAGAGACCACCAAAAAATGTCAGTTGAAATCAATTGCATTCAAAAGCTGCTTGTTGAATGAAATAAAATACAAAAGAAAGAGGAAAAAATTTGTGGCATTTTTGCACATCAATTTGGCTTAGAGCTCGTCCTTTTTTATGGCGTTGGTATCGGAGCATTAGACATTGGAATATTTATGCGTCTATTTTAATGTCATAAATATATTTTCTAATAACCAATAATAATGTCATTCAACCTCCAAACCTAACTGTGGAGTGAGTTGCAGTTCAATTTATTCAGGCATTTAATATTTTGTTGGTGTATTTCGAAATTTGGCAAAGCTTGTTCATAGTTTAATATGTTTTGCATATTAAATTCAGCATTTTTTACACACGACCACGAAGTCATTCCGGGTATTTCAAGTATGTCCTGTTTGGTCCTTGTCCTTTCTCTCTATGTCTGGCAAAACTTTTTACTATGCGTTTCTTGATAAGAATGAAACATAAATTGTAAGAGGAAGGAAACGCAAAATTCATGAAAATAAAATAAATAAAAATAAAATATGAAACTAAATTTTTATTTTATTCTTCGTCGAGCAGGAGGCAAAGAGCGAAAAACTTTTTGACCGCATTCATAAAAGAAAGGCGGTTCAAGACTTTGGCAAATAATAAAACTTTTTACGTGACGTCAAATGCGTTGAATTCTTTATGGGACACCAAGTAAAATAAGTACGAATATAAAACTTTGCAAGTGTGTCCAAAAATTCTAATTACACGATGGAAGATATTAAACTAAAAACCGAAAACAGTCTTTACGAGGTCTAGCTTAATCTTATAAAAGCCTATTAGATTAGCTCAGGATGAGTTACAAATTGCGCACATACCATACCACCTTGCCCCAAAGGGGATGCCACACCCACTGCTGTGCATTGAGCGAATTAGGCAAACATTTTTGGTAATTTTACACTCTGACTGTGCCATCAACTCCATTAGGTTTATTAGGACAAATGGCTCTTAGTCAAATTGTTGCTTCCGTTGGCGTGGAGAAAAGCGGAAATAGAAATAGAGAATCAGAAAATAGAGGGGGATAAAATGCGAAACAGAAAATACACAATGAGATCCTGGAGGGAAAAGCAAACAAGGGCATAAATTACGAAATTAACGCATTTATTTCAAATTAATTTTCAGTCTTCCGCTTTTATTTTTATCTTTCATAATAATTTCTGACAGGAAGTGCTCGCAGTATCCAATTGAGAATATTCAATAAGAATTTGCCATAATCACAGTCCACTCGTTATTTTTAATCTTTATATGTGGAAAAATTAAAACTCCTTCTTTTTAAAACGGTTAATTAATTGCAATTGAATATTTATTTAAACTGGTATAAAGATACAAACAGTTCTCAAATTAACAAAGGTAATTAATTTAAAGTCTCTGGCATTAATAAATATAGTCATCGATAAGATTATAAATTGTTGAAAAATCATTCAATTTGTTGTGAGAGACTTATGTCCAATTGAAGAATACTTTCGCAAATAATAGAGCTTGGTCGGAATCGAAATAAACGTATGCTGGTACATGATATAAATTCTGATAATAAAAATATATTTATGTATCATACGATTGCCTTAACTGTACTTTGCACTGTCGCATATCTGATGAAAAGGTTATTGAACCTAAAATTCATCAAATGACACAATAAAATGGCGTCTCAACCAATATATTTACGTTTCTATATTTGCGCATTTCATCAAAATGTAAGAAAATCAAAATCAAAACTGACATTCATCATCCATAAACGCTTCGAAAGCTGGCGACAAGGATGAAAATGAGCAAAAATGAGCTGTGAATGGGAGAAGGACAATAGCCACAAAAGGCGACAGACAATTTTTATGAGCATCAAGCAAAATGCTTTGTGACTTTGTTACATTTTTCATGGCATCAGTAAAAAGTTGGCTTTATTACCTACCAACTCACTGCAGTTGTTGGCCCTCTGTATCTTCCTATGTCCTATGTATTTTCCCCACCTCACTGCCAGTCTGGCTCCCTCGCCAAATATTTATGCAGGAAGAAGATTGATGCTGACTGGCCAAAAGCAGCCAAAAGCTATTCAATCTGATCTAAAAATTGAAAGATTTCACCAAAATTACAGTGAATACTAAACCTTTTGAAGGGGTATTTTGAATTTTTTATAAACAAATATACTATATTATTATATACTATTTAAGTATCAATAAATTAAGTCTTAATTATTCTACATAGTGAACCAGCAAAAACTTAATTAAAATTAAACTTTTATTTAATATGCAATTTATACTATAATTTTTATGCAAAGTAATATTCTTGTTTATTTATGACAAGTTTACTCAAATGAAAAAATGTCATCAGATCCTTTAGCAGAAATCTTCATACATTTTTTAAAAACAAAACTTTTGTTACCGAGAAAGAGCATTTATTAAGTCTTTAGCTTTAAACTTACGACTATTGCTTCCATTTGCAGCTACCACACAGCATTATGGGCGAGGAGCTAGCATTCGTTTTTGGTGCGCCGCTGGCGCCGGCCGGCCCATTTTCCAGTCACAACTATTCCGTGCAGGAAAAGCTGCTTTCCGAGGCGGTAATGGCATATTGGACGAATTTCGTAAAGACTGGGTGAGTACTGTCTGTGGTAAAGCGAATTGAAGAGTGCATTTGATGAAAGTTTGCTATTGCAAATGGGCAACGGGACTGGGAACGGGTTGAGAAGAGATCGGTAGGAGGGTAAGTAGGTAGGATAGACAAGGAGGCACTGAGCCATCAACACGAGGAGCCGCAGCTCTGCATGCAAATTCAGATGCTGATGCAATGTGCGATATCCATGAAACTGGGCTGTGGCACGTTTTGCAATCTGCAACGCTCGGACAGTGAAATGAATAGAATTTTTACTGCCGCTTTTATTATTATTCCGCTACAAAAACAACTGCAAAAATAACCATGAGTACTGCAACAGCCATACAAGCAATGCAAATATTATTAGTGGAAATGCGGCAAAGCTCTAACAAAATGGAAATCAAAACTGAAATCAAACATCGTTAGCAGACATTTTAGCATTCATTTCGATGTCCGAACATCCGCACTGAAGTGCTTATTAGCTATATGACCATAAGATTTAACAGAATCAGAAAAATTGTATTTATTCATGATATGGGAGACTACGATTATTATCTACATATCCTTTTATTTGACAATTGTTTTTAATTTAATGCTTATTTTTTAAGTTTTAAAAATGCTTCACCTTTCTAGCAGTTTTTGGATTATTTTCTCTTTAAGATTTGCTGCTTTTCAAATATTTTGACGAAAAATAAAAATATTTTTTCTTTAATCATATGTGATAGTGGTAAATTTAGAAAAAGACTCTTTCACTTTGTTGACGTACACTGTGACGTAATTGTGCTTTTTCACGAAAATTACTGTGAAGTAATTGTGCTTTTTCACAAAAATTACTGTGAAGTAATTGTGCTTTTTCACAAAAATTATTGTTGTAGATAATCCAGATTAGATATGCCTTTTTATACCACACAGCTGGAATCCAAATTTAACCAAATTTTTACACTGACAGACCAAGTACAGCACCTTGTCTTAATCAGGACAACGAGCTAGGTTAATAAAGCTGTGTTCGTATGTCCGTCCGTCCCAAACATACATAAAAAAAGCTTTTCACAATATTAACAGAGTCTTTTAAAAAGAAAAAGGGCTTTTAAAAGTAAAATGAAAACAGTGAGACCAAATAATTTAAGGGTATTCTAATCTAAGTGTAATGTAATAATGTTAGTATTCTTAGACAGCATTAACAAACTAGTCGATAATCTTTTTTATCTGTTCGACTGTCTGTCTAACTTATTCATTCTGTATTTCGGAATGGTTTTGAAAATTTTATCACGATCATATAATAAACTCGAAAGTTACTTGGGAAGAAGCTGTCTCAACCTTTTCTTGTAACCAGTTTGTTTCTATTTTGCTCTCCATCATCACTTTTAGCTAAATAATAATATTTCTTAATTTAATTTGCAATTTTTCATTTTTTATCACTCCTTTAGAAATCCAAAGGCTCCATGGAAGGGTACATTCTTGAATTCGCATGTCTTGGAATGGGATCGCTATGATTTGGATTGGCCAGAGTTTAATAAACGCAATCAGGCCTATCTCAACATAGGTAAGTGTTCAAACATATGTTACAGTTTCTGCTGCACCAACGTTAAACTAACGGCCTCTTATGTGAAACAAAATTTTGTTGTCCATGGCAGGCATACCACCAACAGTCGGTTACAAATACCGTGGGATCTACATGAATTTTTGGAACAAAGAGCTGCCGGACGAACTGAATCAAATTGCAGCGATTCAGGAGCAGGGGCAGCAGGAGCTGCGTGCAACAGTGACATCGACAATGGCCGGAAACGAGGTGATTACGGGTCATATGAGCAAATACGGGGCGCGTGACAATGGCGCCGAGGATCCGGTGCGTACACTCAAATTGCTGCTCCAGGATCCGCTGGCAACGGCTGAGCAGACGGACACAGCTGCAGAGAACATGTACAATGCACCGCCCACTTTCGGACACGTGCATAGGCAGCAGAGTGGGGAGGGAGTGGGAGGTGGATTGGGAGCGGGAACGGTAATGGGCATGGGAGGCATATCCGGGGAGGAGGTAACACAATCGGTACAGCACGGCACTGATTATGGGGAAGATGGAGTCTCTGGAGCTCCGCCATCCGAGCCGATAGCAAAATCAGAGACGACGCTGCAGTTGCTCATCGCTTTGATTGCCATCTTCATTGTGCTAAACGTGGCCATCTATGCGACCTTCCTGCTACGTCAGAGGCGCAAACGGAGCACATCTCTGCAACGCAAGCTGGGTGGGAATATCCTCAGCTACGACGGAGCCAACGACGATGAGCTGAAGCGCTGTAGTAAATCACGCGATGGTGACGATAGCTATGTCCTGGACATGGTGCGTAAGTCTAATACTTATGAGGCAATCAAGACGGGTCAAAGATCGCCCATCAATGGCTATGCTATTCAGCGCCAGCTCAGCAGCTCCACAGTGGACACGCACACCAAAGTGTGTGAATGGATGTCGGCTCAGAATCAAGGAAGTCCTCACAAGCTGCCCAAGTCCGGCAGCTTTCATACCACACCTCCGCCGCCTCCTACCGCCCAGGTAGATGGCCGAATTATAATCTGCCAGGACATTGAGGTGGCCGATGCGGCCCTTCTGACTCCCCAGCACATGCACGAGCAGCAAGATGCCATGCACTATGAGATGCTGCTTCAACGCCAACACTCCGCTCTGACTGAACCCAGCGATGCGATCTTGTTGCGTCGACATAGCCACTCCCACTCTGATCCTGTGGACATGATACTAGCTGCGGATGAGCAGGTGACCAGCTTTGTGCACGCCGACGATGTGGACATTAATGTGACCAGTCGAGACGAGGTGCCCCTCAGTCTGCAACCCTTGACTGCCGCCCAGCAGCTTGATCTGCTCAGGCAACGTAACTATCCCAAGGTGTTGCCCACAGCACAGGATTTACACAACAGCCACAGCCACAGCTACAAACGCAACTCGTTGCCCCCACAGAATTTTATAGCCCCGCTGCCGCCTCCACGCACCATTAGCAGCACACTGGGCAGGCGTAGACGGGACAGCAGCAATATAACCACATCCCCGCTAATGCTGGCCCAGGACTGTGCCGAGGATGAACCAGGCGAACCGCAAATCACACAAAACACGCTTATTGTGGGCCCCATTGTGCCCAAATCGCCAGCAACATCGCTGAAGCGCAACAAGCAGTCACCTTTCAAGCCAGAGGCACAAACACAGGACAAACTCACAGGACAGGTCGAGACGTTAGACGGTATCACCAGTGCAATGTCCACATTGAGCGGTTCGTTTCAGTCGTTCGAGTCTGTGCCGCCTGCCCATGAGGCAACTCCACCACAAGGTCAACGCACCGAATGTGTCTATGCCATAGCGGCGAGTGCAAGTGTCAGCTCGATGCCCAGCTCGCCCACAAGCTGGTCAGCGCCCAATGGTGACCTGTATGCCCAGCCTACGAAGTCCGCGTCCAGGACATCACTCATACCACGTCTGTTGCAGACGTCGCCAGAGACAGGAGCAACACACGCACATGGACAGCAAGTGTCAAATCCATCTGCAACAGCTGCTTCAGTTGTAACAACTCCGAGCCGCATACCACAATTGCAACGTCAGTTGTCCAACAAGGATGTTGTGCCCCAAACAGCTTTAAGTGGTAGCAACAATACATCAACATTAAATTCACGCATAGAATCGACAATCTCAAACGAGTCCTCAGCATCGGCTGCCTCCTGGTGCTCCTCGGGATCGTCTTCTTCTTCCTCGACGGGGACTGTGCGCACGGAATTGCAGCAATGTCAGCAGTCAAGCAAAAGTATTACAACAAAAATATAAGGGACTCGTGAAACTGGCAATCAGTTTTTCACTCTGACGTCATCAATAGAACAATGAGTCCCGCTGTGCCCACTGTGCCCGCTAAGTCCGCATTGCGGCTAGACTAGAAACCCATACAAACTAGCAAACTCCCAAAGTCGTCTGCCAAATCCATTGCAAAAGACTGACGACTTGTGGTCGACTTTTCCGAGAAGGTTTGAATACTCCTCACGCGCAGCCTTCCAGAATTTTACAGTGTTTGCGTAAATTTAATAATACATTTCGGAAAATTAAAGTTTTCTTCAACTTGGCGGTCGGATTGCTGTAGGAATTGGTTGCAGCTTGTGGTCGCTTTGGTGTATAGAAGTTTTTGCTACGGCAAGGCGGTTGCAAGTTTGTCTAGATTTGAATGATTTAAGTTCAAAATTGGAGAATTTCGATATAAGGACAGAAAGAGAAGAAACAACGAGAAGATGAGAAATGACATTAAAATTATGTTAAAGAAATTGTAACAGCAAAAATTCACTAATTTACAAATTTTAATTGAATAACGAATGGGCTTAAAACTGTCAAAGGACCAAGAAGATGCAGAAAAAGAAAGAAATTTGTATATTAATTAAAGAATATTCAATTAAATATTAGTAGATAAATTTAAAATCAAGATCAATTATATTAAAAGAGAGTCAAAGAACTTGCTTAGTGATGATTGAAGTTATAAGACTCCAGAGCCAAAGAATGTTGAATATAAAATATGAAAAATATTTACAACAAATGTAACTTTGAATAATAGTTACTAAAGACAATCAAGTGAACAAAATTTTGGAGACGAAAATGGAAAATATGTAAGAAAAAATTGAGTATACAAAAGTTTACTAGAAGCCGACTTATTTTTGTAGAATAAAGTTATAAGATTGTGAAGAGAAAAGTACAGTTTGTACTATAAATCGAATTTTGGAATGACAAAATCCTTAACAAGTATTAAATAGAGAAACTTAAGATTAGTTTATGACTAATGATAACTTAATTACAATTTAACTTAATATACATAAGCACAATATACATAATTTCATAACTATCCAATTTACTCATAAGATCTGTTTGTTTATTTGAGGTAATTATCAGCTCTGGTAAAACTTTATCTCAGTTGCTTTTGAAAGTTGCTACCTGCAAATAAGCACAACAATAAGCAAATTCCGCAAGGAAGAGCTACTTACGATTCGGTTTTTGCCAATACACAAAATCCAATTCCTTGGCGCTGTCAACTTAATTTGCAACTCAGAAAATTTATTCAACAAAAGCAGCAACAACATTTCAGAAGTGAAGCTGAATATCTAGAAATGTCAACGTTTATGAAACTGCAAATTTTTCAAATATTTGGAATTTTATTCAAAGTTGTTGTTGTCGTAGTTTTTATTGTTGTTGCCGCAGGGAGTTACATCAAAGTTGTCACCACAAAATAGTTGCGTTGTTCCCTAAACTCTTTTCTAAAGCATTTGTGCCTGCCTGGAAAAGTTCTGTGCTGGCTTTTATGCCTTTGCTTTGTGAATTACTTTTCGGCTTTCCACCGAATTGAGTTATTGTGTCGACATTTGCTTGCTCTTCTTGTTCTACATTTTCGGAGGGGCATTTTATGCAAATTGATTTAATGCAGTTGTTGCTAGAACGTTTTTACTCCATCTGAAACAACATGCCAAGTACTTTAGCCAACAAAAGTACAAGTTTATTTTCGCTTTCTCACGAATTTTCAAATCCTTGCGATAAACAGAACCAACGAAAGGCGAATAAAAGTTCTAATTAAATTTACCGCTCAATTGAATTGTTTTTTATTTTTTCAGAAAGAAGGAAGTAAATTTCTTAGCTTTTATATTTGCATATTGCATAAATATTTGCTGTTTTTTTAGACCCTATACTTAAAACCGTACAAAAGGGTCTATTTAGTTTGTTTACCACTAATTATGTTAACTAATTGCCAAGCAGAACGAAGTCCGATTGGACTTTATTAGTCGGCCGCTAGATTGACAGTGCCTACTAATTGAGGCAATACATCTACAATTTTAGAATATTGTTGTTCAAAGGCAATCACACAAACTACGAATATGGCTTTAAGGCTCCTTCCATATTGTGGTATCGACAGCACATGACATTTATTTGCACGTCAAAGAGAACTCAAAGGATGAAACTTCATGTTCCCCTGTGAATGCCATACATGCCATTTGTCATTGCGATTGGCTGGATAAATTTCCATCTGAGAGTATTTTCCTGCTGGTTGGCTTAGTTAATTAGCCACAGTTGGAAAATACTTCAAACGTATTCTTCACTCAATTTGAGCGCATTTTTTGTCCGGGTTCTTTGACATGTGGGTTATTGCCTTTTGAGTATTTGCCTTTGTGCATTTCTTTTCGCAATTCGTCTGAATTACAAAAATGTTTAAAGCATTGGGTTTATTGAATCAAGCAAAAAGTAACCTAAACAATATTAGAATGTCTTAAAAACACTTTTTCTTTATGATTTCTTACTAGCTTAAGGTTCTTTTAACTAAAGCCACAAATTTTGTGATTAAGTTGCGAAAGGTACTCGAATTTTCAGCCGAACCACAAACCATATTATTGAACACAGCCAACAGACTCACCAAATCGTGTTTCCCATTTGAGCCCCCAGAAAATTGTTTACCAAAAATTTCTGATAACCACATTTTAATAATACATAAATTGAAATTAAGATCAGTATGGTTACTTCGTATATTTGGTTTGTAGAGAAAGAGTCCAAATAATAGAAATATGAGAACAGTTGCAACTTGAAACTTCTTGCAGACTGGCACAAATTGAAGCATTAAACCAGTTTCAAACATTTTCGACCACATAAGAATTTGATTTGTTTTTTGGATGTGTGCTTTGTTTTGGCGAGTCATAGACAGATGGAGTTTAATTAAACGCATGAAAAAACACTTTCTCAGTGTGACTGAAGGATATTGACTTGAATTATGTTAGCAAAAATGCATATGTAAGACTTGAATACGCAATATACCTTCGTCCAAAGAAAACATTTGTTGCACATCATTTAATATTTAATCGCATTACATTAAAAATGCCAAGGCAAAAATAAAAAAAAATATGTTAAATATATTAACGTTAATTAAAAACGACAGGCACTGGTAAACAAATATAATTGCTCATAATGGATGCATATGGGATGAAATTTTTGAATTTATTTTTCATAAATTAAGCAGCTTAAATGCGTCATGACTAATTAATGCACTTTATAATTAGTATTATAAGTTTAAAATCATAAAGCTATATCCATACAATATATTTATTCAAACACCAACAGTTTAAATACAATAGCATTCAACAATAAACTGGTTAAACATTCCACAAAATGACAAGACCGAGCATATTTATACATATACAAAGCAAATAATAAAAGCATCGGAAAGCATATACTATATGTATGAATAAGGAAAAACCAAAACAAAAAAAATAACAAATACAAATGCAAATATGTAAATTATGTTTTTAACTTTATGTTGATGGCTTCTGTTTGTTTTCATCTTTTTTATTAATGATGTGCCCTACATTGTTTGACTTTGTAATGAAAATTTTAATAATTAAATATCAACCATGCACAAATCAACAACGGACATACATATGTAAATTATATAAAAACCACAATAACTTTAATCTATATTTGTACAACGAAAGATTGAATATCTGAGCTAAATATATGCACTCTTAACTACATGTTAAATTTTGTGTTATTTTTAAAGCGAATAAATAAACGGATTTATTCGTACACTAGGTGAATCTTATAATGCTGTAGATCGAGATAGTTAAGTTAAAATTAGGATTTCCTCTATTCAGGACCTATTTTACTTTCTTCGGTATAAAACCATGAATTTGATTTTGATGTAACAAAATTTGCCAAATCGCTTTTCAGGATGAGGTCTATTTGCCTATAGTTATCTAAACTGTAAGACAAAGCCATCTTGATATACATATACAATATTCAATGTGAAGATAAACTAGCTTCACAACAAGAATCCAAATGGAAGGTGCTTAAATTGGAGTCAACTTTCAAAAGTGCTTAATTTAAAAAAAACGTTTCCTTCTAATCTATCAGAACCAAATTTTGTGCTATAATCTCAACATGTCATACTATCAATTTCAAAAGTCTAAAATAGAGACAAATACAAAAATATTCAGCTGTGCAAATACGCAATCGGTTTGCTCATCAAAATCAATTAACTATCGTGTAAATTGCTTAAATGAATAACATAAAAAATATAATGAATAAAAATAATAATATCTGTGTTTTTAATTTATAATTGCTTTTTCCAATCGGTTAAGCTTTTTCTGTAAATGTCCATATGGTTAAATGCTCTAGCAAGGATATACTTTGTACAAGCCAGAGCGTTTGAAATAAAATAATCATTTGGATGCCTGTGGTAAGCTAATTCTTTGGTAAAGTATTTACAAGAAAAAAATTTGGTAGTTAATGACATAAAAGATTTTGAATCGCAACTCTTAATTCTTTTGGTGTTGTAACAAATTTATATAAACTATATTAAATAGTCTTCTGTATACAAATATTCGAAAAAAATAGCAGATAGGTTTTATCTCGACCAATTTTACCTTTTGTTTTTGCTATTATTGTCATATATAATGTTAGAAATAAATAACTTTAAGTATGTATTGCTAAATTCTAAAAAAACCTTTATCTATGAAAGATACTGATGAGTCCACAAACCAATTTTGCTGATCTAGTTGACTCAAAATTGGACAGACAGACGGACATGGCTATATGAAGAATATATGTCTATAGACTTTATGGAGTCTGCCACGGCTTCTTCTTTCTGTTACTCACCTTTTTGTGTGAACAATCTTCTGTGGACCCTTTGTGGATCTTAAGGTACGGGGTCCAAAAATAAATTTTGGCTATTTCATTTCACTTTGACTCCTGGAAAGCAGTGGAAACCACCAGTAGACTTGTGAATATTCTGTATTAGTCTGCCCTATGAATTTGCACTATTTAAATTATGCGTAATTTTGTGGTTGATTTTATGCTTTTGAATTCGAATAATTTGCATAGTTAACACATTTGCAATAATCGTGCTAAAATAATAAAATAAATATTTAATTAAATGTAATTAGTTATTGTTGTTGGGCATTTTGGAGTGTTTGAGTGCACGCCGAGCTCAATTCATTTGAATTCATGTGCATAATTGTTATTTGCTTTTGGTTTGATATTATGATTGCAGTTCAATGCCCCGTAAAATGCCACAGATTTTTTGATAATGGATGAAAACTATAATAATTAATTCTGTAAATGAGGTAGGTATTTAAAAATAATCAGAGTTCTCTGTTACAAATTAGAATGAAATGTTTTATATACAAAAATAAAAGTGCAAAACTAAAAGAATTGAAAATATAAATTCGTAAGCAAGTGAGTGATATTTAGAACCATTAAAGTTATATTCTTTAATTATAATACGTTTCAGAAACAAAACAAGGAACGTGGTGTATGGCCAGACGGGATAGACACACTTCACCTATTTGGTTTTCATAACTTAGTTTTCATTTCCATCGTCCTTATTTTGTTGCTTCAACAGTTCCAGGAATGGGAATGTCCTTTAAGAGTAAAGAGTAGTGGAGCAATGAGAGTATGAAACTTTATAAAACGTGACTTGAACTAGAAGTGAGGCACATCCATTCATTCAACGTGACGTCGTCTTCCGTTTGACTGCCTACATGGGGACTAGAGCGAGTTCGAGCTTAACCGCCTTCGAGTAGCAATTAACGCCATGATATTGCGGTTCGCTGGCACGTGGCATGCGCCATTTGTGCGTGGCATGGCACAGCCATAATATGCCAAATGAGACGCATTGACAGCCAGACACCATCAACCAACTATATGCGAACAGTTTTATATTTGTAGCATACTTTGCAGCGCCCTTTGTGCTTTATGTTCAATTTGCTTATTGCAAACTTATGCAGTCGACAACGATGACAACGTTGTCGCCAACATTGCTCCACATCCAGCCAAGTTTGTTGCAATTTGCAATTTGGGTCGCTGTTGTCGTCGCCATCTCCATAGCCAATGTTCCCCCATGCTGTCTGCCACGCATTTGTCGCTAATTTGGCTCAAAAAGCCTTGGGTCGTCGGCTCTCTCTCCCTCTTCAGTTTGAAGTTGGATCTTCGTCTCCCTTTTGTAATTGCTTGGCACCAATTGTTTTAAATACTCGACGCGTGTTCGCAAATTGCTTGACTGCCGCCACCACAGCTCTGAGCTGCATTCGGCTTTTTACCCCGTTGAGTGTTAACAACAGCAGCCAACAAAAAACATGAAAGTTTAATTCATTTTCGGTTCATTAATAAGAATACTGGGAAGTCCCTCTTCATCACTGTGATATCGCATCTCATGGATCTTGTTATCAAAATTAATACAAATCTTAAATAAATATAATTAATATAGTTAGTTATATAGTTAATTAGTAAGTTATAAAATCAGTTTTTCTCTCTATGCCTTTCTTTTATTTATTGTCTTACCCGATTACGTATTCTCAATGGTTATTCCTATTAACGCTTTCCTAAAATCGATAAGTTTACAACTATAATATAGCGCCTCTTAGCTTACCCTAATCGGACTATGATCAGAGACTTGGAAATTATTATGCCTTGAAGCCAAAGGCAAGCGTTACCTTTTCTTCCAAGAAAGTTTCGGAAAAAAAGATTGAAGTAAATATTAAACTTTTTCTTAACATTTTTTCACTATTCACGAAAACTTCTTTTTTTCTGTTCATAAGACGCAATATATATATAAGAATGAAATAAGAAATACAAGAAAAACATATACTACGGGTTGTTTATCGTTCATATTTAACTTCTTCGGCACTAAAAGCAGACTTCTAGTCAGCTTATACCCGTTAGTTTAATCAAATATTAAGAAAACAAAAAAATAAACCGCCATGCTCACAAAATATTCAAGATAAAACAAGGCTAAGAGGTGTTTTACATGTGATTTAAATTAACATGTGATTAAATTAAGTCTAATGATCAGTGTTATAGGTCGAGAACCAGTCGGTAACTTAAAATTGCAGATTTTAACTTATAAAACCTAAAATTATTATAGGTTTGGTTTTTTACTATAAAGGACGAATCGCCATCACTATATATTGATTTTAAAACAATAACGGTTTTTCGTTCCTAGCATAAATAAAGTGTATGCGAAATTTCGAATCTCGACTCAAATATGACTTGTTGGATTGTTTAATTTTAAATTTTGTTGTCTAGTGTTACCATCAATGGGTTTCTGTAGCAATAAGAAATTGCAAATGTTTTTATTATAAACAAACAGTGTGTGTGAAAGTGTATGTGGTTGTGAGGGTTTGAACTTTTCGCAGTTTCAAGTCGAAATCGATGCGCATCAATATTCAATATGTTGCTTTTACTGGCATCCAGTTTGTAGCCAACACCGCCCTCATCTCTGCAGTAGCAGAAGCAGGAGCTGGAGCATCACAATCTCAATGCGAATCCTTGTCGATACGCCAAACGCCAGCTGATGTTTGCTTTACGTAATGGAATTGTGCGGTGAATGGTGTGCGCTATATTTTCGCCTTGGCACGCCTCGTTTTGGTTCGGGTTTTCCTCCTCTGACTTTTTGTCTGTGAGTTTTCCTTGCCTTGGCGGATGGATTGGCGTTTCGGAAGGCTTTCAATTGGCTTGCGGCGCGGTGTGTGGCAAGTGGCATGTGGCATGCGTCAATGTTTCAACATTTGCTGTGCACATTTTCGGTGCCGCTTCATTCAATTTATTTTTGACTTTAATTAAATAAAAATACACATATGTTAAATTTCAACTGTGTTACATTGACATAAGCTGATTATAGACGCATGTTCCACTTTGTTGACAAATGCACTCGGCAGCTGACGAGGATCTTGATAATATCCTTCTGTCCTTTGGTAATATATGTAAAATGTATATTCATCCTTAACTTCACTGTCGTTGATCCGTTTTAATTATCGATCTTGGCTTATTTTTCAACCCACACTTTATATGTAGAAGTCAAAGCACCTTACAGGGGAATGTTTTGGACTATCTTTCCGACCATATTAAGAACACAGTTAATTATCTATTTATGAAAAAATGTCTCATGATATTTCAATGTCAATGTTATTGATTCTGCGGTATCGTAATCCGTGCAACTTTGGCTCCACTTTTCTTACGTTGTGTAACTTGAATGCTGATTGCAGTCCATCTAAGAGCAATCTTCGTAATGAATTCGTAATAACGTGTGAAAGCACATTAAATTTGACATGGATAGCTCTATATGGCAATTGTGATTCTTTTATTTTTTGTTTTCATCATATGCTGTATAATCGGGAAACAAATTTCTTTTGCTGAACTTAGTAATATAGATATTTTTCGTCAAAACAATTAATTTCTTATATTTTTAATTTTTTTATTTATAACTTATCGAAAAATATTTGGAGTTGATATATTAGACGATACCTAAAACACCTTGAAAATAGTCCCTTCTAATATGCGTCCTACAACTAGTGCCGTATAACGGAACTAAAACGTGCCCTTGTTAGCAAGCAACTAAGTGTTGTTATTCCCAAGTTTAACACCACAATTACCAGCTCCACACCGGCACATGCTCATAACGCAACCCAAATACAAGTAGATTCCCTACCAACATGAAACTACGTGCCACGCAGCGGCTGCTACGTGTTTAATTCCAAATACCCGAGTTACTCATAAATGTTAGACAATGTCTGCAGTTTGTGGGGGTATTAGCGAGTGTCTGGATGTAGGGGCTGTGCACGTCGATGGCATCTTTCCTTCAACACTCGTTTCACACTTGAAATAGCTCATAATGTCGTACTGTTAGTCTTTCAGTCTTCCTACACACATATGCCAGCGCCTTAAAGTGTTTTTTCGGTCTCCCATTCTTCTGTTGTCCCGTCCCTTACAACGTTATCATATCTGCGCTACACTTTGTCAGCCGTTCTTCTTTTTACCCATACACAAATCCTGTCTATGCGATGCACATGTTTTACATGTTGTCCTTGATGTTGTGATTGTCGTTGTTTGCGTTCTACTTTTTTCTCACCCGAATTTCGTGGCGAAACTGAGGCTCGCAAAGTGCAGCTAGTGTAGAAAGGGAGAAACGGCTTACAAATAGTTCAAAAATTTATTTACCCTCATTTCATTCAATAATACAATATGTCAATTTCATAGGTAAGCTTTATAATACATTTACTTCGTGTTTATTATGAAATTGTTATTTTCAGCATTTGCTGATACATATTATTTTGAACTATAATATACAAAATATATTTTAGTGAAGATATTATCATCATTTGCTTTTCACTAATTTGACTTACTCAGATAAGATTTCTTAACCATTTCAAATGTTTTTAACTTGTTTACAATTGTAATGCAGTATAAATTAAACCAGATTTTATACTAGCTAGTACTTTATAAGAATATCAACAATGTGCATGTATTTCCCAAGTTTGAGAACAAATAATACCGAAAATAGAAACTAAAATCCACAACATTTAAATGAATTAAATGTAATCCTTTTAATTTTCACCATAAGCTCAATTGCATGAACCCTCTTTTGAGTCTGTATGTTCAAGTTAATAGACTAACGATCTGATGTGCAATTTGTTCTCCAATCCAGTCAGAGCCAGTCAACCAAAATGTTGCACGTATCATTTTGATGTCAATTATTTTATTGATAAGCTATGTATACACTATACACAAGGGTGGCAACCAATAGAAGGGAAACCAATAAGTGCGACACGGTAATGGCTAGAACCAGACTCAGTCGCATTGAGAACTATTCAACCTTTGACATAGCTGCGTTTGTGATTTCTTTGCCATCTTTGAGGCGGGTGCAGGTTTCCATCCGTCGCATAGTGGCACACTCACGTGACAAAATTTCGATGAAAAAAATCTTAAAAGTAAACTTGTACACTGTAGTGTTAGGGAATGGAGCTCTTAAAATTGAGGATTGCGATTTTGTGGCAATAGCTATAAATCATCAGCAAGCTTTCCAGTTATATAAACATAGTTTTTAGACCCTGTACTTTAAAAAAGTACAAAAAGGGTCCATTACGTATGTGCGAAAAATAAAATAGGTGTAACAGGCAGAAGGAGGCGTGGCAGACCCCTTAAAGTATATATATTCTTGATCAGCATCAACAGCCGAGTCGATACAGCCATGTCCGTTTGTCCGTATGTCCGTATATCCGTCTGTCTGTCCCTTTTTGTGTCACCTAGATCTCAGAGACTAAAAGAGAACTAAGAGAAATTGAAATAATCTATAGTGAACGCTTTGTACACAAAAAGTACAGGGTCTCCTACTTTCGAGCTTGCTCCACCTCAATGCTTAATGCATTTTTAAATCGTTGTTTTGCAATCGAATTATATCCAAAAGATTTGCGTGACTTTAAGTTTCAATTTACTTAAAGGAAATGTGGCATCAAGGCGAACGATAATCATACATTGAATTTTTAAATTTCCATGAGTTGTTTGTAATATCAAGTCCAGTTTATTTCAAATTTCAGACTAATATTCTTCGAATATAACTACTCCCTTTAAAAAATTTAATAACTATTGTTTGCCTAACGGAACTAAGTTATTTGGGGGTCCTATTTTGAGTAAACTCAAATAAGAAAGCTTGTCACACAAAACCACGCCGACGCCGACCTTTTCTAACGCGCTGCCGCTGAACAAAAAAAAAAGTAGTAAAAGTAAATTAAAATTGTAAATTAAGACTATAAGTTGGTCAAATAGCCGTTTTAAATTGTCTTTTAACTGTTTTATCGTGTATAAACATGGCTAAAGCACTAAAAGTGTCATTATTTTTATATTTATAAAGAAAAATTTTATTTTCTAACTACATACGCCGCCAAAGCTTACACAATCGGCGTAAGGCTATAGTTGATTTTTATTTAATTAAGCTAGTAGATATGAAATGATTTCAAATGCACGGCGGTTGTGGGCAAAAAAGTTTGACATTTGACACAGCACAGTTATTATTAAGTGCGCAATATTCCAAAAGCTAAACTGTTTTAATTATTACCTGATTTTATTATGCTCTGATTCGTTTACTTATACATCTTAATTTCAGTCCAAATTTTCACCTTAGAATTGATAACAGTGATATTGGGAGTTGCTTTTGTAATTATCATATCAAGGGAATTTTTGTATGTCCGTTGAACAATACAGATTGTTTTTAAGTTCTTTTAAGCCTAACTTTATTAATAAATCTTAATAATCTCGTATACTTTAAACACATTTTAACACATAGTCAAAGTTTAAATATTTTTTGTGGTTTTTATTTCCTGAAAGATAAACGTATATTCCCACGCCCCTTATTGAACTATCTATCTTTTTAGGGTTATTGAATATTGCAAATATAACCATCAGCTAATCAAAGTGGTGAACTAATGCTTGGACAAAACGAGACACTGTGCGTCACTGTTGTCTTTCCTCCATTCGAAGTAGTTGCCTTGTTTCGCTTTTTGAAAGATTATTGCCCTAGTTTAACCAGAGTCAAATTGAAGTAGCGAATTGCAGCTGAATCCGCACGCATAATAACTGTAGAAAATAAAGCTGAAACAAAGCAAAAGCTGGATTGGTATTGAATTATGGCAAAACGTAACGTACATTTATTAAAAGACTCTTAAAGGGAACACGTAATGAGAACATTAAGCGAGGTATGGAAGTTGGGCAGAAATCATACATCTTTACATTTTACGAAATATTTTGTTAGTGTTGTATGTTTTAAAGCAGGAAATAGAGTTGCCAGCAGCAACGTTATCCAGCATTGATTGACAAATTACTGACAGCTTTCAAGCGGCTCGAATAGCATCGAATGGTCCAGAGTTTCGCATATCGGAATAGGTAAAAAGAGAAATGACCGAAATGAAATGACAAATTAAAATACCAAACATTCATACATATTTTTTTCTTTAATGAGTAGTGTTGCAAAATGAATTCACATTGTCAAGACATCTGGCAAGGCCGATTCGTATGCCTAAATTATTTTATTTAAAATCATTTCACTTGTTTCGATTTTTCGTTCAACTGTCAAGAAAACAACAAAAACGGAAGTCAAAACAGTGCAATGTCGAAGGACAAAACAGGCGTCAATAAAAGTTTTCCCCAAGGTGACACCGGCAGTGTGAGCTCATTTTCTGACAGTAACAATAGCCCCAAGAAGACCCCAATGAAACCCAAGAAGATGCTCAACGATCCTCGCTTTCAAATAAAGCCTCTCCAGCAGGTGGCGTCGGCCTGCACTGGAGCCATGATCACGGCCTGTTTTATGACGCCCTTGGATGTCATCAAGACTCGAATGCAGACGCAGCATACGCGTCCCAACAAGTGTTTCCTCTACTGTAACGGACTGATGGATCATCTGTTTTCGTGCGGAACCAGTTCCTACTCGGCCTTGGCTAAAAATATGAAGCCACAATTTACAAGTACACTGGATGCGCTGCTCAAGATCAGTCGCCATGAGGGAATCAGTGCGTTGTGGAGCGGATTGGGACCTACACTGGTCTCGGCGCTTCCGTCGACTGTTGTTTATTTTGTGGCCTACGAACAGTTCAAGGCCAGATATATTGCCATCTATGAGAATCACTTTGCGGCTCCTGTGCCCATTGACATTGACTCCAGCCAGAAGGAGCTACCGCTGGTGGTGCCTATGCTTTCCGGCGTAACATCTCGCATCTGTGCTGTAACCTTTGTCAGTCCCATCGAGCTTATCCGCACCAAAATGCAGTCAAAGAGGCTCAGCTATGCCCAGGTGATGAACTTTGTTCGCAATGTAATTGCTCTGCAGGGCTTTACGGGATTGTGGCGTGGCCTGCCTCCAACCATACTGCGAGACGTCCCTTTTTCGGGCATCTATTGGCCCATCTATGAGTATCTAAAGATCTCCATTAGCGGCAACAGTGAGCAGCCTTCTTTTGGGTTTAGTTTTGTTGCTGGTGTGCTAGCAGGCTCAGTGGCTGCTCTTGTTACTTGTCCATTCGACGTGGTCAAGACACATGAGCAGATCGAGTTTGGCGAGCGCGTCATCTTTACTGACTCACCAGCCAAAGAGGTAAGCAGGCAATCCACATTCAGTCGATTGGCGTCAATCTACCGAGCCTATGGATTCGGTGGACTCTTCGCTGGATACGGTCCACGGTTGATCAAGGTGGCTCCCGCCTGTGCCATTATGATATCCACCTTTGAGTACAGCAAATCCTATTTCTTCTATTACAATGTTCAGAAACACAACGCACAGTTGCTTCAGAATAATCCAAATGCAAAGCTAGTCAACGATGATGACTTCGACTAGTAGGTTTGACCTTAGGTTTAAGTCAAGTTCTTCTTTTATAAATAAAAATGACGTATATTTTAAATATTAATTGACGTAGCTTTAAATTGAGGTTACAAACGCAAAAGAAAATTCATTTATTTTTTATTGCAACAGTCAGAGTCCTACTGCCGTTAAAGGGCTTGTGTCGACTGAATCGGTAAAACTTCTTTTAATACAGTTGACTGCTGGTAATATAATTTAACATTTACTCAAGCTGACATATAAAGTGATGTAAAGGAAATTAAATTGATGGTGTATGAATTAAATATTCATTGGAAAGCAGCACTTCCGACTTCACACTGAGAATCGTTGGTTTCCATAAGCATGTGGGTCTGCATCGTGTCAACACAAAGTTAAAAGCGAAGTTAATGGGATGGCAAGCTCAATGTAAATATGAAAACTTCTTTTTAAATATATATATTCAAGAGTGATGACAATTAATAAATGATTAAAAGTTCCCTGGTGATACAGTTTCCTTATATGTATACATCTGTGAATCTTGAACAGTTCAAGAAAATATATGTAAATAAAGCCGCATCTATAGAAGCATTTACAAAAAGCATGCTTGATATTCTTCGGAGGACATTGTGTATTCGACCATTTGTAAAAGGCGGCTTACTTAAGAATCTTATTTGTTTCTCTATTTTCGCCGATTTCAGATTATGTTCTTTTTTGCCCAAAATAAAATGCTGTCAAAGAGTCTGAAGCATGCCCATTTCAATTCCAGTTACTTGAACAATAATCGAATTGGTCTGCTTTTGCACTTCACAACTCCACAACTGTTCACTGGTCACGTTCACATTTCAAAATGCCCACAGCACCAATTTCAACTCGTGCCAAATCCAAACAATGCGCACAATGGGCCGGGCCGATTCTCCGAAACTTTGGCCAGTCGCACGTTTTGTGGCCGAGTGCAGAAAATGCATTCATATAAATCAGAAATATCCAAGCTAAACATAAGCAATTAAGAAATGTTTCCATTGAACTGGCTAATGATTTTTAGCGAGAAATTCGGGGAAACTAAATTGTATTTTGTGACTTGCTGGAAATAATTAAAAATGTCTACTTTTAGTTGAATTAATAAAAAAAAACAATTAATTTGCGGCGAATATTAAATGAACAGTACTTTTTTAAATATTGAAGAAGCAAAGTTTACAAAGCATACCGAAAGGGGAAACACAAAAAGTAAAAAAGCATATTTCTGTTTGAGTTGCCAGCAATTTTCCAAAGTAGCCAAAAAACAAAAGAAGGTTGCTTCTCTGATAGCGATGAACAATAAATGAGATTTTTGTTCACAGTGATTAACGGACACAATAAAATGAGGATATATTTCGAAATTAATAAATACACTTGTAACCATATATGTTCCTAAAATAATGGCCCATTAAATAAATTATTCAATATATTTACTGAAGTTTTAAAATTCTTTCAAGCAGATCTGAAATTGAAAGGAGAAGCTGATAATTGCTACTTAATTAATTGCAGAAAAATGTCTGAATGCAGTAGGTCTCAAAATACTCATTGCGTGTCCTTTTCCTACATTTTCTACATGGCATTTATAATATTGAAATCTCAATACTGCCAATGTTACATATTAGATATTTTAGATATTTTATGAAAATATATAAAATGTTGCATCCAAATAAATTAACTTTAAAACTTTAACTTATATTAACTGTTCTGAAAAATCTTCCTTATCCATTGTTATAAAACCTACATTTTATGATATTCAATAGATTTATATTTAGATATTACTTACTGCATTTGATTTCTGATAATTAATAATAACAGGTGGTAACAATAAATTCACTAACACTTTAATTATTAATTCATTTTACAAACATTTTGTGAAACGCTTGCTTGGTCCGCAGTATTTTCCAGAAAATCGTATCAGATAATCAATTTGTAATATTTTAATTTCAATTTTAATTGACACTTAAATCGATTTTTCATTTAAAGTTATTATGCCAGCCGCTGGAACTCAATATCAGTAAACTTTGCAAATGCTTTAGCGCTTCCCAATCGCAATCACAACCACATAAGAGATCATCTCCATTGAGCCAAACGGGACCAGTAAAAAAATTTTTCTTTTAAATATGTATGTGTGTATGTGAGTATAATCTGCGAGGAAACTGACAAGCATTTATCGTCGAAGTTTTCTTTGTTAAACGAAAATTGCCAATAAAGCGCATTAAAAATATGCTTTCACTTAAATAATTGAAATTATATTAAAGCGAATTTCGTTCATGGGCCAGTGTAAGCCAATTTGTTACTTAACCACATGAAGGCGGCAACAGTGGCGGTCCCCCAGTTTATCCAACCTTTTTTTATACATACATATATGTATGTATATATATAGGATTTTTATTTCCCTTTTCAATTGCTTGGCTTTGGGCGTGGCCATAGTCCATATATTCAGTCAGGCTGTTGCTTGTTTTTTTTTTTTTTATTTGCTCGGCTTCAAAAATATTTTGCTAGCACACAAAAAAGTTGTTGATGGCCAGCCCAATGGGGAATTGTTGTTCTTGGCTGTAGTACAGCTGCTGTTTGGTAGAGTTGTTCCTGCTGTTTGTTGGCCATCCTTCAACATTTGCTCCAATGCCAGGCTGTCAGTTTGGGAAGGGACGAGTTTTATTTTTGCTTGTTGCGTTTTGTACTCGTATTTGCATTTAATTGTTGCATTAAAAATACACCAGCACACAAAGAAACGTCCATCGATTTATTTATGGCCTCTTCCATTTCGGTCCCCTGTTTGGGCTGTGCAAACATTGAAAGTGTGTGGGCGTGGAGGCAGTACTCACATTTCATGGAGACCATGTAATTGATTTCCTGGACGTCGTTACCTAAGTAAAAAAAATGATTTAAACCCTACTCATGAGCTGAGCATCTCCCAAGGCTCTTTTTATTCGCATGTAATGAGCTCAGCATTGATTAAATGGTATGAAGAGTCAACAATGAACTTGTCCTGACTGATAATTTTCAATTCAGCTTAGAGCTTGCAGCTATTGGTATTGTAACAAAACTATTTGTTTAAATTCTTACTTTAATGAGCAAAGTTTACTTTAAATTGAAAAGAGCATACCATGTTTAAGAGTTTCAACTTTCATTGCATAGCTGTTGATTTTCCAAGTTCACTCGATAAGCAAGTGCGTAAAATGGCTCCCATGACCTTACTGGGCGAAGCATTTAATTAATTTCTAGAGCCAAAAGACTGTAGCAAGAAATAAAATAAAATAAAATGGGGAGGACTGCTATGTACTAGTCTATTTAAAAATACGATTAATTTTTCACGAGCTAGATACCTTTGCCGACGTCTTTAAAATGGCCACACAAATTTTTAATTAGCAAAGCCTTTTGCCATTTTTACCCTAGCATTTTTCCTTTACTCTTATCTGTATTGCGCTGTGTGCTGGGCCCGAGACGCTGGAGTTTTAATTAAAATGTACAAAAAAATATTCAAAACAAACATTTGCCTGTTTACGCGGCCCAGGCGTCATCGCAGCCAATACAACATTCAAGGCCAGGTGTAAAAGTTCCTAATATCCTGTGTATATCCTTTTTTTCGCTTTTTACACACAGCTTTGGTTGCCCACTTTTAAATGCACTTCAATGTCGACTCTGGGTCGCGATGATTTGAATCGAGTCGAGTTTCATGGAATAAAGCTGGCAGCTTTTATTATGCAGAGCGTACATAAATTATTACTAAGCGGATTTTTGACCTTCACTCTCTTAAAATATGGTAAACGTTGTTTATTTTGATTTAAATTTGATTGCGGTTCATTTGCAGCCCACAAAATGCAGCCATTTGCAAGCCACTTTCTCTATAAGTCCTGCTTCATTTTCTGGCATTTCAGCGCAATTTGCCTGCAATTTTCTTTATGTACTTTTTGCCATTTATTCTTACTTTTCCCATTTCTGGTGTTGTTTCTATGTTCCATTTTGGTCGGTTTGTTTTGCGCTTTAGGCAAAGCCAACTAAATTATTTAAGCGATAATGGCGCGTAAAAGTCATAAATTTATGTCCGGGAATTGTTAATGGGGGGGCTTTGGCCGAAAGGTGAAGCTCTCCGTTGGGTGCTGCCACTAAGTGCCCAGTTATTTATAAAAACCCCACGAAAGGTCTAATTGATCTCATTTTGAATATTATACGCAGATTCTTCCCTTAGTTAATCTGCCGCCGTCAGTCGCCTTAACAGGGAAATCTATTTGGTAATTTGCTTTGCTGTTTTACAACTTAAATTGTATGGTAATCGTTGTATTAATATCAACACAATTACAAACTTTCGATTATTTAATTTTGTTTTCATAGTCGGATAGGCAAGCCGGTTGAATTCGTTTACTTTATTCTTTTTTCCCCCACATGGTTTCACAATCTTTCAAAGATTTTTCATTTTCCATTTTGTTCTGTTTTTGCAAAGTTTATGAATAATTCATGAGGCAACTTTATAGAAATATTGCTCAAAAGGCACTATGAGAACCAACTTAAATGGCCAATAGACAAACTGAATTATAAATGATTTGAGTATGTTAAATAAGAAGATAATCCGAAATAACATTTGCAAAAGTTCAAAATTTTAATAACGGTTTGAAAAGTCGCAAAAGACGATTAATAACGAAACGCATAAGTTACATTATTGCGAATTTTAGAATTTAGATTTTTTTAAAGCCAATTCATGCGAAGCAAGTCAGAGGTAGTCAACATACTCTATTAAAGTAATCATACCTTTCGAAAGTGAACTTATGAGGCAAAAAATTCATCTGTTTTGATATAAATTATATGCCTTAGGGAACTATTAACTGCCAAGTCTCTTTTTTTTGCAAAAGACAAGATATTGGATTTATATAATACAATAAACTAAATTTCATGTCACTCGACTTCACTTGATCGTGGAAAAATAGAGGAAAGTAATCAAAGAAAAAGCACACACTAAACTCATTCGTCAAAGTTATATTGTAATTAACAAAGAAGAGAACATACAAAAAAGATATTACACAGTTTCTAAGATGACCTCCTTACATTAAGATATTTTGAATAAATACTGTGAAATAAACGCAAAATAAAACTTTAAATATTAATAATAATAATAAAAAATAAAACAAAAAAGATATTACACAGCTTTTAAGATGAACTCCTTATATTTAGATATGTTGTTTCCTATGCTAATCTGTATGAAATAAACACTAAGTAAAGCTTTAAATAATGCAATAAATTATATTTTTTAAGATAATCAATTCGACCATAAAAAATTCGAAAATTGCCAAATTGGATTTGCACTTCACAACAAAAAGAACAACCGCATCAGGAGTTGAAACCAAAAAATGCATTAAGCTACGGTGGTGCAAGCTCGACTGTAGGAGACCCAGTACTTTTTGAGAGTAATGCGATTACTACAGATTATTTCAGTTTCAAAAAATTTCCATAGATGGCGCCACTTCAGAGATTGATTTTGCCCGTAACATTGTTAGTTGAATAACTTCCGCGTTTATCATCCGATTTGGACGAAATTTACTGGATAGGTTGAGACTATAGTCTGTATTATACATACCAAAAATCAAGCTAGCATTAAAGGTGCTCTTGTAATTCGACTTGGAAATTTTGTATTTTGATTTGCGGGGGCGGATGGGGCGTGGCAAAAACCTAAAACAAACTCGTTCAATGCAAGATATAGATGTACATACATGCCAAATTTGGTGTCTCTAGCTCTTATAGTCTCTGAGATCTAGTTACTCAAAAAAGGGACAGACAGACAGACGGACAAACGGACATGGCTATATCGACTCGGCTGTTGATGCTGATCAAGAACATATATACTTTATGGGGTCTGCCACGCCTCCTTCTGCCTGTTACGCACATTTTCACAAACGTAATAGACCCATTTGTACTTTTTTAAAGTACTGGGTCTAAATATATATATATATATATACATATATATATATATATATATATATATATATATATATATATATATATATATATATATATATATATATATATATTTAGACCCAGTACTTTAAAAAAGTACAAATGGGTCTATTATTATAACAAACAACTTTTGGAGTTGGTTTGCTTAATTTACATACAACATTTGGTCGGGTCCTTTGCTCTTTTTGCTCTTTAAAGAATCAAGGCACAGTGGCTGACTCAAAAAACTCACGTGGCAAATTCAAAAGCAAATTATAAATAATAAGAAGTTAAGCGCTAAAAATAGTTTAGTATATTATTGATAAAAGTAAATGTGGAGAAGATGTTTTTATTTGTTATATCCAAATTGATGCTATATGACGTTTCCAACACATATGTTATATGGAATGCCTTGTTCATTTTTTCTGTAAGTAATAAGTTCAATACATTTTATTAAAATTTTGTATATAAGTACAAATAACTAAGCTAATCTCGGTAGCCACTTCTTGACCAAAAAGTCCGCTTTCTATAGCTTGAAGCTATGAAAATTGACTATGAAATGCTTTTAATTTTTCCGATTTATTTTTTTGTTCAAATGTAATATAATAATATATAATGCTTGCAAAGTAAAAGGTCGAAACATCCCCTTTTTTATGATTATATTTTTTGATAGCACGACATATGTAAATAGCCACCTTAGAGACCTCGCAATACACGTATATTGACCGACCACAGGTAAAAAGGGTCGAAAACTTCGCATACTTCCGCCGGAACAGAATTGTGTTGCAAGTTGCTTCATTATAGCAGCCATTGTTAGTCATAGGTAAATAGAAGAAAGAGAAAATTTTAATTAAAGGATGTCAGAATTGATTTAGGAGTATGAAGTCAAAGAACAATGCTTAAACATTTTCGAGCCGAACAAATATAACAAGTGCAATTAATTAAATAAAATAAGTACAAATAAACATTATTAGGGATGGGTTCAAAGCAAATTATATGCCTGTGAAAATTTACATCAATTGTTCTAATTTTATAAAATGGAAAGGTTAAAAAGTTAAAAAATATGGAAATTCTATAACAATTTTTATGTAAAATTAAATTTAATTTAATTTAATAAATATTTACCTTGAAAGCAACTTCTCTCGTTTCAGATACTCTTAACGAAAGGAGAGTCAAGCACACTGATGAACAGTGGCAGGCGACGATGATGGCCTGGATATGGATCCTGACAATGGCAGGCGTCTCCAGCTGTTGACAGGCGGCTTTCGTCAACAGATATGATGTGTGTACACTGTACACATACATATAACCGTATGCAACACTCACACATACCGACAGCTAGGGAGACATTTATCAGTCAGCTCGCAAATTTTTTCGTAGCTCTTTCTCATGAAATATTTTTTAAATTCCGTAGCAGCTGTAGCACCCACTCACAAAAGTTGCCTGGACGCTGGCTGCGAAAAGATTACAACTGCTGTCGGAAAAAAGTAAGCTCAGACTCATAAATGGTTATCTACATATGTGTTTGTAATGAATAGAAAATTTTAAAACCAATTTGTATTTTTTTCTACAACTTAAAATATTAAACATTTTTCCCGAAGTCAATTTCCGCATCATTTCAAAAGCGAAAATGATGGGAAATTGTTTCGAAATGCTATTTGGGAATAGCCCAACAAGAATTGATTTCTGTCACGGGTTGAGTTTCTAGGATGTGACTCTAATCTCATATATGTAAATAATGCTTTTTGCAGTCCCTGTAATTTAGTTGCAATGCTTTTTCAGGATACAAACCCAACACTGCAGTCGTGGTGCCTTTGCCTTTGCCTAGGACTAGGACCACGACTAATGACTTGGAATTTGTTGCCCGCCAGCCAAATGAGCGAGGTTCTCACAGTGTGTATATATGAGACAGCTGTTGTCACCGCCGTTTGCCATTAACGCCCAGGACAAACCAAAAATAAAGAGAAAACTGCAACTTAAGTGCAGAAGAAGCGTGAAAATCATTAAACTACAGCTGCTACAGCTACACGTAACACACCCACATATCTTGTACTAATGCACGTGTACATACAAACATGTCTGCAAGACAGGCAAATGTATCTCTTTTTATGCCGGCAGACATGACGTATGAGTTACGTATATAAATTTTATGACGCGTCACTCATACGCCCCAGTGGCTTTAATTATATTCGCAACACTCAAGATGAGCAATTTAATAAGTAAATGCTTTAAGCATATTATTAAATCTATGTATAGGTATTAGATGAGCCCGAAGGAATAGTAAGTCGAACTACTTCATCCGTAAACATTTAATAAGTAATTTTGTGATTTCTATCACGAGACATAAAAATAGGCAATTTGTTAAGCCCTCAATTTGCTATCATTAATTATATTAAAATAACATATACATTAAGAGTAAGCAGACAAGCACATAAATATATATGTCCACTTTATTTAGCATTCATAAGTAAAGAATACAGAAGAAGAAGATATTTGAAGTTGCAATCAAAACAAATAGTAGCGAATAATTTGCAACATTTTTACTAAGGGCTAAAAAATAAAATGCCCATAATGATTTGAATGTGGGTTAATGTTTTGTAAATTAAAAGCCTGTTTAAAATTTGTATTATTATATTACGTTGTTTACCGTTTAAAATTCATTTAAACTCCAATTTGCTCTAATGATTACGCATTGATTAAACATTTTAGTTAATTATAGTTGATATGCCATTTGTTATGTTTTAAAAATGAAGTTTAATCTACATCTAGATGAATTACATTTCGTGTCGACTTATATGCTAAGTAATAATATATTTTAGTTGCATAACAATAACGGAAAACGGGGTTTATATACATATATATATATTTTTTTTTTCAAAAAATGGTAATTTTTATTAAATTTTTAAATATTATATTAACAAGTATTCTGCTACCATATGGCAGCTTAGCTAGTTTTACATCAAAGACAAATAAAAATAGTGTCTACAACAATTACAGCGACATATACAATTATTTACATAAAATTTTATATTAAATTTACATTTTTAAATAATTTTTACTTATACCAGGACTCTGTTAGGCAGATCCTGTGGGTGGTGTCTTTTTAGCCTTCTTTTCCCTTTGTATGTCTTAAGTCGGCGAACGAGTGCATTTGGGTGCGAGGCTATCCTGTCTGTGTATTTTACGGCCTGACCTGGGATCACATCGCCAACCTTGGGGACTCCAAGATCTCTTTCAATGTCCCTAGTGCGCTTGTAACAGGGAACGTTGCACATTTTTCGAAGGATTTTGCTCTGAGCCACGCGAATCTTATTTAAATGTGTTTTGGCAGTGATCCCACAGAATTGTAGCCCATACTTCCAGATCGGACTCAA
Source organism: Drosophila putrida (assembly GCA_037043535.1). Classification (NCBI taxonomy): domain Eukaryota; kingdom Metazoa; phylum Arthropoda; class Insecta; order Diptera; family Drosophilidae; genus Drosophila; species Drosophila putrida. The sequence continues at coordinate 4,132,890 of JBAMBI010000471.1, forward strand.
TATGGTCTTGTAAATGGCTAACTTATTATTTAAGGAGAGCTTATTCCTAGGGGACAGCAACCACGCCATGTTTGCAGCTTTTGACAATACAGTTCGTTGAATCATTGTTGCATGTCGACCGGGTTTATTTTGGAAATATAGAGACAAAAAGAACATTTCTTAATTGATTAAAATGATATCAGTGGCACAGAAAATACTTATATGGAATATTCGAAGATATTAAGTTCTTGTTTTAATAAGTATGTATATTAACATTCGTGTTGATGTCCCTTAATTTACTTTAAACATATTGAAGTTCGCACCAAATAAAATGAACCATCGGAACTATAAAATGCAGCCACAAAAGCCACCAGAAAATTTCTCTAGTGTATAGCAATCATTTCATACAATGTATATAATGAACAAGAGAGAATGGCGACAATTACCGACCGTGCTTGTACCATCACAAAAATAAAAACAGAAAGAAACATTAAATTAAATGGGAAACAACAGCACGTGAGAGAGCAACAGTCACTGACTAACAAACGGCACACGCATAAATATTTTATTTATTGTGGTTACATTATTATTACACCTTTCAAAAGGCTGCGCCTAAAAGCGTGCAACAGAAAAATGTGAGTGCGAAAAATATGCCAATGGCAGCAAGTTTACTGTTATTGTTTTGTTTGTTGTTGTTGTTATTGTTATTGTTTCTGCTATTGTAACACAGTCAGACACCCAGACATCCAGACAACCGCACAAAAAGACAGACGAGCGACATACAAACACACACACACACACACACATAAACATATACATATATTTCGCAGCATTTATGCTGACTGATAAATAACGACACAATTGACTCGCAATCGCGCGCACGTTAACGCTTACAGAGCAAAAGAGAAAAGGTGAGGAAGAAGAGAGAGGGTGATACATAACTGGAAAGAGAGATAAATTGATAGGGAGAGACAGAAGGCCCACTTTTCATAGAGGTGGCAGTACTGCTGGCATACTAACACGAAAGTCACGACAATAATAGGGCGCGTGTTGGCCTTTAAGAACTCAAATTATCTCAATTAATAAATACATAGATTATTCTATCTAATTTAATAATTTGTTTAAAGTGCAGGGTATTTTTGAGAAGTGCCATCGCTTACTGAGCGCATTTGTAAAGCTTTTACGGTTTTCACACATTTGTTTGTTATTTATTTTCATTTTTGTGTGGATTGTTCTCTTTTTTATTCAACTTTAAACTATATTCATTCTTTATTTTTTTTTCGTATTTATCAATATTTGCTTTTTGTATTGCTTGACGCGTGTATTGATAAAAAGTTATTTATTAATGACCAATATTGTGCAGATTTCCTTTTGACAGCGGTTTATTTTTAGAGCCTTACCCATCCTTGTGAACATTTTTACAATTTGAACTCATTTCTATGGGCTTTTCACTCTTTAATGTACGTGTCATTTTTTGCCGATGACACCAGAAATATTGTGCGGCAGTGCCATTGAGGCCATGTTGTTAAAAATGTCTTTTGATTGTTCGAATTTATATGTTGTTCAATTTAAAATTCATGTGGATAAAAAGGAAAAACAAAAAACAAATTAAGTAGAAATCGTGATTAATGGTCTGGGATATCGAAAATATTTTCGCAACATTCGCACAGATTTCATATAATTGAAGAAATAAATACAAAAAATTAACGAAATACTTTCAGATAATGGATTTGTCTAGAAATCAATTTGTTTTCATGAAAAAAAGTATGTTTTTCTGAGTGCTCAATTTAATTGCAACAAAGTCAGAGAAATTAGTTTACTCTAAAAATTATTGACATATGTATGTACAACACCTACATATGTATGTTACACTTATTTATTTATTTTTTTTTTCTTTTCTTTTTAGCTTTAAATTTAAAGCAACTCCAATTTCAGCAATTTCAGGAGAAACAAAAACATTAAAGCAAGTCACCAACGCTTGAGATACGTTTGTATGGTGATGATACTGTTTAATATTTAAAGTAACTTTTCACACTTAAATTGTTTTGTGTTTTTTTTTTTTTTTTTTGATTTGAGTGAAAAGTTTTTATCTGGCATTCATTGAACTGAAATCTGATATCATTGGCACGTGGCATGAAGTTAATTATCATAAAATTTTAAAACTTAATTAATAGGCTTCTTGTAATTAACAGTATTGACAGGCAGAGCACGCAGCACCACAGCAGCTGCCACAGCTTTCGATTATCACAACAATAACAATAACAGTAACGTTTACGAGAGGAGCCAAATCGTGGAGAATGTCAAACTCCATTACGATCCTGTCACCCCAGAGACGTACCAATGACAGCTGAATATGTGCTGATGTATAACAGTTGAATAAAAAGAGATGAAGCAGAATATCTGAAAGTCCTAACAGATTTTTTGTAAGAACAGACTGTGTGTGGATATTTAGGAATATATATTTAAATGAATAGCTTTATCTTATTCTAAGATTATTGAATTGAGTCTGTTGTAATAAATTAAAGTTTTCTCCTTCTGCTGATGCTCTCTTTAAAGAAAATCCATCAGTAAGCGTTCAATTATGCAAAGCAGAATGCGAACAGAATTGACTGAATTTGTGTGGAGGCTGTGGAGGCTGTGGAGGTCCTTTGGTGGCAGTGGGTGAGTGGTAAATGTTCGCCACGTTGCTTGCAATTAACTGCAAAGCTGTTGTCATTGTCATTGCCTTGCACAATGTTATAACAGCTACTTGTTGTTGCTGCTACTTTGTTGCTACTGCAGCAGTTGCTGTTGCTTCTGTTGCTGCTGTTGCTGTTCTTGCTGCTGAAAAATGCATGAGTTTGCCGGAAGCGGCAACCACCAGCTGCGTTGGCCCCGTTGATCCCTTTTGGCCGCCAACCATCAGCAGACAAAGCCAAGTACAACTTTAACACACATATACCCACTCGCACACTCACAGTCTTACAAAGACTCACACACTTACACTTACACATACGCATACATATACTTGAGTTGGAAATTTATACAATAAACGCCCGGCAACTCCAGCACAATTTCCGCATACATCAGTCGTCTACACTTCACTACACTACACTACACTCTACTCATCCCCTTTCTCACATTTTCCCATTTACTTTGGTGCAAAAAATAATTAATTTTCATGGTTTGTCTCTTTTGAAGTTGCTGTTTCCTTTTTATTACTCTTTTTACTTGTTGTGTTGCTTCTTTTGTTTTATACACTTTTCGGTTCGCTTGAAGCAGTTGCAACCAGGTGCAACACCAACACTTGCAAGTGTTAACCAAAGTAATTTAACAATTGTGAGTGGCACGTGTTTGTTGCACTTGTTATGTGGCCAGCCATTTTTGTAAGTGGTCACTTTCCATCTTTTTTTTGTTTTTCTGCAGTCAACTTTTGTCTGGTGTCTGCAAAGACTTGCTGTGGTCATTAACGGAAGAAAGAACATGTAAATAAGTTCGAAAATTCAAAGTATCCTTAAAGTAAAATTAGTTCTGATTGGTTAAATGCAGTAATGCTTAAAGATAATGTAACACTTTTTTTAATATTTGGAAATTAATTTTAAGATTTCATTACATGTAATATTTGTTGTGTTTTGAGAGAGAGAGATTTCAATTTAATAATATATACTTATTCAAAATAGTTTGACTTCAAGCTTTAATATTTATAAAATCTAATGGGGCTCTAAGCCAAACATCATTTTTAAAACGTTACCTTCCAATAAAATTCATAATTAATTTCAGTTGCAAGCATTACTTAAAATGCTCAAATGTCTTAAAACTTTCAATGTAACTAAATTTGAAGGAGCAAAAATGCATTAAGCTACGGTAGAGCAAGCTCGACAGTAGGGGACCCTGTACTTTTTGAGTGTAATGCGACTTCACTTTGTTTCAGTTTCAAACAATTTCCATAGATGGCCCCACTACAAAGATTTTGTTGATTTTGTCCGTAACATTGTTAGTTTCATAACTTCCGCGTTTATCATCCGATTTGGGTGACACGTTCAGACCATAGTCTGTATTATACATACCAAAAATCAAGGCGCTAGCATCAGGTGCTCTTGTAATTCGACTTGGAAATTTTGTATTTTAACTTGAGGGGGCGGAGGGGGGCGTTGCAAAAATCTAAAACAAACCCGTTCAATGCAAGATATAGATGTACATACATGCCAAATTTGGTGTCTCTAGCTCTTATAGTCTCTGAGATCTAGGAACTCAAAAAAGGGACAGACAGACAGACAGACGGACAGACGGACATGGCTATATCGACTCGGCTGTTGATGCTGATCAAGAACATTAATACTTTAAGGGGGTCTGCCACGCCTCCTTCTGCCTGTTACGCACATTTGCACAAACGTAATAGACCCATTTGTACTTTTTTAAAGTACAGAGACTAAAAGAATTCCACCCCACCGTAATGAAAAAAGAAGTTCGTAAGCACACAGTGATTGGCAATCGTCACTTGATCATTCTTTTGAATTATGAGAAAGCTGCTGAGCAGAATCCCCAAAGGCCAGACACTTCAGTCTTTTCAAGCATCAGAATATAGAATATAAATATTAAACCAACAAGCAGAATTACTCGAAGACGAACAAGTAAATAAACCGAATATAAGAATGCCACTTGTTGCCAGACTTTCCAAATATATTTCACTCATGTTCATGTTCAATCAAAGCTATTTATTTTCAGTAATACCTTTTGAGGATGCCAACCGAAAGCCATATAGATACCCTGGTTAATCTTAGAGTACCACAAGTAAAAATATATCTGTCAGTTGGGAGATCCCAACAGTAGCATACCCTGGGGCAGTAGAGAGCGCCACACAAATTTTATTCTTAACACAAAAAAAAATTTTTAAATGTATAAAAAAAATTAAAAAAAAAAGAATTAAAGAATTTAAGCATGCTTTTACTAAGATTCGAACCCAGGTCTCCCGTGGCCAAACTTGATAACTTGAAAGAGAGAAAGAGAGAGGGCGAAAACTCACAACAACAACAACACATTAAATTTAAGAATTAAATAATTGGGGATATCTTCCGTGTTTATTATCCGATCTTGATCAAATTTTCACAATGCACCCATATTTATTCAAGTATTGTTCGTGCCGAAGCTCAAGTAAATTGCCAGTGCTATCCTTTTTTTTTTAATTTGTGGGCGAAGGGGCGTGGTATCCCAAATTTTAAATAAACTTGATCTGCGTGCAAATATAAGAAGTCTTCATACCAAATTTGATGCTTCTAGGTCTTACCATTTCTGAGATCCTTTCGTTCATACGGACGGACAGACAGACGGACCGACGGACAGACGGACCGGCGGACAGACGGACATGGCTATATCGACTCAGCTTGTCACCCTCATCAAGAATATATATACTTTATGGGGTCTGCCACGCCTCCTTCTGCCTGTTACATACTTTTTTTGACAAACTTAATATACCCCCAGGGTATAAAAAAAACAAAATTTTGAATATAATATACATTTTGAAATGTTACTTCTGAACATAATTATTCATTAATGTAACTTGAAAAAACCTTTAAGATACGTGTATCTGTCTACAGGGTGTATACATTTAAAGTAAAAATGGTGGAACAGTATGTTTTCTGCGCATGTTTGCCAATTTAAATATTTTATTGCTTAATTCTTTCGGGACTGTACAAAATGTAATGACTCTTTGCCGTGGATGACGCTGTCCTCCTTTGTTTCTTCCCCTCCTGACTCAGTCAGCTGCAGAATTTTGAGCAGGTATTAATTATGTTGAAGAGCCCTTTAACAGACAAACATCTTTTGTGCTCATATATGTATGTATGTACTTGTATGCATTTCACTTTGTATTTCATTTTCAGCTTCAATTGTTAAGTACAATGATTGGCATGGTTCATATTGACGATGACAATCGGATGATAATTAAACACAAAGTGCAGTTTAAATGAAGTTGCGAATTAAAAGCAGGCCGCTGATCTCGTTTTTTAATTAATAACTCATACGCTGTTTCAGTTTATTTAATACTGCGCATAATTTTTGTTATTATCTTATGAGTTAAATAAGAACTATTGAAGAAAATTAAGACGCCATGGTAAATTAAATATTGTATTCATATTGTACTCAACGATAAATTTACTTATTAAGTTAAAATGCAATCTTAAGTAGCTTGAAATCTTATTACTTCTTATTAATTTTTAGCTTTTCTAATTTGTTCTATCCTTTTGCAGTTTATTCGTTTATTCGAGCTGAGTCTGATATTTTCTGCTGTTCGTTTTATTACCACTATCATGTTATTGTTAAGCTTTTCATTTACTTTTCCACGGTCATAAAATATATCTTTTGTCTTCACTTTTTTATTTCCTATTCAGTTCTGCGCCTTTTACTGTTGCTATTGCATATCAAATCCCACTTGCATAATATTTTATTATCCTAAGCACCGCATTTCCGCGTTTGCGCATTGTTTCAGATTGTAGAGAGCCCTCGCTTATTTCTGTGGTTCTTTTTTAACCACTGTGCAGCACAAAAATGAAAGCTGGAATCGCTTTGCTTGGCGCCTGTTGACAAGTCCAAGTGACGATTAAATTTAATATTGGAGGATTTTTGCTGTTGTTGATTCTCCAGGTTTTGAATTTCTGTATTTCGTATTATGCGCCTTTTATATCCGGATTTTGCCTCCTTCTGCCACATACAGTAGTTGGTTAAATCCTTTACACAAGCTGTTTGCCGCGCATAACAAAATAAAATAAATAATCCTGTTAAATGGTAAAACCAGGCAAAACCCAAGCAAAACCCAGGCAACAACCAGGCAGACCTCAGCAAGCAACAATGAAAACAACAATGGCATCACATTTCGTTTCCAATTTTCTTGGGTCGGTTCGTTTTGCAGCCGCCGCCAGTTTGCCTGGGTCCTGCATCCTTCGTCCTGTTCTGTAATATTCTGTAGTGTCCTATGCACAGTGTGCATTGCACACGTACGCGGCTTAAGATTTTCTCATTCATAACGTGATTTAAAGCGAAGTATTTCGACATGTTATGCCATCGACTTCCTGTTCAATATGCATTCGTGTCGTCCCCATGGCATCGTTACCTTGGGAGAATTACAGATTGCCGCCAGCTGCAGGATCGCATTCAGCATTTAAATTGATGCACTTTTTGTGCGGTGCCGCAATAAAAGATGCAAATTCAGGACGCTTAAATCCTGTTCTGCTTACTTCTCAGCCATGATTACAGTGCACACATTATAAGCCCTAGTGCCATACTGTGTTCTGAATTCTTTCCAGCCAGCCACCGGGCGTATACTTAACGAACCCTTAAACGCCTTCTCACATCATCAGACGCTCGTCGTGAGTCCAAGCATTTTATGTTCAATTTAGTATCATCTCATAATCGGCTACCGCTTACAGTTTGGCTTCGGTTGGCTTAAGTTGCGCCAAATTGCCTTCAAGCAACTTGGGTTTTTATGACCTCTTAATCTCTTTAATTAAAAGCTGACATTTAATAGAAAATTTGATATTTGAGGTGCCACAATTCAATGTCTGGCATGGACGTTGGCAATTAATACCAAAGGATGAAAAACGTTCATATGCCTTACAATTTCCAGTTGAAAATAAGTTGTTCAAGATAGAAAATCAATACGGATTCCTTAATGATCTTAATGTTGGCTTTACATACCAGGTAACTTAATCGTATTACTAAGATTTCTACGAGACACGAATGTGTGATTTTAATAAATAGCATTCCCAGAATTTCTATATTTAAATCTCCGGGCAAATTAGTTTTTATTTTTAGATTAATCATTATTAAAATATTATAAATACATTACTTTAAAGATTCCGTTTGACAATTCTATTGTCAATATTAAATTCACTTACTTTTCAGAACATTACATTAAAGACAAGCCAATTAAGTTTAATTTCAATCATAGATATTTTAGAATTAACTAACAGCTTAATGCGCAGGTTGTAAGTCTAAAATATTTAAAATAAATACAGAATATACTTGAAAGACGTTTGATGTTTTCTATCTATTATTGCCATCATTCAAATTAAAAATAAAAAAAGAACCATAATTTCATTGCCATTGGTTGTCGACATTCATTTATACATTTATCTAAGCCCAAAGGAGCCCAACTCTTGTTTTGCTTTTAATCTTCTTGAGGTCCCAGTTGTAGTACGACAAAAAAAATTCTATTGTGGCCCGGGCTACTTTTGTTGCCTCTTTATCACTTTTTATTCTGGGCCCCAAAGAAACATTTTTATTGGCAACATGTCGTATGCGTAATGCAATCGACGCCGATGATATGTATCTGTCTGTCCGCCTGTTTGTCTGAGCTGTCTTTACTCGCTTCTGGGAATTTCGAATCAAACGAAGATCTAAGCCTCAGCGACAGTGGCTTTTCAATTTGAATAAACGAATGTCGACTAAATATTTGATTTATTTCTGTGTGACCTTTGTCAAACAGATGGAACGCAGTAAAAGAACCTCAGACACACCCACACACAAATAAAAACATCTGCACATTTGTCTACTTTTATCGTTCGACGTCCAGAAAATGTCACTCAAATTCAATTTTCATCTAAAAAAGTTTAAAATTTTCGTAGCTCCCTGCAAACAAATGAGGTTTGTGTATGCGACAATCAGTTTTCACTTTATAACTTCATTGAGAAACAAGGTCAGACCCAAAGCTTCGTTTTTGCCTTTTGTAGGTCGTCAAAGCAATTCAAAATAATCTTTCCAATTTCTGTAGACGGTACAACAAGGTCAACCAAGTAATTTCGCTAACGAACAAATGATTATTACTGCATAAGGGGCCCTGAGATACACACACACACACACACACACACACACATGTGTTAGGCATAAGCAGATAAGCAAATGTAATAGAAACAGCTCCAGCTCTGCTATTCTCTGTTCTTTCCTATCCTAACCTCCTCTTCAGCCCGCCATGACATAATCGTAAAAGTCAAATCTGAGCTCAATGTTAGGATTGCAGCATTTTGTGGGTGGCTAATTTTAAGGCAACAGCTCACGACAGCTACGACACTAGGGACTTGAGCATTCAAGCTGCAATGTGAGTACGTTTGGGACTCCGACTCTGCAAATTTTGCACGAGAGATGAGCGTAGGATCACTTTTGTTAAAAGACTTTGTGAACCAACAATAAATAGGGAAATAATTATAATTTTAGTTGTAGCTTATATATACTACTTAGCTTCGTAGTAGCTTAGTAAGGATCTAAAAACATGGTAGAATAATTTTAGAGTAACATATATTACCATTGTTACATATAAATATTACAAAATTGGCGAAAATAATGTAAGTATATCTATATGTTTTCTATAATAATTTACTTACACATTAAACATAAAATACAGTTAATCTTTTCTTAAATAAGTTCTTCCTAAGTCTATACAAAAAATGATCTGTTTTTTTCTTCAAAATTTCTTACAATTTTTCTATAAATAAGTAATGTAATTTGTTGCCAATTTGTAAAATAACATAAATAAATATTTTTTTATATTGGCAAAACTTTGCAAAAACTTCTAAAAGAGTACATATGTTTTGTTTTAGATGGAGCTATAACTTTTGTGTAAATATTGGAGGTTATGCGGTATGAAGCAAAGGCTCTTCCGTTATTTTGATTTCCATTTTCCCCTTCTTTTTATTTTTTCAACAGCAACAGCAACGTTTTTGTTTTAGCTTTTGTTTAACAGTTGGCCAGCTCAATTGAGTGTAAAACAATTTCATTAAACTCACAGTCACGGCGAGCATCAGCTTTGTGTTTATAAAACGGCACCATGTGACTGGCCTCCATTTATCTATCTATATACTTTTATTGAACAGTATAGTCAATTCTAAAAACAGCGACATAGACGGGAGCAACAAGAATGGAAACTAGAACGAATCCTCATCATTGTCGTTGTATGTGTTCCACTTTACTCTATTTTTATTATTATTTTATTGTTTTAATGCAGCAGCATAGCTTGGAAGTGGAGATAGAAGTGAAAGACGAGAAGAAGGTGAACACCATTGCAATTTATCGCATACGCTTTGACATCATGTTTGCAGACATTTTTATCATTTCCGCATTTATGTGGTTTCCGCTTGAGCTGCAAGCAAACTAAGAAGTCGCATTCTGCTTTATTGCCCCAGACGGTCGATTCTCCCTTATTCTGTCCATGGCACATGTAGAAGTTACTACCAAGGAGCAGCAATATGCGGCAATATTGCCAGCATGCGCTCCACACGCCTTCGATTTTGACCAAATGAATTGTTTTGGTTTAATTTATTGAACCGAACACTGGCAGATTGTTGGTCAGGCGATCGCCTTAGTTACTGGAAATGTCCACATTTATAGAGAAGGACCCTTGCAGGTGAAGGGACCATTGATTTTATTCAAGTTAACGCATGAAAAACCTATGAATACTCGTGTCAATATTATGGACTAAAGTGTGACTCACTGATGAAAAGTTAAGCTCAAAGCAACCTAACTTAAATTAAAAGTTGTTGGAAAGAAACGTTTGTAATCTGAAAAGTTAGCAAAACTTAATATTAGACTAGCTCAAAATTGAAAAAGCTCGCTTATAATATTTCGTATTTAATAATAATCAAAATCTGTTCACTAACGCTATAAAATGCCATTGAGCTTAATAGAATTAGGTGTCAGCACAACTGAAATTTTTTTTATTTCATTTTCTCAACTTTAGAAAGAATTCCCTTTCATTGTTTCACTCCACACTTTGCATAGAAAACTAAAGGACACTCGTAGCTATATTGTCTACTGTATTGCTGCCGAGTCCAAAGGAGTACAAAAATATTGGATGATGATGCCGGGCAGCAAGTCTTGTTAAGGGTCAGTAATAAATCTCAGAAGCTTGTGCTGTAACTTAAATTAAATGCTGAGAATCGTTTGGGCAGCAACCCGTCTCTTGGTGTTCCTCCCGAGTCTGTCACGCAATTGGACGGGATTCGTAAAGTCAGCCAAGCAAAAAACGGTTGAATAATGCGAAAATGAAAAGAGGAAACTCGAACCCCAAATGCAGCGAGACGTATTTAAAAAAAAGTCTCAAAAAAAGAAAATAGAGTTTTCAAAACTAGCGACTAAATATGGCGCAATTGCCTGTGCCAGGCTTTAGCTCCTGGCAACTTGCAATCCAACTCAATCTCTGATTTTGGCGCTAACTCTACCTATTTCCATATGCAAACATGTGCCGCATGTGTAAAAGTCACGAAACCAAAACGAAAAACTGCACGTGGCAACCAAAACTGTTGTCTACTCTTTGGCGCAAAGCGTTAAATTTATGACTTCTAGAATTTCCGTGTTTGCAAGTCCGGTAAAAAAAATTATTACATCCCACAGATTTTACACACGTAAAATGTGGCAAAATATAGCAACCTGAAAAACACTAATAAATTTTTCTATTAAAAGGCCACAATCATAATTCACGAAAGTTAAATATTATTAAAAGGGCCAGAAAGCTCATGTTTTATGATTTCTAATTTAATTTTGATGGTCAAATGGTCAAATAGTCAAATGGTCAGTTGGGCACATAAATGGTTAGCTGGACAGTTGGCATGCCAACAAATGACAAACATTGACTATATTTTGGCCAAATGGCTCAATAGGTCTTATACATTTCGCATGCAAATTGTTTAGACAAAGCTGCTTATGTGCTGTTTCGCATAATTTGTTGGTATTATTTATGTTCGATTTGTTTCAAAATATTTGCGTAATTGGGTTGAGGAATACAATGCGAACCTGTTTTTATTATTTATGTAGTAAATTTAATCAAAAAGTACAAATACATGTAGTCTGAGAAGAATCATATGCTAGGACTTAAAATAGTATTGATTGTAAATAAGTAAATGGAGTAATAATAATAAAAGCATCTGTGTAAATGTTCTAAGTAATTAAATTAGTATTTTCTTATGTTATATGTATTTATTATTTTAATTATCAAATTAATTCAAATGTTAAAAGATATTATTTTAACAAACCCATTTATAAGCTCAACAATTTTGAGTGTTCTCAATCCACAAACCCATTTTTACTCGTAACAGAGTAAAATTCAAAAACTTTTGTAAACTAACTACACAAAAAGTTGGCCTAACCAATCGGGAAATTTTTCATAAAATTCAGTAAACCAAATACGTAGCAAGAAAAAGGTTAAGCCGTGGAGGAAAAATTTTTGCCAAGCAGTGGAAACTTTCAGCTTATTCGGTCATAATTTAATATGCAGGTGAAGCTATAAAATTGAAATTATGGCAGCTGCCAACTAATGAACAGCAATAAAAATAAATACAAGTATCACCGTCTTTCCCTTTGACTTTTGTGAATCGCAACAGAAAGAGCAACTAGAACTGCGACCAGCAGACAAAGTTTCGCTTTATATTTGAGTGCACACCTGAATGACTTCGACGTGCAACTTTGGGAGAGCTAGGCCAATAGTCTACCGTTGACGGTACCCTGAGAAAACTATGTCCAGAACTATGTCAATGTCTTTGGGAGTGTATATAGTCTGAGTTCTTTGCATTGCAATTTTAACTGTATGTATGCTTCTTAGTTATCAATTTTACGCTTCGTAAGCGGCCCATACAAATGAGCAAGAGCAGTTTTACGCTAAAAGTTCTTAAATTTGTTCAAGCAAAAAAATGTAGCAGACTTTTATGCGCGTCTGTTAAGTGCTCGCATCAATAGAACGAGTCAGACTAAGCACGATTCACCATCTGAAAAAGCCGATAACCACTTCGGCTCTCAAATTAACGAAGCATAGAAGAGGAGCTTTCGTTCTCTTAGCTCTTGCAGCATTCTCTTTGCTGGATGAACGGTGTAGCCTGCTATTGCTTGCGCCGGCAAAACGGGATGGCGAGAGCATGCTACACTGCTCGTACTACGGAAGCAGCGTCAAGTGCCACTTGTGACGCTTTGGCACAACAAATGTTAATAAAGCATGCGACAGCGGCTGAAATGGAAGCTGAGACTGAAGCAGACACTGAGCTTAGAAACATGTGTGTGTGTGTGTGTCTGCGGCTCTATGTGTGAGTGTGTGTGTGGGTGTTGCATCCAACATTTGGTATTGTTGTTGTTGTTTACTTTGTTATTTCTGTTGTTGGCCAGTGCTGACTAGTCGCCGTTTGTCGTTTACCGTTTGCTGTTTACTGTTTGCTGTTTGGGGATTTGGTATGGCAAATGAAAAGGTTGTGCGACAGTGAAATGCATTTCAAGTCTACTCAAGTAGGTTGGCCATTGTTGTTGTTGTTGCTGTTGTTGTTGCACACACATGCCCAGACAGATGAGAGGCACGTTGGTGCATTAAAGTGAGTATAAATGTGGGTTAATGGGTTTTTAGTTGCTCTTTTCATTACGAAAGAACTATAAAGTTGTTTTGTAGAGTTTTCTGTTGCTACCAAATGCTAAATGCTAATCGAATGGCCTGCCAGACGAATTGGCATGTACATTTAGTTTCGGTTTTAAATAACGTTAGTTGCCATTTTTTTTTAGTACAAAGTTAGTCAGGTCCAAATGTTGCCCCAAAAATAATGACAAAACCATATCAAATCTTAACTGTATACACAATGCACATATGTATGTGCACACAGTTGAGTGCGCAACAAATTGAAAAATAATTTAATTGCCACGCGGAAAATATGAGACCAGCATGGTTTGAAGAAGAAGCACAAAGAACTGCAGTTAGAATTTCAGCGCAGACTTGTTAACGTGCAGTAAATGGCCTTTTGGCCACACTAATTAAATGGCACGTTTGCATCCTTGCGAGTTATGCATTCTGTGCATTACACATACGCACCGTGCTGCAGCAATTTATACCATAAAAATGTCAGACAAAAGCACATTTACCTAATTGAACATGTGTTTGCAGGAGTTGCGGTTGCTTTCAACGTATATTTTTGTGGTCCACTCTCCGGACTCTTTTTTTAGTTCATTAATTCGGTGCTTCCTTCTCTGGGTCAAATTCAAATTAAAAGGGAGCTGGTTGTGTCGGTGTCTCTTTGTTGCAAATGTGTGTCTGCTTGCTATTTTTTCAAGCTAATTTGAATATTTGTTTTGTTGTTCTCTGCGAAATTTATGTCTGACTGCACAAAAAGTGCATTTTTAAACATGAAAACAAATTAAGATATAAATTGTGTGTTTCCCGTTTTATGTAAACATTGCTTTTTTCAAGCGACCAAATTTGTGTATTTTTAACTCAATTTGTAGTAGAAATATGTTAACCAATTTAAAATGTATCTCATACATATTTAAGCTGCTTTCTACTGTTTGTCTATCTGCCAGTTAAGCTGGTGTATCTCAACTTCTGACAGCAGATTGGCATCCGCAATTATTAAACATACTTAGTGCATGACAACAGACGAAGAAGCAGAAAATATATTAGATATCCATTTCAAGGACGTCTTGCTCTTCCAGGAAATTCAAATTATTGGCTTAAATATTTTAATTTATCTAATAGGCCATCTTAATCATTCTTAGCTATACTTAAATAAATACCAAAAATAATTCAATAAACAAATTGGATTTAAACAACTCATGAGTTCATTAATAAGTACGTTTTGAGTAGGATTGTTATATTAGCACTTGAAAGATACTTCTGATATTTATTTATTAATTCCAATTAAATTGCAGCTTCAAAAGAGAGAGTTCTTCACAGCAAACCGAAATTCTTGAAGTGAAAATCAAAAGTATTAACACTCGCTGCAATTGATGGGTTGTAAGCAATGCAACTTTCATTTAAACACTTTATGGAGGAGATTAGGTTGGTGCCAATAGAAACCGCATGAAGGAGTCGACAAAAAAAACTTGGCTTAAACTTTACTTAAACTCTTGACCAAGTACTGGTAGCCGACACGCAAATTAGCTGACACGCTGATACCTATCATCAGTTTTAAAAGCTGCTGTAATTTCATCATTATATCCAGAATGCTGTGCTGTAAAGTTATCCTTGCAGTAGCTGCTGGACTACCAAGGGAAGCGGCAGTAGCTTTTGTTTAATTTTTTGCCAGACTACAGAATTTTCCAACAAGTTTTACCGGTGCCGAGCATCATCCGGTAGCATGCTGCAAAAACCTGGGTTAAGCAGGAAAATTATTAAACAATGCTGCACAGATAGACAGCAGAGCAGAGCAGAGGACAGAAGACAGTAGACACAGAGGATTAGAAGGACAACAACTGACATGAATGCTGAAAGCCAGTGAATGCAACTATGAAATAGCAAAATGCTGACCTAAGTTCACAAACAAAATGACACCAAAGGCAAAGAACAAAATGGCCAGCTTCAACGATGGGACAGGCCCAGAGACAATAGCCGCTTCAGACCAAGCGCAAGCATGGCAAAAATGTCATAGCAACAAGCGACAGTCAAAACACGACAAAGTGTCAGTCGAGTGTCCTACAACCACCCGCTGAAACACTCGCATGCTCATGGATGCGTCCAAGCTGATGTATGAGTACTCGTATAGGGCCAAGAGTAGAGCCACGTGTTTGTCTGTTTGCTTGTTTGCTTTTCAATTTAAGCCACAGGGAACAAGGACATAGAATTATGACCAACTAGGCAAGCAAAAAAAAAAGATGTGAAAAAAAAACACAAAAACGAAGAGCAACTACGCAACCAAACTGAACACAATCCAGACTCCATCGTCAGGAGTTTCAGACAAAGTGCAGGCTGGACACAAAAACTATGCATAGTCCTACTGAAGGCAACCAACTGATCCAATTCGGTTCGGTTCGATGGCATCTGAAAAATTCTTTCAAGCGTCATAGGCAGCTTTATTCTTGAATCTTCGAAATGCTTCAATTAACATTGATGTTTCTCATATTTTATTCAATATTTCAATGGACAGGTAACAGTGTTTGTTGCTAAGCACATGACAGCTTATGTTATTTGATATATGCTGCATGCTACTAAAGTCCTTTTCCATACAATCGAATGGGAATACCTGTTGGGTAAATACGACAGCCTAAATTATTTCATTCGACACCATTTTCAACATTTTGATCGAACCTTCAGTATGCAAATAAACATTTTTAAAAGACACGAATGTACAGTTCTGAACCACCCAAGACCAATTGGTAATATTCGTTGTTATTCGCTCGACTGACTTGCAGCATTTGATATTTTGAAATAACACTGCAATTAACAGATGCTGTTTGTGAACAGGAATATTTTCATTTGTATAAAAATGTTTTGAAATTGATGTGTATTAAAATAAAAATCAGAAGCTATCAATCAAACTTGAAAGGAAGAGCCTGAACTCAGTGCAGAACCATGAATGTAAATTTTATTAAATTGTATGCAAATTGTAAAGTACAAAATCGGAGATATTATGTTATATCTGTCTGCATTATGATCTGAAGACGCCATTTCTCTTTCTCTGAGAGCTGAAAGAAATTCTTACTCGTATAGTTCACTTCAGTCATATGATGTAAAGGCGGCCAAAATGATGTTATTGCCATGCAACTAATATAAAAAATTAAAGGTTTAGCTTATGTATTACTTTCCTCATAACTATGTACACACCGTACAAAGTAGCATGCATCTGCTGCAGTTCTCTGGAAATCGATAATATTATTAACCTCATGCTCCAATTGTGCTTCATATGCTTTCATCGAATCTCGATAGCGTTTGCCACATATCATTTCACTGTGTGATATTATAACTGATGGGATATTTGCAAAATTTCTAGTGTCTACTTACTATGGTATCTTGAATTTCCTGTAGCTTGGCTGTCGACTCATCAAATCGGCGGTATCGTTAGGGCTATACTTGATTGGAGCAATGGATCCTTGAATTCCGGACTCATCACGATATTCTCTGACTGCTTCACTTGAATTGCGGCGAGTAAAGCCATGAAGTGACTTTCTATTGTCCTCATTAGGCACTTGTATTGACAAAGCCCGCCGTACTCCAGTCGATGCGCGTTTAAAACGCAACGATCCTTTCGAATCCTTTTTAACGACCTCTGCATCCTCTACAAAACTCATTTCATATAGCTTGTATTTATGTTAGTTGTATAAAACAGTGTGTATTATTGTGCAATTCTTTTTCATTTTTTTTATGTCTAGAAGATGATTGTTTGTGTTCCTTGTGTATTGTTATGTTATAATTTAAGGCCTTATGTTCAGTTCAGTTGTAGAATGATCTAAAAATCATAGATTACCGAGTTTAGTGTTTACATAGCATAAAAATATAACATTCAGTTACGAAGTCCCTAGTTTACCCTGAGGAAGTAAAGGTTGATGTTAAGTTCCTAATAGCTACATGAAAACAGAGTTAACTTGCTCATACAAATTTAATGTGTTTATTACTCGATTGCGTTCAAATCATTACCCCAAGTATCATTCATACAAAAATTCAAGTTTAATAATTGACGGAGCTATGATTTTTTGGGATTTGTGGGAGTTTCGGCACGGACATGGCAATATTGACTCGGCTTCTTATGCTGATCAAGAACATATTAACTTTATGGGGTCTGCTTCGCCTTCATCTTCCTGTTACAAACTGTTTTTTAACAAACTTTATATACCCCACAAGTTATAGAAATAGGTTCGAAATAAGTTTAATGAATTAGATTTAAATTGGGTAAATCGATTTAGGCCATCAGTCGTATTCAAATGGAACCTGTGTCAACACTTCTGCTTAGCTTTTCTTTAGAGCTTTAGAAATTAAGCTTTTATTTATAAATATAATCATTCTTGAAATCAACCTAAAATTACTTTCAATGCACTAAATTCGTGTTAATTGCAATGAGCCCCATATTGAAAGTGTAATATTAATCAAATCTAGAGGAGATCTGGTTTAAACATGCAACAGAAATTTTAAGTGCAGCTTTTGTTAGGTCGCTCTTGAAAGCTTTGACTCTCATGCTTCCACTTGCGCTCACGTAAGCGCTCACTTGCCCTCTCTCCATTGGCAGAGAGCGGCTTCGGTGCTCTCTCAAGAAATCACAGCTTTGGGTATCTTCTCCGATTGAATTTTGCTCCGGTTAACAGTCTCAATCGGCTCTCCCGCTATTTAAAGACCTGTCACAGCTGTCGCTCTGATCAGTCTCATCTGAACTATCAACAGATTGAAAGTGAATTTGCCGTCGCGTGATCGAAAGTGATTTTGGTTCTCATTTTGACTTTGATAAACAAAAATTCCGAGAATTGCGAGATTTGTGTTGTATTAAGTGTTATTTCCCAGTATGAAGTTAACGTTCAAACCTGTGGGAATCCTTTTAGTTGCGATGCTTTTGCATTGCGCAGTTCACGCACAGCAAAGTTAGTATGAAATGGATAATTAACGGGTTTTTCAGTGATTCACACGCAGTGAATATATCTCTATGCCTCCGTCTCCATCATCTACCTCTGGTTCTCTCAGTCTCTCACTATCAGTATTAATAATCATTGAACTCTCCCCTTATCCGCCTCGTGTGCACTTTGTCGCCTTGAACGTGTGAAATTAAATGACATGCGGTTGGCTTCGGGGCAATGACAAGCTGATGGATTCAGAACACAATTGAGATTAAGACATTGAACCAAAAGAATAACATGAAACGAAATGATATCAAATAATTAATTAAGCTTTCAATAATTCTACATAGTACAATAAAATACTGATTGGCTATATAATGTTTAACTTGAGATTGAGAATACATGGGCAAACAAATTTTATTGCCTTTTCATATATGTTAATAAAATTTAAAAATTTATTGTTGTGAATCTTACCAGAAAATTCCGTACTATAAATTATTAGTTTTAAATATTAGGAATACAAAAAACAAGTATAGTAGATGTTGAATTGCTTTAATCAATTTTAAATCTCTGAAATGTACTTAATTGACGTCATTGCGGGAATTTCCTTAAAAGATTTTTATAATACGAATCATTTTCATTACAGATTGTCGGAATCCAAATCAAAATTCCGGTTATTGCCTATCAGTCTATGACTGTCCCAGCTTGCTTTCTTTGCTCCAGACTAATTTTCTAACTGCTGATGAGCGCAATTTTTTGCGGGAGTCCCAATGTGATAACGGATTTGGTCGAATGCCGTATGTCTGCTGCACTCAAGATAAAAACTACCTTGGTCGCACAACCACAACCACAACAACAAGACCCACAGATACTACACCAATAAGACCAACTATACCGCAACCCACAACTTTCAATGGAGGTAACGGTCAAGGAGAAAGTTTATTGCCAAGGAGACCTGCGTGTGGACCAAACTCTTTTCTCGATCGCGTTTACAACGGCAATAACACGGCAATCGACGACTTTGTATGGATGGCTCTGCTAGAGTATCGAGATCGTAAGTGAAACAAATTTACAGAGTGTTCTATGAGGATGCTAAACCATTCATACTTATTTCAGGAAGTGGACAATTTGTCTTAAACTGTGGTGGCAGCCTGATTAACAATCTATATGTTCTAACTGCTGCTCATTGTGTGGTCGGTAAAGTCCTTACAGAAGTTGGTCAGCTGTGAGTATCGATTAGCTAATACTATTGCCATATACTTATCAACTTTATTGAACTCTTCTCAGCACCACAGTGCGATTGGGCGAATACGATACTAGCTCGGAAATCGACTGTGTGAATAACGTCTGCAACAAGCCCGTGATTAAAGTTGGCATTGCGGAATCCATCGTACATCCTCAGTATGATCCAAAAAGCAATGATGGTCATCATGACATTGCTCTACTGCGTCTCAATCAACCTGTCGAGCTCAACGCATTCTTGCAACCTGTGTGTCTGCCCTTAGCCAGCGTTCGATCGACCCTTAACACAAACGACAAGCTGGTAGTTAGCGGATGGGGACGCACACTCTTAAGTAAGTTGTACAGGATAAAGTAAAAAGTTCTTAATAACTTAACTTTTCTTTGTAGCTCGAATGAGCAGTATTAAACAGCGCCTCGATTTGACCGTCGCAGATCCCGATTACTGCAAAACGAAATTTGCGACAAGGAGAGTGAATTTGATCAGCTCTCAGCTGTGTGCCGGTGGAGAATTCTCCCGGGATAGCTGTGATGGAGATTCGGGTGGACCGTTGATGCGATGGACGATGGATGCCTGGTACTTGGAGGGCATAGTTTCGTTTGGTAACAAATGCGGTCTGGAAGGTTGGCCAGGCGTCTATACACGGGTATCCGACTATATAGACTGGATAGCGGCAACGATTCGTCCTTAGTGTGGCAATTTGAGTAGCCAAAATGTACCTTTTGTCAAAAATAAGTTTTAATTAAAAGAAAGCCGACAGCCAAACTTAGCGAAGTCGTCGCATTTTAATTAACTTGCATTAAATGCGATTTTATCGGCAGATGCAATGCTGCGTATACGTAATGCGCTTACTGCACCCGTTTGCGGTAATTAAAACGATTCGTGTTGCCTCCAGTTGCCTTGGAAAGTAACTTTGAAAATGCTGCTGCCAAGTTGCCAGCGGCACCTTCTCAGCGCCCTCTCAACTATTTTCTATGCAATTTGGCAATGCATTTCTATTATGCGCACTTGCCGTCCAGAATCTCGTGCTTCGGCTCCGATTAAATTGTTTGCTAGAGCTGCGTAATGAGTGGGCGTGGAACTGTTCAACAAAGTAGACAATAGACGCCTCAGAGAAAGGTTAATGAGGCCTGCAGGAAATGCAGCTAACAAAGAAGCAGCCAACTGAAGTAAAATAAACTACAAAATCTACTAAACTGGAGTGAGTTGATGTACAGGGTATCACTTTAAAGGAGTGGTTGTTATTGATAAGCGCTCTACTTTAGATGTCTGTTTTCAATCATGAGTGGAAGGGGCACTTTTAGTTCTAACTTTTAGTTGTAAAAAGTTAATTTTAAATTTAAACGCGTTTATCGAAAATTAATAAATCTTGGGGCCAACATTTAAGTTGACTGAAAAACAAACACTAATTCTATATGAAAAACGGCTGCTTTAGTTATCACTTGCCAACTAAATACTCCTACTTGCTGCAAATGTTGCCAAAAACTATGCTGCGTGCTGGAAAGTTTTTAGTTTTTTGGTTCCAGCCCATGACCCATGTGTGGCCAAATGGGGCAGTAACAACAGAGCGGATCGAAAAAAACATTTTGCCTAAATGCTAGCAAAAACTTGTAATTCAATTTTGGGCAACTTTACACAAATGCAAGCCAAATGTAATTAACACGCACACAGATACTCACTCATACTCACTCGCACAGTCATTCTAATACAGACACCCAGAGCAAATTGCAGACAGACAAAATACTGATACACCTGCTGATAACCCAGTTGGTCAGAATGACTGCCGTCAATTGGCTCTAAAAGCGTTCACAACTCACACTCTGGGCCATGTGTATTTTTCGTGGGACGGCCTACAGAGAATTGGCTCTACTTCGACAACACTAAGCGGGTGGTTATTAGCCCTTAAGTCAGACGTAGCGTAATTGAGTTGTGTTTCCAACATTTAAAATAGCCGCCGGCACTAACGAGCCTGGATCGCTGTCCTCCTGCCCACCCGACTTACTGTGGATAGCTGGACAAGCTAAGTTTGTCAAAATACGTTTAGGTCTATGGGGGAATTTAAGATATAAATATCTATACATTTTACTTTGATTTTGAAAATAGCTCAAGTGATGAAAGTTAAGCGGGATATTGAATGTTTAAGCTTACAGAAAATATTTGCTGAAGACATGGGTATTTTTGCTGAAATAACTACTTGAAAAGTAATTACTTTTGTGCTGTAAATATTGGAATATAAATAACAAAATTACCCTACAGATCTCTTTAAAAAAGTCAATGAAAAGATTTTGATTAATATTTATATTTAAAAAAAAGAGCTTGACACACCAAATCGGCGTCGAAGGCCATAGCAGCCATTACGCCATTTGATATGTTGGGCATAATATTTTATATTATTTGTAATAAAAATAACTAAATAAATATAAAATATTCTCCTATTGAATGGACAAAAAAAGTTTTATTTTTAAATACTTTACTAACATTAATTACTAATTAACTGTCGCTATCTATGAAATAAAAACTAACTGTCTCTAAAATTGACTTCATTATAATTTCTGACTAGAGAAGAAGTCATATTTTTTGCTATTTTATGATTTGTCGCTCTTTTGTTTGTATATTTTTGCACATACTTTCAAGTACCATACATACTGAGTTTATATCCTCGCTGCAAAATATATTTCACTTTTTACTTTCTGCTTCTACAATATTGTGGGACACCTTTATGTGACATAATTGACAAAATTTAAATGCTTAGAAAAAGTTAAAGCTAAATTGCTTAAACTGTTCATCAAGTGGTTGTTTGCAAAATGTTGTCGAACCCACTGTGACAACTCGCATGTAGTCGTAAATCTAAGTCATTTTGTTTGTTCTGATTGCCAAAAAGAATATATCACAACATAGAAAGAGACGAGTCTCTCTGGCTCGGACTATGCTCACTGATTGATGGATTGGCGAAACGTTACGCATACGCCATGTGAGTCGCTTTTAAAAAACACAAAATAAACAAAAACCGTGCAATAATTTCATTTAACATGCATAGGCAAGCAGTTGCACAAAGCTTTCGGCCTGAATGGCAAAATGGCCCACACATATACCCCATCTCGATTTTTGTGCGATTTATGATTTTGGCCCGTATAAACTCATCGTTTGGGCCGTTTTTTGACTCAAGCGACCATCAAAATGCCAAAGTGGATTTGCCAGCAATTTTTGTTTTTACACCGCTAAAAGCACATCGAGTTGAAGATTCTCAAATCGAAGTCATGGCCAATTCACCTACAAAATAGGAGTTAAATTAGTGCAAAAAGTGTTCATATCCTGAATTACTCTAGTATGTCGTTAATAGCACAATGCATGGACACTTTTTAAAGTGCAGTTCTCATATCAGAACATAGTTTCATTTAAAACAAAAATTAATTTATTTTCATTAGTGACTAAATCACTTGATATCCATACCGATTTTTTTAACAATTTGTTTTTCATATTTAGCTTCGTTATAATAGTATATAAATTTTCGTTGTAATCGAATCAATCCATATTTTAATTGGCTTTTCCGTTATTGCCTTATTTGCGTATCGCAACCTAGTAACACGTTCATACATATTTTGTATGTGAATGTGTGGGTGTTTGTTTGTATTCTTGATGGCAGGCTGCACATTTGATTACCGCTTCTGGGCATTTGCATGGCCTTTAATGCGATTTTGGCCTCGACCTCGTTTGTCAATGGCATTTGCTGATTGTTGCCGTTGATGCCCCGGTAGCCACATCATTTGCCGATTCCCATTTGCAGAGCTGCAATACAATTTTATTATTTACTTTTCATTTGAATTTCGAATTTTGCAATTGCCTAAGCATGCCACACCGATATAGTTAGCAGTAGATTTTTAGTTCCGCTCCTGATTATGTGTATCATTTGTGTTTGCTGCATAAATTTGTCTGACAAAATTAAATTGAATTATCTTCAAGAGCCGAGTGTTGAATTCTAGATCCTAACACTAATGTAATTTTGGTATTCAGCAAAATATTTCTACAATATGATAACAATTCAGCTCCATGTTGGAGTATGACTACGTTTACCCCTCTTCCTTTGAACCGCATCATCATTTCTTTGATTGCAAGTATTGCCCAGTCCAATTGACAGAAACAAAGAAAAGCAGTCTAAATATAAATTTGGTAAATTGAGCGCTACAAATTTTGAACAAGTGAAATGTCCTGGAACCTTCGCAAATGTAAAAGAAAATTCTAAGATATAAGAATAGAATGTTTACATGAAAATTGCAAAACATTTCTCTCTATTGAGAATCCTTCTTCTGTCTCCTTCTTAAGTTAAAATTTTTTAAATCTGGTTGGCCATTTATTTTGTAGCTAAAATTAAAGCCATTGCTTAATTTATGCCATTGTGTAACTTAAGCTAAAATGTAAGCAAAACATTTTAACGCACCTTTTGCAAAATTAAACTGATCAATCCTGCGTATCATGGCCAGGCATTGATGAACTGAGTTCTAATTTTTCAATGTCTGACCTCTTTAAGTGCTGTCAATTACCATAATTTTAATACTCTAAGTCCGCCCAAGTTGACTGTCATGAACTTTAAAAACCAAAAGTAAATATGATAAGGCGATTTCTATCTAATAACTCTGATTTCTTAAAGAAATATACATTCATATTTTGCACTGAAAATGGACAGAACGTTTGAAATGATTAAGTGATTGTTGGCAGCGTAAATAAATTTGCAGAATATTTTCGACAGGCTGGAATGACTTGGGCTTTTTATTTCCAACTTAGCGCGGTAACAAGAAAGTGAGAAAAAGTTACACAATAATGGCCAGAGTGGGTCAGCAAAAGGAACGACAACGTAATTTAAATTTATTTAACAACCAACTTGTTAAAATCGTAAAAAAAATGAACTGCAGTAACGTAGAACAACAACATAAAGTAGCTCATTAAATTTTCGTAACACAAACAAAAACATACTTACACAAACTCTGACTTCTCATTTTATTTGATATAAGTAGGAAATATTATAGTAGGAAAAACGGCGCTAAAGAAAGAAGCGGGCAGCCAAAAGGAACGACCAAGCTGTAAAGCCCCGACAAGTGTATTTTTATTGCGTATAAAATGCATTTTGCAATGCCACAAAACTCAAGTGCTGTGGGCCCAGAGCTAAAGTTACGACCAGGGAACCAGGACATACACACTACACTCACACACATGTAAGCAGAAGAGTTGTAGTAGAAAAACATGCGCATATGAAATTGTGATAGAATAAAAGCTACTCCATACTCTAAAAGTCAAGAAGAATTAGTTCGAAGGACGTTGCTTAATGCTTCTCAGAAACTTATTTGGTCAGTTATATATATGTCGAAAATGAATCTGATTTACCTAAAGCACTTAAAGTCCGCCCAAATCATTATAAAGATTTATAACATTTTTGAAATTTTGGACCATTTAAAATTAAATTTAATTAAATATTAAATGAACACAAATAAATATAACACAAATAATATATACTTTAGCAAAAATATTATTTTTCAGTCGAAAATACTCTCATTCTTTTTAACAGCTTCAGGGTATATCAAATAAGCAGATGATAAAATTATGCTATAAAAAGAAGAATCCAAACACTGGCTGGTCATGATTGCCAGGAATACTGTTTGTTAAATATGTAACACATTCTACTAACCGCACTCATTTCATATACAGACCGCGTATATAACGAACGGGTGAATATGATACTCGATAGAAAAGAGAATCAGAAACTTAAATAGATTAAAACAAAAAAAAGTGAAATTCATTTGTTGACAAAATCTGGTTGAAATTAATAGTAAAATAATATAGACAGAATATAAATTGGCAAATTAAAGAAAAAGTAAATTATAAATAATTAGATTTCATTAAAAATTGTTGGAAAAGTCCAAATAATACAAAATATTAAATAAAAACTGTTTAAAGTTTTAATAAAACAAATTCAGAACTTTAATTTTAAATATTTATTTATAAATTCATATTTATGAATTTTCTTTGGGTGTAAAAGTTAATCAGAAATTGCAGTAAAAGCGCATTTCTGTATGCCAACAGTGTGTGTAAGGAAATGTTTTTAAATCAACTCATTGCGTACACATAGCTCTGGTTCTTTGACAGTGTAAATGGGGCTGTAGTTAAATAAACTCAATATGATACACAGTTAAATAAGTACACGTATGAATGGGCTTCATGATTAATAAACATTTGCGAAACTGTGGCTGAGAAAATACTGGGGTTGAATGAATACAGACGCAATTAGTAACAATTTAGTCGATGCGCTTTTAGCCACATATGCTCTGGATCTGGTTTACAAACACGGCACAAAGGGCATTCGCACACATTTTAAATACTATAAAGGTACCCAACTCATGAATGCCTACTCATGCCGGAAATTGGCGCACACCTTGCAGCTATGCAGCATGATATTAATTTTTTTCATAAGCTTCATAAAAACCGGGGAATGACCAAGCGAGCCATTGCCCAGAGGCTAGCTCTCTGGTCAGACAGGTGCAAAGGATCGTGAAAAAAAGTAGGAACTCAGCATGCGGAAATTATAATTTATTGCTCAAAGTTGCGGGTACTGGTATGGCTTGTGGCTACTGTGATTTTTCTTTTATTTGTTTTGTGTACAGTGCACCCTCATGGAAAACCCTCCTGGCAACCCTTAAAATTTAGCTGTACTTATTGTTAAACTTTAATGAAAGTACTCGTGTCGGCGCGTTGATGAAAAGTGGAAACCACAAATGTTTCCCTTTGACCGCCAAAAGTGGAAGAAGCTTATCATGTCATTTAATTATTCATGGATTTTTTGGAAATTAGGAAAAGCTTCAAAAGCGTTTTCAATACTTTTAAGTTTCAGTTTGCAACATGTAATGGTCTCATAGACCATTGAGTATAATCATATAAATGTAATAAAAATATCTTGCAATAAAAGATTAAATTAATTGAAAAAATAAATTGGTACAAACTTTATATTTTTATTAATAAATAACTAAATAAAAGATCCTTAAACATGATGATTGAGAGGGGTCACAATATGTAAAATTGGTTCTTAGGTTGATTTTCTACCGAAAAATTGGAAATTCGTAAGCCTTTGTCTTATTACACAATAAATTAATCTTAGCTATTTGTCATTCTCTCTACAATCGGCTCCTCGACGATCAGTGTATGAAAATGTCAATGAGTCAGGCAGTGAAATAGTCAGTCAGGACAAAGAGTTATGTGAATATAGTATGTGTACTTCGTATTGTACACGTCTAACAAGGTCGTTTTTATATTTTATAGAAAATGCAAACTTGTCATAAAATATTGTTTGACAAATAGCACTTTTCCTGTTCACAGACAGATACTGAAACAGAGGCAAAGACATGGACAATGGCGGCATTTCACATTTACACATCACATAACATAAAAAATTAAAACAAGAGTGATAATATTGAAATATTTGAAAAAACATAAAAACAATGACATTGAACATGGTATTGTGAATTTGGCTTGAATTTTTTTATAATTGACTATGCGAAAAGTTATCAAATGAAATCTTTACAAATTTTATGTTAAAGCCTATGAAATTTAACACATTTTTATATGAAATTAACAGAATAGTATGCGAATGAAGAGGTTGCATTTGCTTTAATAAAGACGAGCTCTAAAAACAAATGGACTGATTTGGGTATTTTAATATTAGTAGCCTCGAATATATAAATACTTTAAAAATCCAATTACATAAAAAATTATTAATGCATATGCAATTGTGCTTAATGTGCTATGTAAATACATGTTAAATCCATTTATGCTTTGTTGCATTACAATTTTAATTACATCTCTCAAGCTGTTTTTTATGGAACAAAGCACTAAATTGAGCTTAATAATCTATGTAAATAGCTTTTCCGTGAATTTAAGATTTATTTGTCTATTTAATTAAAAGAATAGTTATGTTAGGGGCATATTGTAAATTTTCCACTAACATAATTATTTTTGCAATTAAATTTCACTTAAATCAGTGGTCATTAAATAATCCACGCGTTTCCTTTTCGCTGGAGACAGTTGAAAAAATCTTTTATTAAAAATTTCCATTTCGCATTTGGTATGTAAGGGCGGCCAGAGCGTGGTATAGGAAAGGAGTCTTGAAATGAAATGGAATGAAAATGTTACGATATTGTTAACAACAACCTTCTCACCGTTTCGTAAAGTATTGATCTGATATCCTTTTCTTAGAGTTTACAATATGCTCCATCTCCCGGAAAAACTGCGAATCGTACTTTTCTTTGGCTTTCGTATAAAGAAGTTCACACTCAAGATGACTGTTCCTCAGTACATACATACATACATAACCCTTTATACCAAGTTTATTACCAAAGTTAATGAAAATCACTCACTATGCTACATTTTTTATGGTATAACTGGGATGCTCGCTAATATCGGCGTCATCATCAAATTTTTTATTTCGAGATGCTTTAGACAATGTAGAACCGAAACTCAGCCGACTAGGTATTGAATTTACGTTGAAATCATTAGTAATATTAGAGACTATACTCTCAGGACCCCTTTCGCCGTAAGAGTAATTTCCCCTAATGCCGCGGACTACACTGCTTGCTTTAAAAATTTCATTTTGAGACATAATTCAATAATTTTGGATCTTACATACAGCTTTTGACTTTTTCTTGTTATCTTTAAACTCAAGGCAGACTTGATGACACCGTACCAACACTTATCAAATTTTAACTTTTAGACAATATCGTGTTGATTGCATTTTCACGTTTTAGTCTTGTAAATCGATTATTAGGCTCTCTGATTTTTGCAATGTCGAATATAATGCAGCAAGCAAGTTTATTGAAATTTGGGATAAAACTTAGAATTTCAGCAGTCGGAATAATACTGAGCTCTATCGGACAACGCTGAGCTTCAATAAAATAAGCATTCTAATAGCAAACAGTATTCAGAGAGACTCCAGAAAGCTTTGAGTGACGAGACCCATCAAAGAAGACCAAAAATTTCAACTGAGCCGCTCGCCAAAAAAAAGTATTTATGCTCCAGGATGTTCCGTTGCCGACAGTTTTGGCACTTCAATTGTTTTGACCAACACAATTTTAAGAGATGTTTTGGGCCTCAAAAAAGCATGTCAACTTTTAGTTGAACGCTGACTTTATTTTTTGGCCAAATATTTTTGCCAAAAATAAGATACAAAATAAGATGCACTTCTGATTTAGCACCGAATGCTTTTGGCTAAATAAATAAGAAACACCGGTCTGAGCACTCTATTTTAATACGATTCTGAATTTTACAGATTAAACGAGAAGGTCATTTCGGAAAAGGACTTATTAAGCTATTTCGGGGATTGGAAAAAAGCTTACATAGGTGCGCTGCATCAGGAAGAAACTGTTTTGAAGCCTAAGAAATTGATTTTGAAGGATAAGTAAATATTAAAAGAGTTATAGCCACAGTCCGGTTTATATTCGTACACAGTTGTACAAGTTCAGTTGTACAGTTCATCAAGTTCAAAGACAATTATTAATAATATTTTAGGCGCGCCAAATTTGGATACCTTTTGCAGAACCCTGCATAAGTCGTCCGATTTGTTACAAAATTTGCTGATTTCGAACCGATCGTTAACATGACAGCTATATAATATAGTAATCCGATTTGCCTGTCTGAATCTATACTATCTATACAAAACAGTTATTCATACTAAGTTTTGATTTCAAACTCCTACTCTTAATGCATTGGATGGAAACGAAAAATCGAATATATTTGTGCAATTAGCGGGAATGAATCAATTCCAATTTTGACGTTGTCGAATATTAAGCAATGTGCATGCCATGAATTATATAGGCATACTAGACGTATTCTAATTCATACATATGTATGCATTTATATATTCTTTTCTGTTTTATTTATAGACGCATACTTTAAGAGCGACCACAGTCATCAACACATTAGCCATCAAGACGGCCACAGGAGTAGCTCATTCACAGGAGACTCTTGCCTGGAAGACGCTCAGGAGGAGGAGCAAATGTCTGCGTTGCCAGAAACAAGGCCACAAATGTTATGCCTATTAAGGACGTATTTAACAACACCAAGGCACGTGTACAGTGAAAGCAAACGACCACATTATTATTATTATTTTTGGCAAGGAGAGAGGGCAAGTGAAGTATCTTAAGTGGAAGTTGGGGCAACTGTCAGTCCCTTATAATGAAGTGCCATATGTGGAAGTTGGCTGTTCGATGGAAACATTTGCCGTCTATTTTTTGGAAGACCTTGAACTTTGGTTCTACATTTGAATCGAACTGTAATTGCAGGTAATGAATTGCACTCATTAGGTCAACGAACAGAGCTCAACATAATATATAATTAAGTATGGGTGTTCCTAAGTGAAAACCAGGCTAATGGCAATGCAAAAAACTATTAATGAGCTCAGCCATTTTGATTGCTCCAAGGATTATAAACATTCTGCAAGCAACAATTGACCAACTTAAAGTATGCCTTACAGCCAATGTAACGAAATGCTTTTGTAGCTAACTGCGATAAGCTTTTAGGCATGATTACATTTTAAAAATCGAATCGAATTTAATAATCGAATTTCACTACTTTAATTAATTTCATAAAAGCCATTTTATTTGTTAATAAACATTGTTATATACATTGGAGCACTGATGAATAAATGATCGAATTTTGTTTTCATTTTTATAAAACTAATTAAAATACACTTGGACAGTTTTATGTCGAACACTAAAATCCAAATAGGAGGCTTTATAAAATAGTTAATAATTTTAATTAAAGAAATCTAATGACATTGACAAATACAGAATGTTTTCCAGGCTGTATTAAAAGTGAGTTATCGAGTTAGGATAAATTCGCATTCTAAATATATATTAATTGCAATTGTCGTATTTATTTTTTAATCCGTTTTTAAAACTACTAATATTCCGCATTTAAATAATCATGAAAATTTATTTATTTTTCCAACATAACGTTGTTGACAGAAAATCATCACATTGTACAAATAATTAGCTCATATCCAAATGTCAGTGTATTGCCAGGAATGGGCGACTAAAATGTTTGACATTATCAACAAATCCATTTTATTGCACGAGTTCGTCCAGCATTAATTATAGATTCAGTCACGTACTAAGTATTAGGTGCAGTCAACAAACTCATTGTTACCCAACAATACAACCCAGCATTCTCCTCCTATAATACCACGAAATGTGGCTAATTTACTAAATCGAACAACAGACAAACATTTATGCTTGGACATTATTTTTACTGTTGATTGGTAAAATTTTTTAAGTGTAGCCCTTAACTACAGCATCCAACCAACTTGATGACAGGCTGATCGATAGAGTTGTGCAGCAACAAAAAGCTGCTGTTAACATTTTAAAAACATTTTTAGCCCTCAACTTTATAAAGGTTTTGGTCAGTATGAACTTCACATAACGTTAAATAATAAATTATAAATGTGCCTGATAGCCTGCTTTAATTAAACCTGTTTTGGTATTAAGCCTATATTATAGTAACAGATAACAGTTGATGCGTCTGTTTTGGCCGTTCAAATTAAAAATACTGCTACAATTCAATTAAAACTCATTAATGCATTTTAAGGCTTAAAATAATATGTTGTTAACAAAATGCAGGAGATTATCATTTGCATAATCCTTACGCATCAAATGTGAAAATATTTGTTGACACAGAAAAACATGTATCTTAAAACAAAAGATCCGTAAGCCATAACGTAGAGGAAATCTATCACAACATTTGTATTGGTGTGCAATTATGTATAATATCTAAGTCAGTTAAAAAAATGCATTAAGCTACGGTGGAGCAAGCTCGACAGTAGGAGACCCAGTACTTTTTGAGTGTTATGCGATTACTACAGATTATTTCAGTTTCAAAAAATTTCCATAGATGGCGCCACTTCAGAGATTGATTTTGCCCGTAACATTGTTAGTTGAATAACTTCCGCGTTTATCATCCGATTTGGACGAAATTTGCTGGATAGGTTGGAACTATAGTCTGTATTATACATACCAAAAATCATTAAAGGTGCTCTTGTAATTCGACTTGAAAATTTTGTATTTTGATTTGCGGGGGCGGAGGGGGGCGTGGCAAAAATATAAAACAAACTCGTTCAATGCAAGATATAGATGTACATACATGCCAAATTTGGTGTCTCTAGCTCTTATAGTCTCTGAGATCTAGTTACTCAAAAAAGGGACAGACGGACAGACAGACGGACAGACGGACATGGCTACATCGACTCGGCTGTTGATGCTGATCAAGAATATATATACTTTATGGGGTCTGCCACGCCTCCTTCTGCCTGTTACGCACATTTTTTTTTGCACAAACGTAATAGACCCATTTGTACTTTTTTAAAGTACTGGGTCTAAAAATGCATTAAGCTACGGTGGAGCAAGCTCGACAGTAGGAGACCCTGTACTTTTTGAGTGCAAAGCAATCACTACAACTTCTTTAAGTTTCAAAAAATTTTCATAGGTGGCGCCACTACGAAGATATCAGCTGATTTTGCCCGTAACATTGTTGGTTGAATAACTTCCGCGTTTATCATCCGATTTGGACGAAATTTGCGGGATTGGTTTGGACTGTATTATACATACTAAAAATGGAGTCGCTAGCTTTAAAGGTGCTCTTGTAATTCGACTTGGAAATTTTGTATTTTAATTTACGGGGGCAGAGGGGGCGTGGCAAAAATCTAAAGCAAACTCGTTCAATGCAAGATATAGATGTACATACATGCCAAATTTGGTGTCTCTAGCTCTTATAGTCTCTGAGATCTAGGAACTCAAAAAAGGGACAGACGGACAGACGGACAGACAGACAGACGGACAGACGGACATGACTTTAAAAAAGTACAAATTTGTCTGTTAAGTTTGGCAGACCCCATCAATTATGTATATCAAAACATGAACACCTAGATCTCAGAGACTATAAAAGCTAAAGACACTACATATGGCGCAGATCGAGTACCTTACTGTAATTTTATACCTTATTTTGCTATTTTGGTGTAAATAATGAAAAGACAAAGTTCTAAGTACATATCTTTCCGATTGCTGTTAAAGCAGCTATATGACGTAGAAGTCTTGTCCTAATCAATTAATCCATTACTTAATTAATGCAAATATGTAAGAGATATTACCAATTACAAAACCTGTAAATTTTTCTGAAATAACTAAAAAACGAAATAAATAACAAAGCTCGTACAATGGAATTACTGAACAAATATTGAAAGGAACTCTATACATAGAATATTAAATGAAAAATATTAAAATACATATGTACAAAAAAAACTTATATGAAGCCAAAATTTGTTGACCCTTTTCTGTCCCTAATTGTGTGTCAGGGTAATGGACGGAAATTCACATGAATTCAAGGAGTTTGTCCAAAACTGAAAGATATTATCGCACTAATTTGCACAAATCTTAACAGCTTTAGTGACGGCTTTTTGTCATTGTCAACATTTAATTTATTTAGCAACTACAAAATTATTCACCTTGACAAGTAAGAGAAATGCAAAAGGAGCAATCGAGCTTAAAAACATATGTTGCAAGAGGGCTTTGTTTAGTTTTGCAAGCAATTAATTTTAACTATTGCCGTTATTATTCAAGTCGAGGCAAACATATTTTAATAAAATGAAGTCATAAAATCATCTCAAGCACATGTATAAAACTTATTCAAAAACTTTGTAGAGAAATGCAAAATGATGGAAGCTGCAGAACTTGGACAACAAATGGTGCCTGCTTGTATGCGTGGCTAAAATAATATTTCTAAATGAATTCACAAGATTTCAGGAAGTTTTTCCAATGAATTTTTGCAAGAGATTTGCTTGATGGAGGGAATTCATTAAGAAATATTGTGTTGTAGGGTAAATGCAGAATATTTCTAATTTAATTCGCAAGATATTCGAAAACAGGAGCGTACAGCTTTTCAACTTAAACTGGATAAGTAAATAGCCGTTA
The DNA here is from genome assembly GCA_037043535.1 of Drosophila putrida. Classification (NCBI taxonomy): domain Eukaryota; kingdom Metazoa; phylum Arthropoda; class Insecta; order Diptera; family Drosophilidae; genus Drosophila; species Drosophila putrida. Next base: position 4,166,343 of record JBAMBI010000471.1, read on the forward strand.
AAAACTATTATAGATGAAATTATAAGATTTTGGAGCACCAAAAAAGTTAACTTAGTTAAAAAATTTTAGCAATTGCTTTATAAAGAATATTTATCTGGTTAATACTGAGTAAAAACGTAGTGGGATTTGGGGCGAAAGCGAAAACTGGAATGAATTACAAATTGCAAAAGTTTCATCAGGTTAATTCAATTTGACTCATAAGCAAATTTTGAACAAATTAAATGCGTAAAGTTTTGCAATTGCCGCACTCGTAGCAATAAATTTTACAAAAGTCCTTGTGGAAATGACTTTGATTGTCATTGTGATGTTTATGGTAAGGGACTTTGTCCTTGCTCTCGTCCCTATTCCTGTTGTCATGCTCATCCTCATCCTCATTCTAGTCTGGCTGCACTCAGTCACCAGGCAAGCGTAACATAAAGCCGATTTTTTCGGCTGGAAAATGGCGAGTGAGATAATAAATCTTCAGCTCTGAAACAAATCACAGCAATTCCATTATGTACATTTAATGATGTTGAGCACCAAAGCCAAAGCCATAGTCGAATCCGGATCGGAATTCGCATACAGCATCCAAATCCATATACAAAGCAACGAAGCAGTGACAATTACTTGCAGCCCGCGAGCAATTTGTAAGACTGCTACGCAGTGCAACATGGCCAAGTTGTTAGAAATAATCACAAGAAATGGCCAAGTTGCACAAATATACCTACATATAGATGTATTTATACGAGTTAGTCATTATACCTGTATATAACTATACACGAATGTAAATCCGTTAAGGGATTTTCGAAGCCATCTAAGTTCTGCAGCGCCGCCGTAGTTACTGGTGTAGTTTTTTAATTAGTAAAATTTTCTTTATGCTTACCACAGTCTAAGCAGTCTTCTATTAATTAGAACGACAGCTTGGCGAATTGTGCTTTGCTTTAATATATATTTATAAATGTATATATTTTGTTCTTGTACTTTTATTTTGTCATTCCAGCTCATATATGAGAGTGAGCTATAAAATCTCGCCACCTGCTTGCTATCACCGTTCTCAACACATCGTCTGTGGTTTTTATTTTTACCATAAATCTGTCATGAAATAAAACACACAGAACTGGGAATAGGACAGGAGAGTATATGGGAGGAGGGGATAGCTGGGAAAACAGAGCTTGGGGCAAACAACGCTCAAAGAAACTGCTTATTAGCCTTGCTATTCGTTTCATTTTATGCAGCGGGTGTTTGTGCGAGTGTGGTGCACTTTATAAGGATATTTGTGTTTGTGCTCGTGCTCGTGAAGAATTGCAAATTTCTTTGGCACATAAAAAAGATTTTTTAGTGCCGCCGGCATGAAAATAACCAGAACAACATGCAGAATAATTTATTAGTGTTGTCTATGCAATTTTTGATATATAATATTTTAGGGATATTTTCCCCTTGCCCTTTCCAACACTGACCAGGTTGATGACTTTTTAATTTGCTTTGTCAGTAACATTTTATGGCATATTCAGGTGTCTATGTCTGCGTACGTATGTAACATATAGTTTGAAAAATATATCATAGGCTGTGTACAAATATGAACAGATACAGTAGATCAAATAATTTATGTGCCTTGAATTTGTCGACTATTTTTAATTTACAAAACTCAGTTCAAATATGTGATTTCATAATAATTTTATTTAAAATACAATCTTTTTGAAATGAAACCCCGAAATCAAGATATTTATTTCGAAAATATAAACATCGGCAATGGAAGTAAAATTCAGCACTGACAAAAAAATTGTTTTGGAAAAGCAATAAATATTTCAAATTCATTTTATTTCTCTAAATTCCATACTTTTATATACATTTCATTTTTTTTTTTGTAAACAAAATTAAATTTTGTAATAATTGCAATGATTTTCAATATATCTTTCTATTAAATAATATTATTAATTTTATGACTGAATGAAAATTAAATTTTTTTTATTTTTCATCCCTAACACATTCTTCCTTTTTTCATGGAAAACTAATTTTTTTCTGATACATTATACAAAGGGATATGATGTGCTTAACTTTATTACTTTTGGCCCCGTAGTGTCCATTTACAAAATCAATGCAGTGTAAGCTACAAATTTGTTAGAATACGCTCTGGGCTTGGTCTTCGGCAAAGCTTCAAATAACTAAAATATCATAAAACTTTTCAACTTTTCTTTACTGGTCATCTTCTAAGTGGTGTGTGTGTGTGTGTGTGCGCGTGTGTGGCTGTGTGTGTTTGAGGGGAGTGTGCAATATCAAAATGGTTTGCTCACGTTGCGTTGTTGACCGCGTCACGCTTCACAGCATAAAGCAATTACTGTGGCGTGAGTTGAATCCTTCTTGCTCCTCTCAATATTTAGTGGTGCGGGGATGTTACTTGAGTCGCTGCACGCGCATCCCGCCTCACTTTGATTTATGAAATTTTGTGAAACATCGGCGAGGCGAGGCGAGGTGAGCTAAGTCAGCTGACACCTCGCCACACCTTTGAAGCAGGATGTTACAATAGATGTTCCTGTTCTACGTCTGGGGGGGACACTGCATTGATTTTGTGGCAGCTATAAACTTTGACTTTCGACTGACTGCCAAACTTTTAGTTGGCCATGTGCAACGGGAGTATGTTCTTTGTTACCTGTACTTAATTGAATAGAAGTCTCTAACGTGTCACGCCCCTGAACGTCCATTGCACTCTTTTCGTTATCGCATCTGTTGACGTTAGATATATTTTAGGTTGCGTCTCCTCTTATCCTGCTTTCATTTGCGGCTCTGTAAAGTAGCTTAAAATTTCCACATGGAAAGAGCTTTGTGTGTTTTTGACACAAAACTTTTGGCGACTCGGCTTAACCCTTGCAGCTGCAATTTTCGTAGTGCATTTTGTTGTTGATATTTTGCTAAAAACACATTTTTTTTTTGTTTTTCTGCTTTGTTATTTGACAATGAAGTTTTCAGTTGCGAACGCGTTACGACTTTTTGCCATCAGGAAAGTTAAAAAATAACCTTTTATATACTTAGAAAAGAGCTGCAAAATGTCTTAAGGGGATGCTTAGAGCTGAAATCATAATGTGATTAAGTAAAAGTTGGGTATTTATTTAAGTATCATTAGAATTTAATGAGGTCTTAGCCACACATGAATCCAATGGAAGACTTTGTGGAATTTGAAGTGCTAATTGAGCTTCTCTCCCGAAATTCATTATATTCTTCATCTGTTTCAGTTTGATAAGAACAAGAAAATTAATTCATGGGGCAGTTGCCCTGAGTTGCTCTTGTCGATAATTGATTTGCCTTGTACACATGTCAGGTTCTTTGGAAGTCAAAACAGATGCACTAATAGCAAGTGCCCACTCATCTTTATTGTTCAACATACACACATAACCACACGAGGCCATAAGCGTTATGCAAACAAGCACATAACCAACGTGTAGACACACACATACACACTTTTTCGCGCACAACACTCCCGAGCACTATGGGGAATTCGACCAGTTTTGATGGCATTATTGTGTTTTTCACAAGTAAGCAAATTAACTATATTTTATTGCCAATAAATAGATTAAACTGTATTGTTACATACCACATATATTTGTTTAACAGCTCTGTCTTTAAATATCAGCTGTTAAATTCAGTTGTTGCAACCAAACACCACAAGCATTTATAAAACTTAAGTTTGCAGCGCATTTTCAAATTAATAATTCTCTTACATAACAGCGTAAAAGGCCAAAACTTGGAAGGGCTGTTAATTATTTCGATTTGTTCTTATATGTTTCTTGTTTTGTGCGTGTATTTCTAATAGTTAGTAAGTTTAGCAAGTGGTGTCCACGTATGATTTTTATAAAGAAAGTTTAACTTTGAACGGAGCTACAAAGATTGTTTAAATTTGTTTAGTTACTGTCGGTACCCTTGTTGTAGAGTGATCAATTCCTAATACACAACATCAACTACAACTTTGTGCGACTTTTTGCGAAATTTAAATTTTTAGCACTAAATCTTTATCTAAATAAATCACAAAAAAGTTGTTTTTTTCATACAAAAACGCTTGTGTCGACAGATAGTTTCTATAACTGCTATATGCTATAGTTGTACGATCTCGATTATTTTTGACCAATATGTTAAGATCATAAAACTTGTACATAGATGGTTTGGTAGGGGCAACTTGCAAAACATAAAAGTTGTTCACACTAATTTCTAATTACTACTAGTTTAGTTATAAGCTATAGAAGTCCGCTTTGAATAATTCTTATCACATAAAAACCCACAAATCCTTAAAGTTTGGACCAGATAACATAAAATAAAAAGATAATTTACGTCCGGGGGTGTCACGCCTGTTTTTGTAGCAACAAAGACGATTAATATTATGAGTCCAATGCAAAAAACTAGGCCAAAAAACAATGTTTCGATCTTGAGTTATAAATTAATGCCAACAAAACTAGTCAAATTTCCCATAGTACCGAGGAGCCGGTAAATTTCGTTTGCGAAGAAAATTCACTTGTGATTGTTGCCAGACGCGTTTTAGCTCTTTGTGTTTGCGTGCAAATAACAACAGCAACAAGGATACAGTCACAATCAGCTAGCAGTGAAATACCCGTGAAAGCCGCAGAACGAACACACGTACTCATACTTAAACATGCACACGCCCAAAGCGTGTGAATTCTGGCCAAGTTAAAAAAATTGTAGCTCGCTTTGTGGTACAAAGGTAAAAAGTAGATGGATAAACAAGGAACATGCTGCGTTTCAATCGCAAATCGAATATGTAAAATCCTTGTATTGTTGTGGCAGAACTTTTATATGTCAAGAAAAACATGTTTATCAAGCTCATAGGAAGCTGCTACAGTATCTAAAATCAGTAAAAATAAAAATACTTTTAAGCATGCTAATCAATTTCTATCACTTAAGAAATATCAATAAATCACTTAGAAAATCACATAAAATTAAATCGAAATTTATAAGTCCTACTTTTCTAAGGCATTGGATATATATATATAGATTTATTGTCATTTAGCTGAGCTGCTCTTATTGTGAATAAATAAAAGAACCATATAAAATTACAATTAAGAATTTAGAAACATAAACTCTTTTTTTGAGTACTGTAAACTTAGTTAAGCACTTTAAAAATCTTTTGTAAAAGCGTTGGACCAAGTAAAAGAAAGGAAACTTAGAATTTCTGGGTATGAGTTCTGTACTCAGTAAGAACAGGGCCTCCCACACTCGAGCAAGCTCCACCGAAGCCATTAAGAATTTCATTTTTAAAATGCTGACAAAACCATTAACATGCAGCAACTACATTTAATCAAAATAATTTCTTGTGATATTTTTGACTTAATTTTCATTATAATATACTCCACATGGTATAAAAAGTTTCAAATTAAACGAAGGAATACCAGTTTTCAAAGACAAAGTGTATAGTATGTTTACTTAACGGATGCTATTTCATTTTAGCTAAACATATTGTAGTAAGTGTGTAATTATTGTATAATTAATAGATTAATAACAAATAATAATTATTTTACCCGGTCCCATTAAATAATTAACAATTTAATACATGAAATTCTCACAAAACTGAAAATGGTTAAATCGACACTGCTCTCTTAATTTATATTTATTTTTGGTGACGTTAGACTTTTCGGATAAGAAACCTTTTAAAATTTACTAATAAAAATTTGTTAATAAAACTGATGTTTGACATATTTACATCAGCCGTCTTTCTATTACTTATATTAATCTCTTATCTTTAGACCCTAGATTTTAAACAAGTACAAAAAGTCTAGGAAGTTTGTCAAAAGTATGTATCAGGCAGAAGGATGTGTCGAAGAGCCTATAAAATACACATTTCTTGATCAACATCAACAGGCGTGTGGCCATGTCCTTCAATCTGCCCGTCTGTCCTTTTTTTAACAATAACACATGATAAAATCCATAGTCCAACTCTGTTTTGAACATTAATCTTAATGGAACAAGAAACGGGTACAATGTCCGTGTACAATGACTGGCTTGATTCTTTAAAACAGGGATTCAAACCGTAACCGGTAATTGATATAACCCGTTTGAAAAATGTAACCGTAACTGAAACCGTAACCGAAAAAAGTTAATATTATTCCGAAACCGACAAACCGAAAATGGAAATAACCGTTTAAAGGCCGATTTATGAATCACGGTTTATTTCGTTTTTTTCCAGCGGATAAAATTCAATGTATTTTTTAATTTGGAATAGATTTTAAGTATTTACTTGAGTGTAATTTAACAGGAGTACCATGCGTATACTGGTATGAACCCCTGGACATTAGAGTCTATCGGAGCTAGAATCACCAAACTTGGTATATAGGCTCCTATATATTCTTCCGAGATAAATTTCGTATTAGAATTTTGCAACGCTCTCTACCCTATTTGCGAATTGCAGAACAAAATTTCTAAGCTGAATTACAGCTATGAGTACACATGATGAAAACCATAGCTAAAGTTATTCAAATTTTTTTCAACGCTACAACGTACAATTCTAACCACTCTCTGGTCTTTCCCGTAAGTACAGGGTATTCTACTGTCGAGCTTGCTCCACTGTAACTTAATGTATTTCCTTTTTAAATTTCTCTTCATTTAAAAAAAATTTTCCATACAAACATTTTATTTTCCCTTTTGAATAAATGTATAAATAAATAATGTACTATGCGTAATTAATAGCGTACAGTCGTACAGTTTTTAAGAATCCATTCTAAAGTAAATATTATTTGTTTAAATGTTTCCTATAAACTGAATCTTGTACACCTGGAGTCAAACATGTGATGAGCTGGCATAAAGGTGTAACTTCAAGAAGACGCATAGCAACCCCATTCCTTAGCCAGCTTTGAAAGCTGAAACCCTAAGCAGAATGCCATTTGCCGCTAAATTCAGATCGTATTTGGACCAGTCAATATTGTGGACAGCTTGGATACGACTTGGAAACACAAGAATGTGTGTACATGCTTTTGTAGGTTTCTATGTCAATGGCTGTGCGTGAGTACATACATATGTGTAGGGTATGCTTTTTGAAAATTACTCAATGCCCAGATATTTGGTTAGGCGAATTGTGCAGAAACCAAACTTGGTAAGAAGCATAGCGTTACTGATGACATTTAGATCTGAAACCCGCCACAGATGCCATCTTTTAAGGAAGCGTTTCTTTAAATTTGGTCTAGTTGGTAGTTTATGACTAATGATATAGTTATGTTTGAATAATGCATCAGTTTGTTCCACTTTATTTAGCAGTTAGTTAATTTTTAATCTCTCCCAAAACAACATATTGCTATTTAAACAGATACACATCTAATCTCAGTAAGCTGGTCATAACTTCTAAAATGTGCACAGCTCGTGGTGGCAGCATCATTTGAAACATTTTGAATTTACATTTCAGTTAAAGCTATCACTTCACCACATAAGCAATGTGACCGCAAACATAGGGACAGAGCAAACAAATACGAAAAACAATCATTTGGGATGCCACAGAGACAATTAAGCAGCGTCCCAACTGAGTTTACTCGTAAGCCCTTAGTGGAGGTAACGATGAAAAAAACTAAACACACTGGAAAACTTGAGCTAAGCTTTATGGACTAGTAGGGGTACGCAGCCTCCTCCTTGAATAATAGAACATAGGCAGGGGCTTAGCTTTAACTTTTATGCTAACCTATGTAGATAATAACACTGTTGTCGAACTGATTAGAACTTAATCCGCATGTGCTTGCTCTCGCGTGTTTGACAAGTATTGGAGTTATGCATTTACAGATATCGAATTAAGGATATAAATAAAAATAGTTTTGGCTTGTCGAATGCTACAATAGATAATAAGACTGCGAATTTAAAAGAATTTTCTTGTTCGAAGTCGGTCGATTCTTGTTAAACACGGCTTGAAAATCTAATACAAAAGACAAGCTTTAATTTTCTAGATTTTAAATTTTTTTCAAAATTTATATTATTTTGTAGCTTTTACAACATTTAATTGGCAATCAGATTAAAGCACTAATTTTGCATTTAAAATTTAAAGTTGATTTAAAAAGAAACTACTGATCACCGCTGAGATGATTTTCCATGAAAAATCATGATGATATACTGCTTATTGAGCCTTTTTGACTAAGAAAAGACACTATAGCAAAACTTTTTCGAAAAAGAATTCCTCTATGGACCATTATCTATCATCAATTTTAAAGATTCTATTATTTAAGAGACTTAAACAGTTTCTATATTTTGCTTTCCGTTCAGACTGTCAGCTTTGCTCTATAATAATCTAAAACTAATCTGAAACTGTTAATGAAACTTCACTATAATGTTTGAGCCAAACGCTCACCCACTCGCTTATATACCCTATTTATTACCCTTTATTGGAGCAACACACGAAAGTTGACTATGAATTTAGCCACAATTCTACAAATGTTGAGGCGCAACTGATCGTTTTTTCAAAGCAGATGGCAGAACTTAATGCAATTAAATGCAAAGTAATTAAAATATTCCAAAAACAAGCGTTGTGCACTCTTGCCGACCACAAAAGAAAGGTTGCTGCTTTCATTTAGTTTGTTTATGGATAAAATAATTGAATGCCGTTGCGCCATTTTTTAAATGATGTCCAGATCTGGCAGCCTTGCATGTTCCGGAATTTTTTTGGTGCTTTGTAAACATGGGACAATTTTTATTTCGAGAATTCAGAAATACGTGAAAAGGTCCGTATAAACCTATATACATGTGTTGCCCACGCGTAGTGGTGTTCAATATACAACTGTCTCATGGTCTTCAAGATGTTAAAATAAGGAGAGAAGGCGCTGTTTGGTTGTTATTTGTGAAAGTAAGCAAAAAATTTTCAAATACATGTAATTTTTACGTAATTTTAAAGGCACTTTGACAGCCCTAGATTAAAAAGATTGGTCACAATTTTCAATTAACTGTTTACCGTTCTCACATTTAGATTTAAAATTCCTTAATTTTAACGGAAAGAATATTTAATAAGCCTCTAGTCTAGTCCAGGCACGTGAATCCTTGCACATTTTTTAAAACTGTTTTATTAAAGACAAAGTGCGTTGTTTTGCGTTTTGGTTATAATTTAAGTTACAACGAATGCACCTAGCCTAAAAATTGGACTGAATTAACTCTCACCGAGTGCACTTTTGCACTTGTTACTACAGCGCTTAGTGGGCGTCACTATGGGCTGGATAGCTTTAGTTGGCTGTAAATGTTGAAAGGCCATATAAAAACAAAACAAAAAAATATTTTTTACTGAAAATTTAGTTTAACAAATTTAGAAATTTCAAAATGTTAAGAAAAATAATATAATATTTATTTAAATAATATTTTTCAATGTATTCTTTTTTAATAAGTAGTATTTATACAAATTAAAAATCAAAATAAAATTCAAATAAAATCAAAAAAATGTTTTCAGTCCGATTTATTGAGGATAATGTTTTTGCGTTATGTTGTATGTAAATTTGTGTTATGTTTGTAAATTTACTACTAGATGAGATTGTCGAAATCTTTTCAAGACTGTAATAAAACCTTCTCCACATTTTTTCAAAGCAGTGAACAACTGTAGATTCCACTTATTGGGATTAACAGAGACTTTTGGGACAGAAGGAAGCAGTGTTTACTAAGCAGTGCTTTCCAGTAAAACATAAATCTCTTATATTATAGGAAAGCTGTCATACAGTCCAATTGAAATTTCACCATTATTTTTATATAACACTCTCACAATACCGAGAGGAACTGGCGTAATAATGGTACAAACGCTCGTATTACTTTTGGGGAAGTTGAATATATTACAGTTTAACCTCAACTCAGCAGCCTTAAATAGTAAAATTTTTATCACAGTTGTGTACACTTATTTTAAGAATTCTATATCCACCTTTATTTATATTATTATGCTTATATCAAAAGATAATATTTAAAATAATCCCAATAAGTAGTAATAAAGGTGTTGACCAATAAAAATGCATCCATTATCGTCACAGCAAGTTAAAGCGGTCTAAAGTAACAAATCTACCCCAAGACGTTTCCGTATAACTTACACATTTGAAACAGAACACATGTAATGTTAATGTTGAATGTTATACAAACATTTAGTACTGTTCAACCTAATAGTTCAACCCTTGTGTCAATAGTTCAACCCAGTTGTGCTACGTTATATCGTTTGTATAACAAGTAACTGTTCTCATAATTGAGCCCATTACAAACAGTTACACAAAATATAACTTGTATATATTAAAACATTCAGTACGTTTCAACCTAACAGTTCAACCCTTGTGTTAATAGTTCAACCCTGTTGTGCTACGTTATATATTTTGTATAACAAATAACTTTTCTCATAATTGAATCAGTGTAAACAATTACACAAAATATAACTTGTATATATTAAAACATTTAGTACGTTTCAACCTAATAGTTCAACCCTTGTGTTAATAGTTCAACCCTGTTGTGCTACGTTATATAGTTTGTATAACAAATAACTGTTCTCATAATTGAGCCCATTACAAACAGTTACACAAAATATAAATTGTATTTATTAAAACATTCAGTACGTTTCAACCTAATAGTTCAACCCTATTGTGCTTCGTTATATCGTTTGTATAACAAATAACTGTTCTCATAATTGAGCAATTGTGCAAACAGTTATACAAAATATAACTCTTATATGCTTCCCATCTCAGAATTTAAGGGTGCAAATTTATACAGACCGAGGGAGCAGTTCTTTTTCGTTGTAAAAAAACCATGTTATTTCTCCCCTAGTAAGTACACATTTTTCACAACGTAAATAGAAATACAAAGTTGTCTAAAGTAGCAAGCATCTAAACCAAGACTGATAGTATTTTCTCTGTTACATACAAGATATAATGTTGAATGTTACTCAAATATTCTGATATAACTCCCACACGATGTAAAAATGTTATATATAATGTCATATATATAACAAATTTGGAGCATTCCCATAAACGAGACTAGTGCAAACAGTTATTCAAAAATATTAAATAACTTTCGAAATTTTTTTTTATATATGTATATAGAAAACGAGTCGGTATTACAGATAATATATTTAAATAATACTTAGTTTAGACAAATACCAACAACTCAACCTCTTTTAAGCTTTTTTACTTTTCAAAGCTTTGGTTGATGAATCCAATATTTTGACTGTTGGGTGAAATAACTGGCTCTGGACTTGGAATGTTGTAAACCGGATATAAGGGTGCAAATTCATTTAAACCGAAGGCATGAAGTTCTTCCTCGTTGATGTTACCCCGCAGCGTGTGCTTTGACTCCTCGTATTTGGGCAGAGCTGCCAATCAATAGAAACTTATTAAAAGGTGCTTAAAGTAAAACAATTTGACCATACCTATATCCCGAGAATGCTCTGTCAGATCGTTCGTCATTGACGTCACTACAGGCAGTTCATCTGATGGAACCTCATAGCGAGCACTACGTCTTGGCGGCTGTTGCTGCACCACGCCATTTCCTGATCCCATTCCCATTCCCAGTGGCCATGTGCCAATTGTGATGGGCATGGTTATCAGCTGCTGCTCTCTTAGACTCTTGATCAATGCCTCCACCTCCAGCTGATAGGCAATTTGTATCAGATTGCAGAGGGTTAGACATGTGGGTGGTGTGCTGGGTACATCCATGTCGATTGTCAGGGATCGCGTACAGCGGCGCAGAACGGAGTCACCCTTGGCCTTGGATATGACAATTCGATCCACTCGGGAATGCTCGGGCGTTACACTGAAGTATCGCACCAGCATGACAAGTGAGAGTCTCAGCTCGGAGACAGCCACATTACTATTGTTTATGACCACGACTGTGACAGGAATCCGCTGACCAGCCACATAGCCCGCCTGAGGCAGATTTAACTCCATTTTTATAGGTGCTGTTTTGCAGGGTCCACAGCAAAAGGTGCGATAGTTCTCACTGTGTGCAGAAAGCTACAAATGAAACGCATCAGATTGATCTGTAAATCCAAATTAGTTTTGAAAGAATTACCTTTAATTGTGGCGTTTCACAGTTCAGATCCATCATTTTAAGTACTGTAATACCATGCGTATAGGCTTGGTCAAATTTCCAAGGCCTTATCAGTAACACCTTGACTATGTAACGTACACAGCCATAGCGACCCTCAAAGGACGATGGACATTGATAGGGTAACTGGCAGGCAAAGTTATAATTGTGTACACCCGCTTGTATGGCATGTCTGTCGTTGCCTGTTAATAGATATTGATAACTATACAGAATTATTTCTCTTATTGTCAATATTTACTCTGCTCTGATCCCAACAGATAGGTTTGCGATGATAGATACTCTTCTCGGCCAGCAAAGAGTTTTGTTGATGCCATTCGCCTTTCGCTCCATTTTGTTATAGAGTATCCAACTACCTTAACAAGCGCAGCTGTCGGATAGATAAAGTTTTAAAGTTGTTGAATTATCTGGATATGATATAATCCCTCATAGCTAAATGGTGATAGGCTGCCGGTAGACCAAATAATTAGTGATAAGCAATATATTGGCTTAGAAGCTTAGTAAAAGGCCATTCCGTTATTCCAAACCTTGGTCTTAAAATAGCTTACTTTGATAAGATTTTTATGCAGAAAGAATACGGCTTTACTAAAGGTTAAAAGGAAACAAAGACTACATTTTTGACGAACTATTCTAGGCATGATTCGTATAGCAAATTGATTGAAGACCTTACAATTATTTATATACCGTTCTTATCTTGAAAGTTTTAACATTCCTTCACGACTCTGGCAAAGTATAGTGTTATTATCTAAATCAATGTCGTCATAAATAAGTATATACATTAATTTAGTCTATCAGCTAATATATACCTATACATATCTCGTTATCGTCAAAGTATTTATAGTGTATGAGGAAATTTTAATATGTGTACATTTAAATTCCTGATACGTAAAACCTATTGCACTTGACTTTTTTCATATCGAAAAGGGCACTTCAAATTATACTCGTTTTAATTTATACCTTGCACCTCCTTGATTTTATCCGATTTTAAGGTCACACATCCGCTCACCAATTGCCCGGCATAGAAGGTGGCATCTTTATTATTATCGAAGCTAATCTCACATGTAACAACCATTTCATTAAACAAAACTTCACACAATCGTACGAATATCACTAAATTCTCGATCCACAATGGGTACAAGTCCGAGGGCACTACATTTAGGCTCAGCAACGAGTTGCGACTAATTTAAGTAGGTGTGAATACTGAATGCCTGGGTCGTAGCTGGTCGTGGACTATTTGATGTTCTTAAAATTGTTCTTGTTGTGGAATATGATAAGCGATAAGGCCGGACGCAAGTTCGTATCGTATGAACGAAACGAAATGGAATCGGAATATAGAAGAGTTAACTATTGCCCCTCAGAGCTCTACATAGTTATCACAGTTTAGAAAGACCTTGACAATGGGTATACGAGTACTTAGTTTCAGTATAAACTGCTGAAACTTATGCTGAAATAAAGATAAGGTTCAATAATCCTAAGAAATTCCGCGGACATGATGTAGTTAAACTCTTTACTTTAAATATAACTTTTTGCTGATTTTTGGGTCTTTTGTTCATAGTTCTTTATTTGTATTTATTTCAAGGCTATCATTCTATTCCATATGAATAATATCTGTTAAATTATTGCGGCATTTCAAAAATTCCAATATTTCTATACTTCATGATAGTACATATCAATTAGTACTTGTAGATATTTACATACCTAAAGTCGATCTGGCTTAAGTTACAGAACATAGACTAGACCATCTTAAGAGTAATAATTCTCACACATTTAACGAAAGTTTTTGAACATAAAATTTGAAAATATAACAAATCAAACTGTTATATTCTAGCAAATTACAGCGGATAATGAAATCATGTTTATCAGCAACTAAAAGCTCAAACTCTACAAATTTTTAGCAGTTTGTTAAATGTGTTCGATATCCTGTATTTTTTATTTTCAATCATATCCTTCTTCAAAGCCAAGTGCCTCCCTTGTTCGCATTCGTATCAGAATTCACATTTTCATTATTATTCTCAGCGGGATCCATGGGCGCTGTAGGTGTTGGTATATTAAATATGGGATACCTAGGACTAAAAACAGAACCATCCAAGTTGACCGTATTTGGTAGGGCACTGCCATCCAATTCATCAATGTTTTTAGCGCCAAATGTAGCACGCATATGAAGAGCCTCCTCGTAATCTGGTGGTTCTAAAAGTATACAGATAATTTTTTATTATATTAAATCACAAGTTAGAGCTAAGAACTTACGAATACTGCCATAAGGGGGCGCTGTAGCTACCACTGCGGGATAGCTCAAGCCCGTAACATCTAGAGTTTGTGGTGGATGGCCTTGCACATCCCGTGGCTGCATCTGAATGTGATCCGACAAAGGCACACTGCCTATGGTTAAGGGCACAGTGACCACCTCGTCCATATGGCAACCCTTGACCTTAGCCTTCATCTCCACGGTGTAGGCCACCTGTATAATGCTGCAAGCATTGAAGCAAGTTGGGGGCGTGGCAGGAAGACGAAGAGAGTAGTTAAACTGTTTCTTGCAATGGTTTGGAACAGGATCGCCCATTAATTTGGTGACAATAAAACGTTCGTTTTGGGAATGGGTTGTAGACAGATGTGTGGCATAGTAGGTGACCATCATTACCAGGCTGATCTGCAGTACCTCCACACGTATATGACTGTCATTGGTTACCAATACATCCACCGGAACAATCTGGCCCGGCACAAAGCCAGTCTGCGGCAGTGTCATCTGTAGTTGCAGAGGATCAGAATTACAGGGCCAACAGCAATAGGTCTTTTGTGTCTCACAATGAGCGGGAACCTGCATTAGAAATTTTTTAAAACACCTGCTGACTAGATCTATACCTGCAGACTTACCCTCAATAGTGGACTATCATAGTTTAAGTCCATTAATTTCAGCACCGTAAAGCAGCGTGTATAGGATTGGTCGAACTTCCATGGTCTGACTAAAGACACTTTAACCATATAGCGGACTCTACCATAATGACCCTCGATGGAGGAGGGACATGTGGCCGGTATCTGAGAAGCGAAGTTATAGACATGAACCCCAGGCTCCAGAGAAACTTCGGCTATAAAAATACGAAACACTGTTAGCTTGGAGAGCTTTTAGCTTGAGATCTTCGAGCTTACTGCTTAAATGGGAGCCCACTAAGTAGGTTTGGGAAGCTATATAGTCCTCACGTCCACTGTAAGTATCTGAGGAGCGATCCTTGCCAGTGTCATTTGATTCTGTCCAGTGAGTTTCAGCAAAGCCATTAATGTTTAAAGTAACCGCTAAATAGTTAAAAAAAGAGAAAATATTACTTGTTTTTTTTTCTGTTTTCAGCTGACAACCAAGATGAGGCAGTCTGTGGACTACAATAAAAATCAATAGACTTCTGTGCTTTTCAAAGTTCAATTGTCCAAAATGTAGATCAATACCTTTCTGTGCATCGCAATTTTCATTAGACTATGGCAAACTTTACCACTTAGTATTTGCTGTGGCACCATGATTATTTTCCAATGACTTGTAAATATTTGTAAATCAATATCATAAATTTTAAACTAAAGTGTTGACAGCGAAACGAATCTTATGTCTATCAACATTTTATTTTAACTATTGGCATTTATTTACAAGACCTAGCTATTTGTTGTTTATAGACTACTTATGCTAATATGAATGTCTATAAAGAACTCTGCTCCAAAAACAAATTGTAAATAAATATTTTAAATTTACGAAACAGAATTCCGTCTTTCAAAAACTGCATATCCCATAAGAAAATATTTTTAATAGATGACAAGCTTTTACAATTTTTAGACCCTGTACTTTAAAAAGGTACAAAATGTTCTCATAAGTTTGGGCCAAAAAAATCAATGCGCATAACAAGCAGAAAGAGGCGTGGCACTCCCCATAAAGTATGTATATTCTTGATCAGCACCTACAGAGTCGATATAGCAATGTCCGTCCGTTCGTCTGTCTCTCCCTTTGTGAGTTCCTAAATCTCATAAACTACAAGAGCTAGAGACACCAACCTTGGCATGTTCGTTAATCTAAATCTTGCATTGATTGAACTTATTTTAGATTTTTGCCTGGCAAGCCTCCGCCCACGGAAATTGATAACAAAATTTCATACAAGAGAACATTTAATGTTAGCGCCTTGATTTACTGTACATATATTACATACTATTATCAGAACCTGGTCAGATTCATTCCAACAGGATAAGAAACGCGGAAGTTATGCAACTAACAATGATGCGGACAAGTGGAGAAGAAAAGACGCTAGAGACCTCTGTGTTAATCAATTGATAACTTCCTAGTGGTGCCATCTACTAAAATTTCTGGTACGCAACATAAACGAACAGTTTATAGTGAACGATTTGCACTCAAAAAGTACCGGGTCTCCTACTGTCGAGCTTGCTCCACCGAAGCTTACTGCATTTTTTTACCACAATGATATTAAACGGATTCTTTTTTAATAGATGTTATTAAAAACCGTTATCGATCCTTGTCGCAAGCAATAATCTAGAATATTTAGCGAGTACCATTACACTTCTAAATGATGAATCACCTCGCTCGCTAAGTGGTCTATCCTGAAAATTTACAATATTGTCATAAGCTTGGCCATAATATTAAAACACGGCTGCCGATAAGATAAGAATGACTCATTGTGAAGAACTTCTAAGCAATTAAACGCAGAAAACTTTGCACAATTTCTCGTTTAATATTGAATTATATTTACCTCTTGCAAGCTTTAGTTTATCCAATTTTAATGTGACCTTCCCCGTGACAGCTTGACCAGCAAAATATGTGCCGTAGGGATTGTTATCGAAATCAATTATGCAAGTGATACCCATTGCGATATGTTACAATATGCTAACATGAATATTTTCACTATCTTTCTTTCAATAATCGACAATTACTTATGAGTACTTAATTTGTTACTTCACTGCGAATCACAATTGTCGCAATCGAAATCCAAAACACGACTGATTTGATTGTTATTAAAACGATCGAGGTTCGCTATTTATTTCACCCTCAACAACAGCAACAAGTTTGGCAAGTTATGTGGCAAAAGAAACATTCCCATTTGCCAGACCGAAACAAACTGAAATTGAAACAAACATTCAGTTCTGGTAAATGGACAGTGTTTTATCTTATCGCGTGTGACAATTATAAATTATACATTTCGCCAAGTGCAATGCATACATAAATAACTGATAGTGTGCTTTTTTCGTGTAAGGTTCAATAAACACTACTTAATGGCTTGAAACTTTGTGATTATAATCATTTATACAAAATATTTGGTATCTTACAAAAGTAAATATTAAGATTTCAATATACAAACATATGTGAGACGTTCCGCGTCAACCGGGACAGAGCTCTGTTCACAATTCTACGCAATAAATACAACATATAAGACCATAAATATTTCATCATACCAAAAAACATTAACATCGATACCAATATTGTTTAAAATTTTCAAATACATTGTTTAAGTTATAATGTTGAATTTTGCTGATCGGTGTAATTTGTTGTTGAAATTTAGAGGGGTGTTCCACAAAACTCCAGAACTTTAGCCGATAATTACATTTAAAGCAACTGTTTATTTTCATTTACTATTTAAATATGATTGAATAAATTTTAATTTTTTTTTTAAGGTTTGGACAATTTTTTTACATTTAAAAGTAATCATTGCTTGTTTGAGGACACCAAAAATTGCTTTTCAGTTATTTTTGGATTGTTAAAGCGTTGTGGAACACCCCTGATAATAAATTAATGAAGGAGTACAATACTTATATTAATTGTTTACAACAATATTAAAATAATATTGTAATAAATATTATTTGTATCGGTTTATATTTATTATAGATTGATAATAATAATGGATTCCTGTAAAATGATTCCAATAATACTTTTTTACATAAGAATATTTTCAATAAAAAAATATACTATAAGATTTCTATCGAAACGGTGTAAATTATGCAATAACAAAATAAATAAAAGCTGTCAACCAAATTATATGCTATTTCTAATTATTTGTTTTTGAAATTTAGAAAATAAATTTAAACGTAACATAAAATTTCTCTCAGTGTATAGACTTTTTATGTTAAAAATCTCATTGCAACAATTGCACGCAACCCAAACAAAACTGCAAACAAACAACTGAAAAAGTACATAAATAAGTATTTATTTAAACTATGTATTGTATATTGGACACCGTAGACTATTGCCGAAGGTCAGTTTGCGAACAGTCGACAACAATAGTATAAAAGCATTTCAAGTTTGTGGACAAACTTATCCCCCCTTCTCATATCCAAGTGCTGCCGTCAATATTTTCTGTGCCAACATTCTGTTCCTCCTGGTGCGGTTCAATGGGACTTGTTATATTAAATACGGCATAGAGAGGAGTATATTGACAATCATCTTCGTTATCTATGCAAGAGGGGTTTACCACCTTGCCATTGATGGAGTTGTAACTGGAAGCTTTCTTCGGAAGCTTGGCTGGAACTGGACGAACTATATGCATGGCCTCGGCATAACTAGGTGGAGCTGTGTTATATCAATAATTGATATAGTGATAAATCCATCAATAACTCATATTTGACTTACGTATGGTTTCATCGACTGCCCAAGGATTGTGGATGCTCAGCGAAGGCTCGGTTTCTTCATCTTCCAGCAACACCAAAGCCTTTTCATTCAGATGCTGTGACACGACCTCAACTTCTACAGGACAAGGACGGGGCTGCTGTTGGAGTTGTCTGGTTAGAGGCACATTCCCTATTGTCACGGGCATGTGAACCCTTTCGTTAATGTGCCAACCCTTGACCTTAGTCTCGACCTCGACTTGGTAGGCAATCTGGATGATACGACACAGGTCAAAGCAAGTGGGTGGCGTTGCTGGCACGTAAAGGTCAAAAGTGAACTGCTTCTTACAGTTTCGAGTGACACCCTCGCCATTCTTTTTGCTGACCACAAGCCTTTCGCTGATCGTTTCCACGCTGCCTTGACTGTAATATAACACCATCATGACTAAGGTGGCTTTGATTTCCTCAACTCTGATATGACTATCGTTGGTGACCAGCACTGTCACTGGCATGGTCTGGCCAGGCACATATCCCCTTTGGGGCAGTGATAAATGTAATCTCAACGGCTCTGACCGACAGGGCCAACAGTTATAAGTCTTCTGGTCTTCCGAATGTGCCGGAGTCTAACGTAAAAAAGTCAACTCTGCAGTAATATTCTTTAAATAATGTGTTTGCCTTACACGCAGGAAGAGACTTTCTCTATTCAGATCCATAACTTTCAGCACGGTGAAGGGTCGTGAGAATGTCTGATCAAATTTCCAGGGTCGGATGAGTTTAACACTAACCATATACCGCACACGTCCGTAGGTGCCCTCAAATGAGGACGGACATACGGCGGGAATCTGACAGGCAAAGTTATAGACATGACAACCCGGTTCAAGGGCCACTTCTATGAAATTCAAAGATAAATTTAATTATATAATAACATACTAAATATATATTTGAAATACCTTTCCTATCAGCTGTTAATAGTTCAACTTTTGATCTAATGTAATCTTCGTGGCCGCTGTAACTTTCTGTCGTAGTTTTGTTGTCCATATCTGTCTTTGAATTTGTCCAGTATGTAGAAGCGTATCCTCTTATCTTCAAAATTACAGCTAAATGGTAAAGATTTGTAATGTTCAATAAAGCAATCAGTCAAGTTGAACTAGAATATGATTTATTTTCGTTTCAATTGAGCTAACCAAAGGGTTCCCCCAGTAGATTGCTTCGAAAATAGATAATAATAGATAACTAAAAATAAATATGAATCATATTTTTTAAATCTTAGGCTTTGCAGAATTTCCCGTATAATAACAATATTTTTAAAATATTAAATCTTATAATTATTATATTGTAATTTATTATTTTATTTAAATTAAATTAAAGACTAACCTTGAACCATCTTCGGCTTATTCACAGTCAAAATCACACTGCCTGAAATAACTTGGCCTGCATAGTAAGTGCCAAGTGAATTGTTTTTAAATTTAACTTCACAGTTAACAACCATGATTAAATTTAGAAGCTATTTCTTTTTCTTTTAGTAGAAAATAATTTTATTATATTTGTGTCTTCCACGTTGACAGTGTTTCGGGTAGCTGGTAAAATCAGACTGACTTTAAAGCAAAATTGCTTTTTGTCGTTTAAGTTCACCAATTTTATCTTATCAATATGATTATTATGTATAAGATATTCAATAAAAGAACGTTACATTGGCCATGTGTAACCAAAATTTAGTTACTTAACACATAATTATTAATTGTTCTTAAGGTGGACGACTACTGTAAATGTATATGTAAGTACATAAACTTATTCTAAATTAGATAGCCAAATATTTTTTATCTACAGCCATTGTTAAGATCTTTTTGAAAAATGGTTTGAATTTTTGTGGAATTTGAAGAGATAATTTAAATAAGTGTTTAATAAGGTAAACTTATAAAATGGCATTGGCGCTCTTAGTGTGAACGCGATTCGCTCACAAAGACTATTATAATACTCATTTCTGGGATTACAATGAGAATTACTGATAAGATAACACTCGGAAATTGTTAGGGGCTCCAAATATCGCGTTAGTATAACGAAGCGAACTCAGTTACTGTTTAACAACGAGCTGAATCGGACAGCTCTATTCGTTCGACCCGGGAATCATATCATAAACTGAAGAATTTAATACCAAACTGATACCGAACACCGGGTCTCACAAAATGTCCAACAATTGCGTCATAACGTTCGATCAAAATGAGCATGGGACATATTTTACAGGCCAGGTTGTTACTGGAAAAGTCCAAGTCAATTTTAATAAAACCAAAAAACTGCGAGGTACGTGAACTTTTGCAAAAGTCTTTCAGTCAGTTTTGATTTCAAACTACTTTTACTAAATTTTATTAACTGTGAGCTGTTATACTGTGAGTTGTCGTTGCAGATATCATTCTGCAATCTTATCTTTAAACTATGTTTGTTTGATTTTTCTATTTTTTGTTCTGTTTTTCCTCTGTCAAGCCCATTATACTATTCGTAATTTAATGATAGCCCGAAATTAGCACAGACAAAACAAATGCACAATAATTGATGCTAAACAAAGCACAAAAAATGTTGATGTCGTTATTGTTAAAACAAAAACTCACAGGGGATATACAAGACTGATAACAGTTTTATTAGCCCAAAGTTCAGGAAATGCCAACATTTATTAGTCACATTATTATGTTGCATATATCATTGGAAGCTCATAAGGAAAAGTTGTAGAAAGGGAAAACTTAATATACAACGGCCGATATTTATAATTAGTTCGAGGCTTCCAATACACTTTGCTGAAACTTTTCCATGTTTTAATTAATAATGAAATTTATTTGAAAATGTATTCAAATTAAATGTTCTCCCAGATTTGAAGTTATCTTGACACAACCTGGTAGTTCGTATGAGCAACTTTACAGGGCTCACTATTTTTTTATTTACAAATTAATTTCATATAAAAAAAATTAAAAAACTAAGTGTATGTCAGCTCATTGAGATGAAATATTCGGGACAGATTCGGACAGATTTATAATAAATAAATATCACATGCAGCGAAAACTACAGCCGTTGTCGTGTAAATCGTGAAGCTTTGAATTTCTGTTTGCGTAGAAAAATTCTAAAATACTCTTGATCTAAACTTGATGTAGAACCATACATACCAATTTTATTGTATTGAGCTCTCTTATAAAAAGAACATACTGAGAGATGAACATGGCTGTATCGATTTGGCTGTTGATACTGATAAAGAATGTTTTCAAAAGTATAATATGTCATTCAGTCGGGAGAGCCCGACAATGGAATACCCTGGGGTAGTATGGAACGCCACTTAAATTTTCTATTAATCATATTTGTGTTTTGTATTTCTGCTATCTGTTTTGTATTTAAAAATCTTAGCAACAATGAGCACGTTATTTTAAAACTAACTAAGTTAAAACATAAAAAACAAATTTTAAATGTAGACCAAAAATTAAAAAAATTAATAAGTAAAGAATTTAAGCGTACTATTACTGGGATTCGAACCACGATCTCCTGTCTGCCTACGTGGCACCTCTACCACTTGATAACAGGAAAGGAAGAGGGAGAGAGGGCGAAAACACAATCTAACACAACGCGAATATATGCATGTGTAAATGCTTAAACGAAAGAGAAAATGAGAGAGGGCGAAAACTCACAGCAACAAAAACACATTAAATTAAAGAATTTAATAATTGCGTATATCTTCCGTGTTTATTATCCGATCTTGATCAAATTTTCACGATGCATCCCTATTCATTCAAGTATTGTTCGTGCGAAGCTCAAGTCTCTAGCTTGATAATTACCAGTATTATGTAATTGTGGGCGAAGGAGCGTGGCATCCAAAATTTGAAATAAACTTGATCTGCGTGCAAGCATAAGAAGTCTTCATACCAAATTTGGTGCTTCTAGGTCTTACCATCTCTGAGATCGCGCTGTTCACATGGACTGACAGACGGGCAGACGGACATACAGACGGACGTCGAGCTGAGTCGATTCAGCTCTGTCCGTCTGTCTGTCCATCTGTCTGTTTCTATGCAAACTAGTCTCTCAGTTTTAAAGAAACTTAGTCTAGGTCCGTCTTTTTGCTGCAAGCAGTACATATGTCGGAACCGGCCAGATCGGATCACTATATTATATAGCTGCCATTGGAACGATCGGTTGGGAATCAACATTTAGTATGAAAAATTGTTTTGCTTTTTAAGATATCTTAACCAAACTCACAGATTGTGTATTTAGTATAGTTTCAAACATCCTTACCAAATTTGGTTCAAATCGAACTACTATATCATATAGCTGTCATAGAAACGATCGGTTTGAAATCAACATTTAGTATGAAAAACTATTTTGTTTCT
Organism: Drosophila putrida; assembly: GCA_037043535.1. NCBI lineage: Eukaryota > Metazoa > Arthropoda > Insecta > Diptera > Drosophilidae > Drosophila > Drosophila putrida. The sequence continues at coordinate 4,189,277 of JBAMBI010000471.1, forward strand.
AAAGATATCTTAACCAAACTCACAGATTGTGTATTTGGTATAGTTTCAAACATCCTTACCAAATTTGGTTCAAATCGAACTACTACATCATATAGCTGTCATATGAACGATCGGTTCAAAATCATCATCTTACAGAGCTTATGCGCGCCAAAGTAAACTTGCGCTATATTTTTTTTATCGTGAAATACTGTTAAATTCCTGATTTTTCAGGTATTAAACTACAAATCTCCGGGTATGCCTGTGCACAATGGCGTATGAAACATAGTCGGCCGGTGGCTACAAGCCAGGCCAACTTTAAGCCGGGACGCAAGAACTTCTTTACTGGCAGGGAGGATTACATAGCATCGACAACATATCTTATGGGCTCCGAGCAGGGTCAAACGTTCAACATCGATGCTGGCACCTATACATACACGTTTGCCTGTCCCATACCCAATCATTGCCCATCCTCATTTGAAGGCATCTATGGACATATAAGATATTTGGCCAAGGTTATATTTCTACGTGCCGGAGCCTCAAATCGCACTACAAACGTCGGCTTTACGGTGCTCAAGTTACTCGACCTAAACCAAGAGAACAAAATACTACGCGAGCCTGCCAGCAGTGAGGCCATGGAATATTTCTGCTTTATGCACACGAAGCCGGTACATATGAAGGTGACACTGCAGCAGCAAGGATTTGTACCCGGTCAGTTTATGCTCATCCATGCCGATGTGAAAAATGACTCCAGTATCGATTGTACCAAGCTGTTGATCATGCTTTATTTGCGGGCCACATACACAGCCGATATCCCCGCTCTGAGGACAGCATCCGAGAAAATAATGTTGGCCAAGCGGGAGGGTGGCCCTGTTCTTCATCAATGCCAGAAATCCTTTACGGAATCATTTCGCATTCCGGCAACGGCTCCCACGTGTGAACATCTCAGCAAAGTAGTCCGTGTATCCTACGAGGTGCGTATTGTGGCCGTGATGAATTGGTTGATGCCCAATCCAAAGGTTGTCATACCCATTACCATTGGCAATGTGCCGCTGGTTACCGTTGGACTAGCTGCATCGCCCGTCTGTGCTCCTCTTCCTAGCGAATTGCCGAGCACCTCAGCGAGAGCCATGCAACTATCTGTCGGCGTCAACAATGCTGGCTACGAACAAACAGAGGAGCTGGAGGACTACGAGCTCCCCGAAGACGGGGATGATGAGTTCGAGGTCGAGGATAATATAGCACCAGATCTACGTAAGCCAACAAGCTCGTTTGCTTTACTTTTTTATTTTATTCAATATATTTATTGTCGGACTAAAAAATGTAAGGCAAACTAACAATTTAAATTGAATTTTGAAATAAGTAACTGAATAGATTAGGTTAGAGGCTGCCAGTTTGGGAAGCTCCAGCGGACTTGTGGCGGTAGAGAGGTCTGTTGTGACCAGCCACTAACAGAATATAAATGTAATCAAAATTATATTAGTGGTTAAACATTCGTTCTTAGGATTGGGACACCTAGAAAAAAGTCAATCAGACTAAAATATAGTTATATGGCTTTAATATAAGTTGTTTTATAAATTAATAGCAATTTACTAATTTCAACTTTCATTTATTGTTTCAGCACCGCCGACTTATGAGCAGGCTATGTTTATGACCGCTGATATAGCAGATACGGATGCTAACACTGTTAGTGAGGCATCACGTTTCACTCCACGTTATCCTGTATTCGATGTGGATACATTCCAAAGTCCGCCACCGAATCCCCCGCCAAAGAAAAGGCATCGCCGTCGTCGCCGGGCAGAGCAACGTGATGAGAAGAAGCAGCAAATGAAAGATCAGAATAGAGAACTTGAAAGAGAGCCCGTGGAATCGCCAGTCGAGATTTAAGAAATTATCAGAAAGCCATATCTTATCTTTACAGTATTTATATTATTCAGTAGAGACTGGTGTTGTATTATGAGTAAAATATTATGTTATATTATGTTTGCAAAATGTCTTAAATAAGATATTAAATAAATAAAGAAGTCAATGAAGTCACCCTTAAACAAAAAAAAGAGGACATTGCATACGGATTCAAATCAAATTAAAGGCGAAGTGGACAATATTTTAAAGCAAATAATAAGCAATAAGCAAGTAAACCAAATGATAATTAAACTTGTATGACCTTGAGAAGAGCTTGTTCCTTTCCATGAGATCAGGGCCGTCACCAGTCGATCTTACTCCAATTTAACGACGCATCGTTAACTATAACGTTATTAAGCTTTAACGTTGTGCGTTAGTCGACTTTTCAATCGTAAATTATTTGATATGTACAAAAAGTCAAGGCTCTTGTTCTTGTAATCTGATTTTGGTACTTTTAATTACAACTACAAAAAAACCTAACATTCTTCGAGTAAACTGGAGTTCTGAGATCAAGGTATTCAAGGTATTCATAACGAAAGTCAACTAGGGAGCCACTTGGGCATGACTATTAGTCATTGTATAGTCATTGACTATATCGACTGGGGTGATCAAGGAACTTATCCGTTTGTATGTAGCCATACCAAACATAAAATTTAATGTGAGTTTGATTAAAATATCTCAAGAAGAACCAGATCAAGATAATATATATACTTTATGTGTGAGTCGACGAATTTTAAACAATTTTAATTGACTAACCTCAAATGTGCAAACAATATCTGGTTGTTGTTGTATTTGGCTTTTCTGCTTTACTCACTTCGGGACAAAATTATAATACCCTCTGCCAGGGTTTAAAAAGGTAAATATTTTTTATATAATAAAAAAGCATATATTTATATACGACTCGATGTACAACTACTTTCCTCTGACACTATGATTCAACCAATTAAATCTCCATTGTTTAAGTAGTGCACACTGCTAGTCTAGATCGATCAGAGAGTGACTCAGGGTAAAACCCAGGCTAATTCAGAATACCGAAAACTGTTTCTATAAATATTCGAGCCGCCCTTAGTTGAGAGTAGTACGAATCTATTCTCGACTGAGAGATGATGAGCTTTATTTTATTTGCGTGTCTATTGACATGTGTTTTTGGTATTGATGTGGACTTGGAATTGGGACGAGTACATGGAATTAATCTAACTTCTAGGCTGGGAGTCGAGTTTCATGCCTTCCGTGGCATTCGCTATGCGGATCCTCCTCTGGGTGATCTGCGATTCAAGAATCCAAAGCCCGTGAGTTCGTGGGCGCCGGCAACTTTCGATGCTAGCCAGGATGGCCCCATGTGTCCACAGCCCTGGGATAATATGGCTGATGTCTCTGAGGATTGTCTTCGACTGAATGTGTACACGAAGAACTTGAATGAGGACGCTCGACTGCCAGTCATTGTATTTCTGCATCCTGGTGGTTTCTATGTCTTCTCTGGACAAAGCAAATACTATAGCCGGACCAGCCAATTTAATGGATCGTGATTGTGTGCTAGTCACACTCAATTATCGTCTGGGAACATTGGGCTTTCTGGCCACAGACAGCAAGGATGCTCCAGGCAATGCGGGACTCAAAGACCAAGTATTGGCGCTTCGTTGGATTCAACAGTACATTCATCACTTTGGAGGGGATCCAAAGTCGGTAACACTTTTGGGCTACAGCGCGGGAAGCGTGAGTATTGCCCTGCATATGTTGTCTCCGATGTCCCGGGGTCTTTTCCATAGAGGCATCTGCATGAGTGCCTCGCCCTATGGGACGTCCAGATATAAAACGTCAGACGTACGAGTAGCAAAGCGTCAGGCACGGTTATTAAATTGTCCTGAGGAACCTCTTACAGATTTGGTTAGTTGCCTACGTGAAAAGCCCATGCAAGATTTTGTTGACTCTTACAATGGCATGTTCGAGCTTGGCAGGAATCCAGTGTCCAACTGGCATATAGTTGTGGAGCGGGACCATGGACAGGAGCGATTTTTGGTAGAGGAACCACACAAAACGGCACGTTGTGGGAACTTTTACAAAGTGCCCCTCATCTCGGGCATAACTGAATTTGAGTTCATGTCAGGAGCATTGTGTGAGTATTTTCATGTCGTTCTTATTTCTCCCCTTCCTAATACTTAAAATGCTTCTTCTTACAGTTGATCTTCGAAATGATAGCATACATAGGATGCTGAATTCCGATTGGGATCGTGTTGCACCCATTATACTGCTTTATGAACGAAATACACCCCACTCAAGAAGGGCAAGCGCTGTACTCCGGCACGAGTATTTGGGCAGTCGTCCCATTGAAAACCCTGGTTCATTACAGGCCCTCGGAAGACTCTACAGCGATGCAATCATAGGATCACCATATAATCATTTCATGAAGCTTATGGCTCCCCACACTCCAATATACACATATTATTTCCGTTATAAGGGACGCTACAGTTTCCTTAGAAATCCCGATACTAATACAACTATGGGTATGTATTTTTAGTAAGAAATAAAAACAGGCAGATAATTTTTTAGCCAATATTATAGGCGCTGTACATCATGATGAGCTGTTGTATTTGTTCCAAGTGCCAATCGTAGCGCCACTCGTGAAGCGAACCGATCCTGAAAATACGACTGTTGAACGACTTACACGAATGTGGACTGAGTTTGCTAGAACTGGGTAAGAACACAGAATAATACTTTACTGTTTATAATTACTTATTGAAGAGTGTTTTACAGCAATCCTAACAATAAAGCTGATGAATATTTGCACGATCTTAGATGGCCTTTATATAATCCCTATAGTCCAAAATACTTGGAAATCGATGAAAATCTGTCGATCAAAAGAGGCAGAATTCATGAGCAGCGCTATAGAATCTGGAATAATTTGTTTCCCGTTCCTACTTAATGTCCTCTGGATTTACAAAGCACGAGTACTACTTAAGTAATATAAATGTTATACAAATTTTTAAGATTTTATAATAAATAGTCCAGCGTATATCAACAGATTTAAAGCTTTAAGCTTTAAGCTTACAAAAAACAAATACAGCGTAAGCTAACTTTGATGCGCCAAAGTTTGGATACCCTTGCAGAGCTCTGCATAAGTCGTCCAATTTTTTACAAAATTTTTTAGATATTGATTTCGAACAGATCGTTCCTATGACAGCTGTATGATATAGTTGTCCGATTTGCATCAAATTTGGTCAGCCTGTTTGTAACTATACAAAAAAGTTTTTCTTACAAAATGTTGATTCCGAACCGATCATACATATGGCAGCTATATGATATAGTGATCCTCTCCGGCCGGTTGCGACATATGTACTGCGTGCAGCAAAAAGACGGACCTGTACCAAGTTTCATCATGATAGCTTCAAAACTGAGAGATTAGTTTGCATAGAAACAGACGGATGGACAGACAGACGGATAAACGGACAGACAGACGGACTCAGCTCGTCGCCCTGATCAAGAATATATACCTTATAGGGTCTATGAGGCCTCCTTCAATCGTTACAAAACTTCGTAACAAAATTATAATACCATCTGCAAGGGTATAATAATACATTAAGCTACAGTAGGGCAAGCTCAACAGTACTGTACTTATGAGAAAGTGAAAACATGGTAGAGGTAAAAAGAACGGTTTTTAGACCATAGTTTTTATTATGTGTACCAAAACTCATAGCACTAGCATTAAATTTTTTCTTGTAATTTGACTTTAAAATTTATTTTTTCGGTTCGCGGGTCGACAAAGGCGTGACAAAATTCTAAATAGAACTTATTCTGAGCGTTATTTATGTAGATATATAGAATTATTCCAAAACTGGTGTCCCTCCCTACCTCTTAAAGTCCCTAAGATGTAGGTGTTAAAAAAAGGGACAGACGGACATTACGGTTGATGCTGATCAAGAATATTAATACTCTAAAGGGTCTGCAACGCCCCCTTCTACCATGTAGAATCATTTTTTGACAGATTTAATAGACCCTTTTGTAAATTTTTAAATTACAAGGTTAAAAAAGTGTATATATATATATATATATACATATATATATATATATACACTATATATATATATATATATATATATTTTTTTTTTTTAGTAAACAAGTATTATTTTAATGTTCAAAAGATGTGATAACATCGTACTTTAATTGCTAGAAATACACTTTAAAAATCTTTTGTATATGATCTAAATTTTATTTCGGGGACATATTATGTCATATGTTTTAGCTTACATCAGTCTATTTAGACTCACAAATTTCGATTTTGCCTACGTAAAGTTTAGTTTGTATCTCTGTCAATTTTGCACTCGTAGTGTACTCTCAGAATATACGCTGTAAGCTTTCGGTTTCGTTTTACCGCTCTCAACTGACCAGAATCTAAGCTTGGGAGTTTCGGCTCATTTCTAATACTCTCCATAAATTTGGCTCTGAGCGTTTTGATTTGATTCGATTTGGGTGCATCGCTTAGTTGAAATGTGAAAAGTACTTTAAATTGGCTTTAGGCAATTAGGCAAATGAACTCTTTAAATTAAAACCAACTAGCATCCATTCTGTTAATGGTAAGCAAAACCCCCTTTTTATACCCTGTGGGTATATAAAGTTTGTTAAAAAAAAGTATGTAACAGGCAGAAGGAGGCGTTTCAGACCCCATAAAGTATATATATTCTTGATCAGGACGACAAGCTGAGTCGATATAGCCATGTCCGTCTGTCCGTGTAAGTAACAAGATATCAGAGATGGTAAGACCTAGGAACACCAAATTGGATATGAAGACTTCTTATGCTTGCACGCAGATCAAGTTTACTTCAAATTGTGGATGCCAAGCCACCTTCGCCCACAATGCCTAACTCTGGTAATTAACAAGATAGAGACTTGAGCTTCGGCACGAACAATACTTGAATGAATATGGATGCACACGGAAGATATAAAGATATTTATTACGCCTATATTTTTTTAACAACAAACTGCGCTTGTTTTGGTTGGTTTTTCAATTCATTCTATTCACGCACATATATGCATACAGACGCACAATGCAAAACACACATGCATTGATTCATTTCTCTATTGCTCTCATTTTGCACTTGTTCTCTCTTTTTTCGCTCTCTACTGATGCTTGCGCTCTCACGCCTGCCACGTGCCAATACAAAGGCGTAGCCGGCAATTTTAATAAGGAAATTTGAATGTTCATAGAGGAATGCATCCTCTTGATCATTATTGGCTACGCCGTTGCAGATTTGTCAATTTTCCCGCGCATCTTTGTGACTCTTTAGTTCGTTGCGAGAGTTTCGAACGTGGTGGTGTGTTATTTTAATTGTAACGATTTGCTACAATATAAATTAATATAAAACGTAATTTTTATTACGATCTTATAAGTTTATTCTGAGTGTATAATTAAAATAATAATTTAATTGCAAGCAAATTCAGGCGGCGGAAAGTACTTCCACAGGGTATTTTACTGTCCGCTCCTCCCGGCTGGTTGATATATTTTTGCATATGCAAATTTGTAAATTATTTTCTGACCACTGATAACAATTGAGAGAAAGGTGGTTGACAATGAATTTTTAAGCACCTGACTACCAAATGTCCTCTTATTTGTGTGGTGCTAAGTGTTATTTATAACGACCCCTCTTTGCGAAATGGAGAGTATCATATATCACTTTTAATCGAAATTAAGATTTTAATGTCACGCTATTACAAAACTTGTGTCTCACAATCCAGCACAATAAAACTCTTTTAGATCCGCCAAAAATCAACTGCATATTATTTCAATATAAAAGAAAAACCGCTATCCCGAAAAATTTGGTTTTTTGACATACGAAACTTTTGCGAAAATGCGTCGTAATCTCAGAATGATTTATACCCCGATATATGATGTATGTATATCCACATTGCAGAAAGTACATCACTTACAATTAAAAAAGCTGCAGATGCTTCTTATTATTAATGCCGCCTAATACAAGTTCGAGTTTACAGGATCTTTCGAAAACCCCTGATTAGATAGTTTTTCTTTCATTAGCTTACGCAGAAAACTTGAAATATTTATATGAATTTAAAGAAGGAGAGGCTACAGTCACAGGAACTGGACTTTATAAGACCCTGTATCACAGATGTAAAAGATGTAAATGAAAATAATTCAGAATTAATTAGGTTCACAGCTTATAGTTTTTTTTTAAATTCACTTATTATAAAATGATAGTATTTAAAAACAATCTATCCTTAAAGTTTTAAACAATTAGTAGCATTATTAAGCTATCTTTAAAAGTCCTTGACCAATTATTGCTTTTTATACTTATTACTTCAAAGCTAACTTAACTACATTAAAGCTATTTTTTAAGAATTCTATTAAAATTAAAAAAAATACATTTAACTTTTAATCAAAGGGAAGTAACTTAACCGGCTGACAATTATTGGGGACATCACTTTCTTACAGATATACTAGAAAATCAACAGCACTAATCTTAGTTTTTCGTAATAATGTGGATCATCTAGACAGCGACTCGGGTAAATCCCATTGTCTCAATTCGTAGAACAAAAAACAATTTCTATAAATACTCAACCTTGCACTTTATTGAATTCAGTACGAATCGCAGCGCAGTCGAAACATGTTGAGATTCGTTGTGTTCTCTTGGCTGTTTACCTGTACAGGTGTTCTGGGTGTTGATGTGGACTTGGAATTGGGACGAGTACACGGAATTAATCTAACTTCTAGGCTGGGAGTCGAGTTTCATGCCTTCCGTGGTATTCGCTATGCGGAGCCTCCTCTGGGTGATCTGCGATTCAAGAATCCAAAGCCCGTGAGTTCGTGGGCGCCGGCAACTTTCGATGCTAGCCAGGATGGCCCCATGTGTCCACAGCCGTGGGATAATATGACTGATGTCTCTGAGGATTGTCTTCGACTGAATGTGTACACGAAGAACTTGAATGAGGACGCTCGACTACCAGTCATTGTATTTCTGCATCCTGGTGGTTTCTATGTCTTCTCTGGTCAAAGCAAATACTTAGCCGGACCAGCCAATTTAATGGATCGTGATTGTGTGCTAGTCACACTCAATTATCGTCTGGGAACATTGGGCTTTCTGGCCACAGACAGCAAGGATGCTCCAGGCAATGCGGGACTCAAAGACCAAGTATTGGCGCTTCGTTGGATTCAACAGTACATTCATCACTTTGGAGGCGATCCAAAATCGGTAACACTTTTGGGCTACAGCGCAGGAAGCACGAGTATTGCCCTGCATATGTTGTCCCCGATGTCCCGGGGTCTTTTCCATAGAGGCATCTGCATGAGTGCCTCGCCCTATGGAACGTCCAGATATAAAACGTCAGACGTACGAGTCGCAAAGCGTCAGGCACGGTTATTAAATTGTCCTGAGGAACCTCTTACAGATTTGGTTAGTTGCCTACGTGAAAAGCCCATGCAAGATTTTGTTGACTCTTACAATGGCATGTTCGAGTTTGGCTGGAATCCAGTGTCCAACTGGCAAATAGTTGTGGAGCGGGACCATGGACAGGAGCGGTTTTTGGTAGAGGAACCACACAAAACGGCACGTTTAGGGAACTTTTACAAAGTGCCCCTCATCTCGGGCATAACTGAATTTGAGTTCATGTCAGGAGCATTCTGTGAGTATTTTCATGCCGTTCTTATTTCTCCCCTACCTAATACTTAAAATGCTTCTTCTTACAGTTGATCTTCGAAATGATAGCATACATAGGATGCTGAATTCCGATTGGGATCGTGTTGCACCCATTATACTGCTTTATGAACGAAATACACCCCACTCAAGAAGGGCAAGCGCTGTACTCCGGCACGAGTATTTGGGCAGTCGTCCCATTGAAAACCCTGGTTCATTACAGGCCCTCGGAAGACTCTACAGCGATGCAATCATAGGATCACCATATAATCATTTCATGAAGCTTATGGCTCCCCACACTCCAATATACACATATTATTTCCGTTATAAGGGACGCTACAGTTTCCTTAGAAATCCCGATACTAATACAACTATGGGTATGTATTTTTAGTAAGAAATAAAAACAGGCGGATAATTTTTTAGCCAATATTATAGGCGCTGTACATCATGATGAGCTGTTGTATTTGTTCCAAGTGCCAATCGTAGCGCCACTCGTGAAGCGAACCGATCCTGAAAATACGACTGTTGAACGACTTACACGAATGTGGACTGAGTTTGCTAGAACTGGGTAAGAACACAGAATAATACTTTACTGTTTATAATTACTTATTGAAGAGTGTTTTACAGCAATCCTAACAATAAAGCTGATGAATATTTGCACGATCTTAGATGGCCTTTATATAATCCCTATAGTCCAAAATACTTGGAAATCGATGAAAATCTGTCTATTAAAACCGGCGTCATTAATGAGCAACGTTACAAAGTCTGGGATAATTTGTTTCCCATTCCGAGTTAAAGTCAACTGGACTTACAAAGCATGAGTACTACTTAAGTAATATAAATGCTATTCAAATTTTTAAGATTTTATAATAAATAGTCCAGCGTATATCAACAGATTTAAAGCTTTAAGCCAATTTAAAAAAAAAAATTATGCATTAAATGGGGCAAGCAAAAATAGTAAATATGAGAAATTGTAAACGTGGTAGTGGTAAAACAAGGCGATTCTTGTGAAAAGCAAATACTCCCCAAGCTTTGTACATTGCAAAGCTGTCGTCTTTTTTTTTCTACTATTCTCCAACGCTGTAAAATATAACTGGGACTGCCGTATACTGACCACTTACTTTCTGATTAAGATGAAATTTTCAGGACAGGTTTGAACTATAGATTTTACTATGTGTACCAAATCTCATGGCACTAGCATTACATTTT